>JABACO010000018.1:1119754-1225913 GCA_013339895.1 Ephydatia muelleri
CATCCCACCTCCATCTCCTCATCCCACTCCCATCTCCCTCACCCCACCTCCCATCTCCCTCATCCCACCTCCCATCTCCCTCATCCCCACCTCCCATCTCCCTCATCCCCACCTCCCATCTCCTCATTCCCACCTCCCATCTCCCTCATCCCCACCTCCCACCTCCCTCATCCCCACCTCCCATCTCCCTCATCCTCACTTCTCCATATCTCTTTCTCTCTGTCCCATCACCCTCTCTGCTGTTCTTGCTTCATACTTCCTCCTTAAGTCTTACAAATATCACCCCTACATTAAGAGTTGTTACAATCATTGTGGGTTGTCTCATTTTGGGTTGTCAGTTGTGCAGTTAAAGTAGAATGGTCTAATTGCCGATGTTTTATGTTTTCAGAGAGTTGATGAGTGGTGTGGAAACGTTGAAGAATATTGCTGAAGTGATGGAATTTGTTGACAGGATTGCAGTTGTGAAGCAAACATGACACGTGTCTATGTTGTAATCTGTGTGTATGTGTGTATATGTGTATGTGTGTATTGTGTGTATGTGTGTATATGTGTATATGTGTGTATGTGTGTATATGTGTTGCATCACAGTGTTGTGTGTTCCATTTGTGTCTATGCACATCATTTCTGCGTGTTGATCATGTGATGTGACAATAAGGGTTGGTCCACTTGGTGACTTAATAACCTGGTCACTCATGGGGTGACTTAATAACTAGCAATATAGCTCCAGTTAAGATGTATACACTAATTAGTATAATTTTCAATCAGTGATGATTTATTAGTCCACAATTGTGCGTGAGAGATCCCAGGACCCCTTAAGTTGTGATATATTCCAGGGACCTTTCAGTCGGATATATTCCAGGAACCTTTCAGTCATGAGATATTCCAGGGACCTTTCAGTCGTGAGAGATTCCAGGGACCTTTCAGTCGTGAGAGATTCCAGGGACCTTTCAGTCTTGAGAGATTCCAGGGACCTTTCAGTTGTGAGAGATTCCAGGGACCTTTCAGTCGGAAGATGATTCCAGGGACCACTGGTTGTGGAGACCTCAGGGACTCCCCCTTCAGTCGTAAAGACCTGAGGGGTTTCCAATAGAGTTTGTGCAGTTTAATTGTTGCACATGGCTCTAATAGTGGGTATGCACTAATCAGAAGCAGTTAGACTCTGCTGTCCCCTAAGAAAATTTTTTGCCAAGACTTGTTCCAAATTCATATGCAATATCTTGCTGCCATTTTTTCTAGAGCACCATTGAACATGCTTATGCCATTTAATTGCAGGCATGTCACTCTTCTAACTTGTACACGTTGAAGGGTTTGTAAAATGCATCCCCCGACGAGGCACACACTTTGAAGTGCCAAGGGGCGTGGCACTTAAAACCTGTGGGGAGAACACTTACAAACTCTTCAACCTGTACAAGTTAGAAGAGTGATGCCTGCAATTAAATGGCACAAGCATGTTCAATGGTGCTCTAGAAAAACTGGAGCACTTGTGGCAAGATGTTTACACATGAATTTGGAACAAGTCTTGGCAAGACTTGGCAAAAAAAATTCTTAGGCCCTGTTCACCCATGCACATGCTTCCGTGTTCTCAATACATGCACCAAGGTTGTTTGACAAAATTGTTTTAATACAAATAGTGATGGTCTGGTCACTTTGTGTTTACGTCCTAGAGGCACAGTTGCATACGATATCTGGTATGTCTCCATCGCCATCAGCAATGCACATCAGATCAATGTATACAAGTTCGTAGTACCATTTGTGCCTCGTACACAATTCTGTAGATGTCATCGTAGCCTGTTATCACCCCATTGCACCAGCCTTGTTCAGTAGCTGTGATGTGTGTACAGTGTGGTGTGTGGGTGTGTGTGTGTATGTTAATACATGTATGTGTGTATGTGTTGGTATTATGTGTGCATGTGTGTGCAGATTGTTACATGTGTGTGAACATAATATGTGTATGTGTGGTGGACGTGTATGTGGTAATGTATGTGTGTGATTGTGTGGTAATGTTTTGGTGTGTGTGGTGTGTGTGTGTGGTGTGTGTGTGTGAATGTGTAGAAAAATACAGGCAGTGATGTATCCCTAGATTATAAATTCTTCTGCTGTACCATAGTGTCCCCATTTTGAGCTCTGCATCCAAGAACCTGTGTCCCCTAGCGGTTGTTGAAACAAAGAGCAACTAGCACATGGGGCTTTTATTTTTTAAAACCCACCTCACTTAAATGCAGCTGTCTGTTGTCACCCCATTAGTGAGTGCCTCTTGCTGGGCTAACAGGTCTGTCTGAGATGAAAGCACATATGCATATGCATGCCTTTGAAGGAAATATCACTCTGCGTACCATCTCTGTCAGCCCTCTGCGGATGTCTTCCAGCTGTTCCCTTGCATTGCGTATTCCCTCTGATATCTTGTTATTGTGATTGCGATCGTACTGCTCTGCATGTCCCAGGAGGGTGGTCGTGTTTTGTAAGATCAAGATATCTGCTTCCAATCTCTGTTTTACCTGCAAAGATGAGATGTTCAGGATCACTCGATGGCTGTGTGCACATGCGTGTGTATGTGTGCATGTGTGTATGACTATGTTTCGGTGTGGTGGCAATGCTCTACTCAAAAGGTGTGTGTGGGTGAGGCTGTGGGTGTTGGTGTGGGGTGGGTGTGGCTGTGGGGTGGGTGTGGGTGTGGGTGTGGGTGGGGTGTGGGTGTGGGTGTGGGTGTGGGTGTGGGTGGGGTGGGGTGTGGGTGTGGTGTGGGTGTGGGTGTGGTGTGGCTGTGGGTTGTGGTGGCAGATGCTCTCTCACTGCAAAGTTGTTTAGCTCATGTTCAGCAGTTCTTCCATTCCATAGCAGCGGTGGTAGGGGTGGCTTAGGCCAGCCCTCTCTGCTGAAGTCAGTTGCATCTGTGCGATCATAAGGACCAGTTATTCAATTAGGATGTGGGGCAGAGCCAATATTCTGTGTTCTCACGTTTATCAAGCATAGCAGTCCATTTGGACTGAGTGCCATTATAAGGCTTGCCACATTTTGGGTGGCAAGTGTTTTGAGGTAGGTAGTACTGAGTGTTGGTATGGGGAGGGGCAAAAGTGTTCAGGCTCCACCCACATGAGGCCATGGGTGCGCCATACATGGTACAAATCAAGGCATTGAATGCCAGGAAAGTCAGACACAAAGAAACTGTCGTATTCCGTTGAGTCAGGGTGCTACCCATGAATGCAATATTGTCCAGGACACTGTGTAATAATCAGTTTGTGGTTTAGATTGCGTTTCATGGCAGCTTTATATACTCGAAGCTTGCCCAAACATCAGCACAATTGCTTTGACAGACATATCCAAACTTATGCTTTTCGGCTTAATTTCAAGGAATCATCAAAACAGGAAATAAATCATAAAAACGATGATGATTAAGGTATGCACGCAAGCTGGGTTCTAATGCTTGATGTAATGTTTATAATTGAGATGAGCAGCATGGGCTTTGGAAAGGTGGTGTCCTGGGCCATTTGCTAACTATTAAATGATTGTCAATGATGTGGCAGTGGTTAACTTTGAACCGGCAATTTGTCTTTTTAAAAATAATTATTCCTTAGGCAAAACAGTTTTGTATGAGTAAATTTGGATCTATCAGTTACTTCTGAGTACTCTCCCAAAATGTACCCACTTCACAACTAACAACCACGATTCACAGGATATGGCCTTAGTTATGTAAGGCATGCCAAGAAATGGAGCTCAAGAGAATTTCCTCTCATCTCTCCACCAACTACTGATAAAGAAGTGATGTGTTGTGAGCTTTCTGAGAATTTCAGGTCACAAGTTTATTGTTTAATTGTAATTTTAGTAAATAATTATGATTATAAAGTCATTGGGGCATTTCCTTCCTTATTTCTGGGTTATGTGTTATAGTGGCATATATCATTATGACTCAGTGAATTTTACTCCATAATAAATTCGTGATTTGAAACAGCAGAAATTTCATACATGTTATCTGCTGGCCATGGCCAGTGGCATTACTTATCTACTGGTATGGAAGGGGACAACGTATGTACGCCCCATCTGCTAGGCATGAGACCCCAGCTCGTTGTCAGCACTAGAGTTTAATTTGTACCCTCAGAACTAGTGTCCCACCCAACAAAAAGCTCACGTGTTGGTCATGCACTAACATCTGCATGCCAATTAAATTAAACAGATAGTGTATCTTTTTTACCCTTGTGTGCGTGTGTCAGTGCTGATGCTCTTGAACTTTTTGTTCAGTGGGACACTTAACCCTTGACGAACCCCCTGTGCTTGCAATCGGAGGATAACGTCATGCAGATGGGACGTCATAGTGTCCCTTCCGTAATGACCCCAAAACAGGGAAGAAAGGTGCATGGCTTTGTTAATTAGACGAAATTGTGTCACAACACATCGCTTCCTTATCCGTAGTGGGTGAGAGAGGAAAAAAATTATGACGTTTTAATTCAATTCCGCCATATCTTAGAATCAGTGGCGGTGTATGATAGAATGTATAAAGGAAGGAAGGACACACTTTGTTTATAATACTGCACTGAAAGCTAAGGGAAAATCATTAAGGCTACTTGGTAGTAGCTTGAAGCAATAAGGGGGAGGACCTGCAATGTGCACGTGCACATTCTCGACTGCTACGAGCTTTCTGTGAGCATTTTAAATCTGATTTTAATTTGGAAAAGGGTTTTATGTGGAAATAGTGATGTATTTATGTCGACATGTACTTCTTGCATGGTGCATGACCGGCGAAGTCCATCAGCTGCTTTTGTGCACATTACTGGAGGCGAGCCAGTCTCTATATGCCCACGCCGTAATCCGCGCCGTACTATTGTAGTTGCCTTTATGCAAATTACACTTAACATATTTTTACCCCAAACTAGATAAATTCTTCATAGTGATAGTGCTAGTGCTTATTTTCAAAATTCATTGGCGGTTAATGTATACTTGTGTTCCCAATAAGCCTTTTTTTTTTAAGACTTAAAGACAAGGAAATGCAGTCATATAAGGAAGTATACGTTTTGGGAGCCCATGCGGGCCAGCAGCATTTTGTCCCAAATATCACCGCAAGGAAAATCATAATGATCACCTCAAAATCCCAAGCCGTTGCCCCAACTCCAGCTAAACATAACATTGGATGGGACCCGGGGCGACCGACTCTGATCTTTAGGCCTGGAAATGGGGCAATGGATCCAAGCACAGCGATTGTGGCATTGCCACGTTGAATTGCCACAGAGAGTCTCTGTGCTAAGAACTGCATGGCAATATACGTGCATGGGTCTCCAGTTGCCCCAAAATGGGTCGAGTGATTTTATAAAGGATTTTAAAATCCTCTGTAAAACCATTGTGTGATTGAACATTAAAATCAGACACGTGTGATTTTTACTACACAATCACGTAATGATTCCAAAGTTTATTTCCTGCGAGCAGGCGATGGCCCAATTGTTCTTAAAAGGCCGCGTAATAGCTCCAAGCTTTTTCAGACACCGCAGGCAGGAAGTGAAATTTCTTGCAGCCAAGATACCGACGGTATACGATACTTTTCGGTCAATTATTACAGGAGCATGCATTGCTTAGTGCTCATTAATCTTAATAAACTAACTAAAATAATTAGTAACGCCCACCACTGGAAGCAGTCAGTACCTACTTGTATCATAGATATTAGAGTAGATATTGTATGCACACCGCACATGTAGGTCAGCCTTAATATGGCGTCTACGGGATTGTCTGTATATAGACACTTTCATGACGGGTATATGTAAACCACTAGCATATTGGATTATCTTAAGATCGTGTATGCAGAGGCCTCGGTCGGCATGCAATTGGTCAGGCTGCTAATATCGCATGCACAGAGGGTATGTATGAGATAGTCAGCAGTGAACGATCAAGTCCCGGGGTCGGCAGTCGTGATTATTGTTCAGTCACGTGATCTGTTGGCAAAGGTGACTTCCCATTGATTCCCCTGTAGACAAAGGTGATTCCCCTTTAAGTGGCGGTCACTCCTGTACATCAACAAGGGACTCCCCTCGTAATACAGCTGGTTTTTCTTAGCCAAAGAGATTATACTTTTACCAAAGTGGTCATACCTGGCTGCTTAATTCAATACTATATACGTGATGTTGCATGCGAATCCGAATATTGGCCTTTTAAGTACCATTTTGTCGGAGCACCTGTTTAAATGACATGAGTACAGCACGATCGAAGGATTCAACCTTTCTACAACCTCTTTTTGAATAGAATCAAACTTGGTGCACCGGGGTCACGCGACATGCACCCGCCCCTCGTAGATATATTGCGCTTAGGTAGAATTTGGACTCCGAGCCAGCGGATAAACAGACATGTAGCAAAATATGCATGATGAGTTTGGAGGACGACAGTGCTGGATTAGGGCTCTTGCCATGCTGTGCTGTGCACGCACACCCCACCATACATTAAGCATGCACGGCATAGTGACAGCCAATTGTTTAAGAATACGAATCGAGGCAGAGTTTTCTGCATGTAATTAAACGCTAGTCACTGACCCGAAAACTGTGCCACGATTCATATTCTTAAACAATTGGCTGTCACTAAACGCTATAAGCTTCAAAAGAGAGGACGAAACGTGTGGGAGACACTCAGAACTTTCCCCATCCTGCTGCAGCTTCCATTCCTATACAGAACACATATGCATGCAGCTGTATACATTTGCACACAATGCATACGATGCACGCGATGCTATGCCCCGTACGTTGCATGTCTGCTAACTGACTTGCATACACAATACAGCAGGGTAATTCTGATTTGATATCATGAAAAGTCAACTGAGTCACTAAGGTTCTTAGTATATACCGCACAAGTTACTGCATGTGTACTCATCAGCCTCGCACATTATTACGTCGATAGTTCCAAAATAATCCACATTGCATGATTTGTATATAGTTCCAAAAATAATGTTTAGCACTTAATTTAAATTTGTGTGATGTGGTTTTAGATTTTTAACCAACACACGTTCCCAAATAAAAAAAACCGCTCACACTAGATGTTATCTGTTTCTCCATACTAGTACTGACGCGGCTTTCTGGTAAATTCAACTAAGCACTTGTAAACTGCAAACAACGTGTTAATCAAATCTTGATCGTATCGACTGTGCAAAAATAATTCAGTACTGAATACAATATAGCTCCTGCACCTGCATACGTACATATAAACATACGGGATCGTTTCCGCGAAAAGGTACCTAACGCATACATTCCAGGACGCCGGCATTGAAATGTATATAACGCTTGCGTTGAAATGTATGGCTAATTATAAATTCGGAGCCTTACAACTCCTGACAGATACTCCGATTCTCAGTGCGTAAGAAGCAATGTGTAGAGGATATTTCAGACTTCTAGAATATCAAAGAATTTGAAATCTTGAAAAAACATGCGTTAGATCCTACATATTGTCGGATTCTATAGAGAGTACTTCTCTATCTGTGATGCTGGGCTCTCAGGTAATCAATCGAACTTAAGATGATAATTTGTTGATCGTTATCTACTTTATTAATGTTTTGGGAGGTGGTTCCCTTGGGACTCATACAATCGTGATGGTTCTGACGTCATCTTTTATTATAAAAAGTGGCCAGGACGGTTGCAAATGCCATTTAGCTATCTACAGTAAATTTGCTACCTCCAACCAGCCATATATACCTGCATTGAGCTCTGCACATAATGGGAATGGAACGTTTAGCACTGCTGGCACTAGTCCTCTCATCCATCAGTGCAGCCCCTGTCCTCAAGGACACCAAGTGCGCAGGTATCCTCAACAATTCACCAATGGCCCCCATCACTGCATTTAATGCAGCGGGCATCAGTGAGATCAAAAGAGTGACCGCTTCTCTGCTCCAAGCAATTGGAGCTCTAATGGAACAGCTCTATGTATGTCATGCGCATTTCTGTATAATGTTTGCATGATAACGTTGTTTGACTGGCATTTGTGTTCCCACAGGAAACCTTTAAAATCAGCAACCCTTATCACCATCCTTGCAATAGTGCGGTGGTAAGAAGCCTCGACAGTGGCTTGAATGTAGGTCTCGTAGTTCTTCTTCCATGCGTGATCCACATTTTTATGCATGAATGTGGAAAGTACTCATCCATATATTTCGTGCAGGTAACGGAAAGACTCACCATAGACTACTACCTTTTGATCAACTTAACCCGTCTGCTCAACAATAGCATCGACTACGATACATATTATCACAACGGCAACTTCGTAGTTTGTCTGGAGCAGGTCTTCCAGCAGCTCGAAGACATCACTGCTGGGCTGTCGATTTTGGTAGGTAGCTACAATGTAGCGGATGCACGGAAATCATTTCTTTACATGCAGTTTAAGTTTTAAAATGACGCTATACCATTCATCTCATTCTGTACTCCTTATTTGTAGCTCAATGCATCGTTGGCTCAAACAGCTGAGCTCCGCCTTCCAAACAATAACACAGAGTCTCCTGTTTTGAATAACGGTACAGCCCAGCCTACTGGGCAGTCCGGGGCAGAAACAAGTACAAGCGCACAGCCTCAGCTTCAGACCAACGATAGAACCCAATCTTGCATCCAACTTCAAATCGAGTACCAGGTATAAAGCCCCGTACAAAGTCACTATATAGGCTCTACTGATATAGATCTCGGTTCTTTCTATGCAGACAAACAGTGACTCTGAATCGGAGCTGTGCCGATGCTTAGGGGTCGTGACGAGTGACAGGGACGAGGTCAAGAACGTCTACGAAGTGTGGCTGGGCTTGCATGCACTCTTTGCAGACTTTACGATATGACGCTCGAACTCTTCAACGGAACACATGCAACAAAACTATGTAGGGGTTATAGGTTCCTCCACGAATACATGATTCTATTCATATCCTTCTTGTATTTATTTATTTTAATTTATTCATACAAAATTTTGGTCAATTATGAGAAATGATCCCTTTATACGTACCAGCTCTGCCTTATCAGTTATGCGACCCTCGACTCTGGAGTAGAATGTAACAATACAGCTAAATACTAAGAATCAGTATCTGTGGAGCTGCATACACCGCTAGCCTATATGGATGCATGCATGGCATGTATTTGAACAGTGCAATATCCCTGACTGAATTATCTGGTAAAGCAAAAAAGGAAATTTTAACATTTTTGCAGAATCCATGCAATTATGCTTTTCGGCAGACAGGTCTCTGAACTCACCCTTATGCAGAGGGAAACGAAACTCTTCTAGAGGAAGTACAGATAGCCATGAGGATGCAACCTTTTCCCATCTAAGTTACAGCTTGAAAGAGAGTTTATCATAGTTGCATGGAATCAGCAACGGCATTTTGAGCATCAACGATAAAAGAGAGAAGTTATTTTCTTAGAAACAAAATATGGAAGTTTTGCCGAGTGGGGGTCTAGTCCGCTTATTGTGACGAAACACGCATAATTCATCAGCTGTTTACAAACAGCTTTGACAGGATAGATCTATGGCTACATCTGTAACAACAGCGCAAAATTCATTGATTATACGGTATAGTAGGATAGATAAATGTAAGATAGATGCATAGATAGATACATAGATAGATACATAGATACATGTACATAAATTTATATAGATGTGCATATACATAATTATATAGATACATAGATACATGTAAGCAGTCAACAGTGTATAGACCAGTAGGACCCTCAATTGTATCATCCTCTTTATCAGCCAAGGAAATGTTAGGTACATCTAGATCTGGCACAACTTCACTATGGCGCTTGCAAAAGAATCAGTTGGGCATTAGCATTGGGTAAGCACATTGCTGTTCATTGCTGGCCCTTTCTTTTTCCACTCTTAAATACAGCAGTGCACTGTTGTTTTGCACTTCTCTCTTGAGCTCTTTGTACCTTTTGCTCTTCTCTAGCTTTCGCTCTTTGCTCAGCTTCTTGCTTCTTCTGTTCCTGTAGTGCCTCTTCCTCTTCCATCAAACGGATCCATTCATCAGCTGTTGCATGCTGTGCACCAGCTGCCCTAATGATTCCTGCTCTCCTTGGTTGGTGTTCTGTTGCATTCTTCTTTCCCACTTGTTCTGGATGGAGTTGTTCCACTACCTTTAATGCACACAGGGCTCGTTTCAGCTCTCTGTTTTCTATCTGTAACTTCTCCACCCATGAAAGGCCATGCTTATGCAGATCTAAGTGCCTTTTTGGTGCACAGAGTACTGCTGAAGTGTTGGGGTGCTTGATGCACCAAATGAAGTCAGGTGTGCAGTTGGATCACATGCTGCAGCTCTAACTGCCAAATTAGGGGAAAGCTTTTCCTTTGGCACTGCACTAATACCAGTTAAAGGAGAATGCCAGCTGCCTTAAATGCTCCCTTTATGTTTTCAGGACTGAATGCAGTTTGCCAAGCATTTTTAATTATCAATGGCACATCACTGTGCATTACTACTTGAGAAGCACTAAGAGCATCAGAGAAAGCCTTTTGGTCACTGAAACAGCTCAAATCTAATGGCTGAACTATATGACTGCAGTGGGGAGGTAGGACCAGCAACTCTACCTTGTATTCATGACAAAGTTTAGCAACCTCAAGTTGCTTGTGGCTGCCGTGACCATCAAGACAAAGCAGAAACCATCCGTGTTGCTCAAATGGTCACCTTACACACAGCTGATGTAAAAGATGCGCATTGCTTATACAAACGAATTGTCATCAATCCAGCCATTGGGTGTCACACATACTTGAGCATTTCCATCAAATTCTTTCACATTCTTTACTATAGCTCGCGGTATTCCAGCACTGCCTTTGAAAATAAACAAAGGAGGAAAGCACTCACCATTAGTGGTGACAAATGCCACAACAGTAATATGCTCAAGTTGCTCTCCAACAATGCTTGAAAGCACTGACTTTGCATTACGTTCTGCAATCACTTTTCTGCTTTTGAGATCAAAATGTATGAACGTTTCATCGAGATTGCCTATGTTACTGGATACATTGATGTGATAGTCATGCACTATCAGCTGCAGTAGTTGATAATAATGGGTGATGTTTTCCTCATTACCAGCTGCAGCTTACAAGCGGGACAAAACATTAGGCGTTCGGAGGTTATGCCATGTTTCAAAGACATCCGTTCAATAAAAGCTTGAAACCATTCGTCACTAGGGATACCATTCTTTGCTTTAAAAGAACAACCTCTTCCTTCTACTAACTCTTTGGCAGAGCATTTCAATTGCAAGGCATCAAGAGCGGTCAATCATTTATGGCTTTGAGTTGTAACCCCTAGCTCAATGATGCTTCAGGTATACCAGCAGCCTTTGCGACAGAGTTTAGGCTATGACCCTTGCTAATTCTCTGTATCGCATTGCGAATCAATGCTGGATTTCGGCTTTAACCTACGGCCCTGCGATGACATGTGGATTTCTGTGAGACACAAGCACGTGATTGCAGATTGCAGATTGCCAATCTGGAATCTGCACTGACCTGCAAATTCTGTGCACCAAGTATACTGCATGGTAATGCTGATTTGATATCATGAAATCTAGACCACTAGGGTCTTACTAACGTTTTGAGATAGTAGTTCAGTCACACAAGTATTACGTTACTGCATACCCAACGGTCCCGCACACAGTGATTATTTTTCTGACCGCATAATTAGTTCCAAAATAATCTAGTTCCAAAAATAATGTTTGGTACTTAATTAAAACCGTGTGATGTGGTTTTAGATTTGTTTACGGAACATGACAACACATGTTCCCAAATGATAAACCACTTGACGCTAGATGTATCTATTCTGAAGTGGCATTCCGAGAAATTGATTAAGCAATTGTTACTTAGCTGGAAAAAGGGTGCATCCTCATGGCTATCTGTGCTTCCTCTATAGAAGAGTTTCGTTTCTCTCTGTATAAGGATGAGTTCAGAGATGCACACTGCTTGCGATATGGCTGTGCCAAATCTATGGTCTGTCATTTTCTGCTGACCATGCATTAATGACATGCATGCAATTTGGGAGGCTATATCCATTGCAATTCTCCATAATGGCTCAGGGATTTCACTCCTTCCCTGTTGTCAGATCAGGTATGCCATAATGTTGCTATTGAACCACACTTACAATCACTAAATGGTCACTATGCATGCATAAATCTGCTAACACTGATGTCTTGATATACGTGCCAGGGTCTATTAATTTATTTATTTATGTATTGGGAATTGTGGTCTAAGGACTTTCCTCCCTAATGCTCCTGCTAGCTACCGCTCCATGGACTCACCTGCAGTATACCTCAGACATGAATCGCCTAGACAACCTGTGAAACTGAGAAGTTGAACACGGTGTACAGTACACAAATTATTTTTGTTTTTTGTTTTTTCAACAATAGGAGGAATGCCATGGTATGGAAAGTATATACGCGGCATGTACATGCATCATGCCTTACATATAGACACATATTGTCGAGAAACTCTCTACTGGCGATGCTGTGCTCTCTGGTAATCAATCGAACTTTAAAGTTTTCGTAGCTATATTTAAAATGCAACAGATAATTAACTGATCGTTATCTACGAGGGAACCCTAGACTTAATTTGTTTCGGGAGGTGGTTCCCTTGGGACTCTCGCGTTGGTTCTGATGTCACCTTACTCTATTCTGCGGAGGTATAAAAAGTGGCCCGGTCGGGTGCTATGCCAAATTGTTATTCAGCCATCTAACGGCCACTTCAATAAATTTGCTACCTCCAATCAGCCATACCTGCATTGAGCTCTGCACATAATGGGAATGGAACGTTTAGCACTGCTGGCACTAGTCCTCTCATCCATCAGTGCAGCCCCTGTCCTTAAGGACACCAAGTGCGCTGGTATCCTCAACAATTCACCAATGGCCCCCATCGCTGCATTTAATGCAGCGGGCATCAATGAGATCAAAAGAGTGACCGCTTCTCTGCTCCAAGCAATTGGAGCTCTAATGGGACAGCTCTATGTATGTCATGCGCATTTCTGTATAATGTTTGCATGATAGCGTTGTTTGACTGGCATTTGTGTTCCCACAGGAAACCTTTAAAATCAGCAACCCTTATCACCATCCTTGCAATAGTGCGGTGGTAAGAAGCCTCGACAGTGGCTTGAATGTAGGTCTCGTAGTTCTTCTTTCCATGCGTGATCGACATTTTTATGCATGAAAGTGGAAAGTACTCATCCATATATTTCGTGCAGGTAACGGAAAGACTCACCATAGACTACTACCTTTTGATCAACTTAACCCGTCTGCTCAACAATAGCATCGACTACGATACACATTATCACAACGGCAACTTCGTAGTTTGTCTGGAGCAGGTCTTCCAGCAGCTCGAAGACATCACTGCTGGGCTGTCGATTTTGGTAGGTAGCTACGATGTAGCGGATGCACGAAAATCATTTCTTTGCATGCAGATTGAGTTTTTAAAATGAAGCTATACCATTCATCTCATTGCATTCTGTACTCCTTATTTGTAGCTCAATGCATCGTTGGCTCAAACAGCTGAGCTCCGCCTTCCAAACAGTGACACAGAGTCTCCTGTTTTGAATAACGGCACAGACCAGCCTACTGGGCAGTCCGCAGAAACAAGTACAAGCGCACAGCCTCAGCTTCAGACCAACGATAGAACCCAATCTTGCATCCAACTTCAAATCGAGTACCAGGTATAAATTAAGCACCGTACATAGTCACTAGGCTATACTGATATACATCTCGGTTCTTTCTATGTAGACAAACAGTGACTCTGAATCGGAGCTGTGCCGATGCTTAGGGGTCGTGACGAGTGACAGGGACGAGGTCAAGAACGTCTACGAAGTGTGGCTGGGCTTGAATGCACTGTTTGCAGACTTTACGATATGACGCTCCAACTCTTCAACGGAACACATGCAACAAAACTATGTAGGGGTTATAGGTTCCTCCACGAATACATGATTCTATTCATATCCTTCTTGTATTTATTTATTTTAATAATTCATACAAAATTTGAGTCAATTATGAGAAGTGATCCCTATATACGCACCAGCTGTGCCTTATCAGTTATGCGACCCTCGACTCTGGAGTAGAATGTAACAATACAGCTAAATACTAAGAATCAGTATCTGTGGAGCTGTATACACCGCTAGCCTATATGGATGCATGCATGGCATGTATTTGAACAGTGCAATATCCCTGACTGAATTTTCTGGTAAAGCAAAAAAGGAAACTTTAACATTTTTGCAGAATCCATGCAGTTATGCTTTTCGGCAGACAGGTCTCTGAACTCACCCTTATACAGAGGGAAACGAAACTCTTCTAGAGGAAGTACAGATAGCAATGAGGATGCAACCTTTTCCCAGCTAAGATCAACCTGTCGTTGCTGCTTGAAAGAGAGTTTATCATAGTTGCATGGAATCAGCAACGGCATTTTGAGCATCAACGATGGTACACGCCTATATTACGCAGGACCGAATTATTTCTGCATAGTCGTTAGGATCTAACATCCCGCAGTTCAAGTAACAATTGCTTATTCAATTTCTCTCGGAATGCCACTTCAGAATAGATATATCTAGCGTCAAGTGGTTTATCATTTGGGAACATGTTCTGTCATGCTTCGTAAACAAATCTAAAGCCCCATGCATCACACGGTTTTTAATTAAGTACCAAACATTATTTTTGGAACTGACTAGATTACTTTTGGAACTAATTATGCGGTCAGAAAAGTGATCAATGTGCGGGACAGATGAGTATGTATTAACGTAATACTTGTGAAGAATCAGTAGCCGTGGAGCTGCTTGCATGCAATGACATGGGTCAAGGAAAACACTACTAGCTGATGTATATGCACTCCTATCAGTACATGTATTTGCACAGTGCGTACAGCTACATCATCTCTGGCTGAATCAACTGATAAAGCAAAAAGAAAAAAAAAAGAAACTTTAACATTTTGCAGAATTCATGCAAACATTTCCCTTCTATTCGAGGGTTTGCATGTACACAGTGACACCTCCGCAGCTCAAACATGGGTCAAGGAAAACACTACTAGCTGATATAGATGCACTCCTACCAGTACGTGCATGTATTTGCACAGTGCGTACAGCTGAATCAACTGGTAAAGCCAAAAAAAATAAAGGAAACTTTAACATTTTGCAGAATTCATGCAAACATATTTCGAGGGCTTGCATGTACACAGCGACACCTCCGCAGCTTAAACATTTGTGCGACAGATCATTATCACAAAGAAAAAAAACCCCGTCAAGAGCAAGGTGTCTGTGTCAATTGTCGCGGTCAGTTCTAAAAAAACACAGCTACTTAAATTCATTAACCGCACTATATGCAGTTCGTATGTATGACTCAGAAGTCGCTCATTCTCAGCCTTCGCAACCCCCCGCTTCTCTGCACCTTCTTCATAACCTTAACATAAATCACTGCACGTCCATACGCATGGCCCGCAGCTCTGCATGTAACGCTATTGACCCGGATACCGTGCGAAGTCGATTCCATATTCTCAAACAATTGGCTGTCATGTAGAGTGCTCCCGCTAATTAAGACGAATTTCGACCTATGTCCACATGTATCCGCACGGTGCCTTTTTTTTTCCAACCGGGAACGACCCCGTATCACTTACCGTTCTGTGAGTAACTATAAAAGAGAGAAGTTATTTTCTTAAAAAAATATAGAAGTTTTGCTGAGTGGGGGTCTAGTCCGCTTATTGTGACGAACACACGCATAATTCATCAGCTGTTACAAACAGCTTTGACAGGATAGATCTATGGCTACATCTGTAACAACCGCACAAAATTCATTGATTATGGTAGTAGGATAGATAAATGTAAGATAGATACATAGATAGATACATAGATACATGTACATAAATTTATATAGATGTGCATATACATAATTATATAGATACATAGATACATGTAAGCAGTCAACAGTGTATAGACCAGTAGGTATCATCCTCTTTATCAGCCAAGGAAATGTTAGATACATCTAGATCTGGCACAACTTCACTATGGCGCTTGCCAAAGAATCAGTTGGGCATTAGCATTGGGTAAGCACATTGCTGTGCATTGCTGGCCCTTTCTTTTTCCACTCTTAAATGCAGCAGTGCACTGTTGTTTTGCACTTCTCTCTTGAGCTCTTTGTACCTTGTGCTCTTTGCTCAGCTTCTTGCTTCTTCTCTTCCTGTAGTGCCTCTTCCTCTTCCATCATATGGATCCATTCATCAGCTGTTGCATGCTGTGCACCAGCTGTCCTAATGATTCCTGCTCTCCTTGGTTCATGTTCTGTTGCATTCTTCTTTCCCACTTGTTCTGGATGGAGTTGTTTCCCTACCTTTAAGGCACACAAGGCTCGTTTCAGCTCTCTGTTTTCTATCTGTAACTTCCCCCCCACCCATGAAAGGCCATGCTTATGCAGATCTAAGCGCCTTTTTGGTGTGCAGTGTACTGCTGGAAGTGTTGGGGTGCTTGATGCACCAAATGAAGTCAGGTGTGCAGTTGGATCACATGCTGCAGCTCTAACTGCCAAATTAGGGGAAAGCTTTTCCTTTGGCACTGCACTAATACCAGTTAAAGGAGAATGCCAGCTGCCTTAAATGCTCCCTTTATGTTTTCAGGACTGAATGCAGTTTGCCAAGCATTTTTAATTATCAATGGCACATCACTGTGCATTACTACTTGAGAAGCACTAAGAGCATCAGAGAAAGCCTTTTGGTCACTGAAACAGCTCAAGTCTAATGGCTGAACTATATGACTGCAGTGGGGAGGTAGGACCAGCAACTCTACCTTGTATTCATGACAAAGTTTAGCAACCTCAAGTTGTTTGTGGCTGCCGTGACCATCAAGACAAAGCAGAAACCATCCGTGTTGCTCAAATGGTCACCTGACACGCAGCTGATGTAAAAAGATGCGCATAGCTTATACAAACGAATTGTCATCAATCCAGCCATTGGGTGTCACACATACTTGAGCATTTCCATCAAATTCTTTCACATTCTTTACTATAGCTCGCGGTATTCCAGCACTGCCTTTGAAAATAAACAAAGGAGGAAAGCACTCACCATAAGTGGTGACAAATGCCACAATAGTAATATGCTCAAGTTGCTCTCCAACAATGCTTGAAAGTTGGTACACTGACTTTGCATTACGTTCTGCAATCACTTTTCTGCTTTTGAGATCAAAATGTATGAACGTTTCATCGAGATTGCCTATGTTACTGGATACATTGATGTGATAGTCATGCACTATCAGCTGCAGTAGTTGATAATAATGGGTGATGTTTTCCTCATTACCAGCTGCAGCTTACAAGCGGGACAAAACATTAGGCGTTCGGAGTGTTAAATTTATGCCATGTTTCAAAGACATCCGTTCAATAAAAGCTTGAAACCATTCGTCACTAGGGATACCATTCTTTGCTTTAAAAGAACAACCTCTTCCTTCTACTAACTCTTTGGCAGAGCATTTCAATTGCAAGGCATCAAGAGCGGTCAATCATTTATGGCTTTGAGTTGTAACCCCTCAATGATGCTTCAGGTATACCAGCAGCCTTTGCGACAGAGTTTAGGCTATGACCCTTGCTAATTCTCTGTATCGCATTGCGAATCAATGCTGGATTTCGGCTTTAACCTACGGCCCTGCGATGACATGTGGATTTCTGTGAGACACAAGCACGTGATTGCAGATTGCAGATTGCCAATCTGGAATCTGCACTGACCTGCAAATTCTGTGCACCAAGTATACTGCATAGTAATGCTGATTTGATATCATGAAATCTAGACCACTAGGGTCTTACTAACGTTTTGAGATAGTAGTTCAGTCACACAAGTATTACGTTACTGCATACCCAACGGTCCCGCACACAGTGATTATTTTTCTGACCGCATAATTAGTTCCAAAATAATCTAGTTCCAAAAATAATGTTTGGTACTTAATTAAAACCGTGTGATGTGGTTTTAGATTTGTTTACGGAACATGACAACACACGTTCCCAAATGATAAACCACTTGACGCTAGATGTATCTATTCTGAAGTGGCATTCCGAGAAATTGATTAAGCAATTGTTACTTAGCTGGAAAAAGGGTGCATCCTCATGGCTATCTGTGCTTCCTCTATAGAAGAGTTTCGTTTCTCTCTGTATAAGGATGAGTTCAGAGATGCACACTGCTTGCGATATGGCTGTGCCAAATCTATGGTCTGTCATTTTCTGCTGACCATGCATCAATGACATGCATGCAATTTGGGAGGCTATATCCATTGCAATTCTCCATAATGGCTCAGGGATTTCACTCCTTCCCTGTTGTCAGATCAGGTATGCCATATAATGTTGCTATTGAACCTCACTTACAATCACTAAATGGTCACTATGCATAAATCTGCTAACACTGATGTCTTGATATACGTGCCAGGGTTTATTTATTTATTATTTGGAATTGTGGTCTAAGGACTTTCCTCCCTAATGCTCCTGCTAGCTACCGCTCCATGGATTCACCTGCAGTATACCTCAGACATGAATCGCCTAGACAACCTGTGAAACTGAGAAGTTGAACACGGTGTACAGTACACAAATTATTTTTGTTTTTTGTTTTTTCAACAACTGGAGGAATGCCATGGCATGGAAAGTATATATGCGGCATGTACATGCATCATACCTCACATATCGTCGAGAACCTCTCTACTGGCGATGCTGTGCTCTCTGGTAATCAATCGAACTTTAAAGTTTTCGTAGCTATATATTTAAAATGCGACAGATAATTAATTGATCGTTATCTACGAGGGAACCCTAGACTTAATTTGTTTCGGGAGGTGGTTCCCTTGGGACTCTCGCGTTGGTTCTGATGTCACCTTACTCTATTCTGCGGAGGTATAAAAAGTGGCCCGGTCGGGTGCTATGCCAAATTGTTATTCAGCCATCTAACGGCCACTTCAGTAAATTTGCTACCTCCAACCAGCCATACCATTGTATCACAATGCATACGATGCACGCGATGCTATGCCCCGTACGTTGCATGTCTGCTAACTGACTTGCATACACAATACAGCAGGGTAATTCTGATTTCATATCATGAAAAGTCAACTGAGTCACTAAGGTTCTTAGTATATACCGCACAAGTTACTGCATGTGTACTCATCTGCCTCGCACATTATTACGTCGATAGTTCCAAAATAATCCACATTGCATGATTTGTATATAGTTCCAAAAATAATGTTTAGCACTTAATTTAAATTTGTGTGATGTGATTTTAGATTTTTAACCAACACACGTTCCCAAATGATAAAACCGCTCACACTAGATGTTATCTATTTCTCCATACTATAGTACTGACGCGGCTTTCTGGTAAATTCAACTTAGCACTTGTAAACTGCAAACAACGTGTTAATCAAATCTTGATCGTATCGACTGTGCAAAAATAATTCAGTACTGAATACAATATAGCTCCTGCACCTGCATACGTACATATAAACATACGGGATCGTTTCCGCGAAAAGGTACCTAACGCATACATTCCAGGACGCCGGCATTGAAATGTATATAACGCTTGCGTTGAAATGTATATGGCTAATTATAAATTCGGAGCCTTACAACTCCTGACAGATACTCTGATTCTCAGTGCGTAAGAAGCAATGTGTAGAGGATATTTCAGACTTCTAGAATATCAAAGAATTTGAAATCTTGAAAAAACATGCGTTAGATCCTACATATTGTCGGATTCTATAGAGAGTACTTCTCTATCTGTGATGCTGGGCTCTCAGGTAATCAATCGAACTTAACATGATAATTTGTTGATCGTTATCTACTTTATTAATGTTTTGGGAGGTGGTTCCCTTGGGACTCATATAATCGTGATGGTTCTGACGTCATCTTTTATTATAAAAAGTGGCCAGGACGGTTGCAAATGCCATTTAGCTATCTACAGTAAATTTGCTACCTCCAACCAGCCATATATACCTGCATTGAGCTCTGCACATAATGGGAATGGAACGTTTAGCACTGCTGGCACTAGTCCTCTCATCCATCAGTGCAGCCCCTGTCCTCAAGGACACCAAGTGCGCAGGTATCCTCAACAATTCACCAATGGCCCCCATCACTGCATTTAATGCAGCGGGCATCAGTGAGATCAAAAGAGTGACCGCTTCTCTGCTCCAAGCAATTGGAGCTCTAATGGAACAGCTCTATGTATGTCATGCGCATTTCTGTGTAATGTTTGCATGATAACGTTGTTTGACTGGCATTTGTGTTCCCACAGGAAACCTTTAAAATCAGCAACCCTTATCACCATCCTTGCAATAGTGCGGTGGTAAGAAGCCTCGACAGTGGCTTGAATGTAGGTCTCGTAGTTCTTCTTTCCATGCGTGATCGACATTTTTATGCATGAATGTGGAAAGTACTCATCCATATATTTCGTGCAGGTAACGGAAAGACTCATCATAGACTACTACCTTTTGATCAACTTAACCCGTCTGCTCAACAATAACATCGACTACGATACACATTATCACAACGGCAACTTCGTAGTTTGTCTGGAGCAGGTCTTCCAGCAGCTCGAAGACATCACTGCTGGGCTGTCGATTTTGGTAGGTAGCTACAATGTAGCGGATGCACGGAAATCATTTCTTTGCAGTTTAAGTTTTTAAAATGAAGCTATACCATTCATCTCATTCTGTACTCCTTATTTGTAGCTCAATGCATCGTTGGCTCAAACAGCTGAGCTCCGCCTTCCAAACAATAACACAGAGTCTTCTGTTTTGAATAACGGTACAGCCCAGCCTACTGGGCAGTCCGGGGCAGAAACAAGTACAAGCGCACAGCCTCAGCTTCAGACCAACAATAGAACCCAATCTTGCATCCAACTTCAAATCGAGTACCAGGTATAAAGCCCCGTACAAAGTCACTATATAGGCTCTACTGATATAGATCTCGGTTCTTTCTATGCAGACAAACAGTGACTCTGAATCGGAGCTGTGCCGATGCTTAGGGGTCGTGACGAGTGACAGGGACGAGGTCAAGAACGTCTACGAAGTGTGGCTGGGCTTGCATGCACTCTTTGCAGACTTTACGATATGACGCTCGAACTCTTCAACGGAACACATGCAACAAAACTATGTAGGGGTTATAGGTTCCTCCACGAATACATGATTCTATTCATATTCTTCTTGTATTTATTTATTTTAATTTATTCATACAAAATTTTGGTCAATTATGAGAAGTGATCCGAAAGATATCCCTATATACGTACCAGCTGTGCCTTATCAGTTATGCGATTCTCGACTCTGGAGTAGAATGTAACAATACAGCTAAATACTAAGAATCAGTATCTGTGGAGCTGCATACACCGCTAGCCTATATGGATGCATGCATGGCATGTATTTGAACAGTGCAATATCCCTGACTGAATTATCTGGTAAAGCAAAAAAGGAAACTTTAACATTTTTGCAGAATCCATGCAATTATGCTTTTCGGCAGACAGGTCTCTGAACTCACCCTTATGCAGAGGGAAACGAAACTCTTCTAGAGGAAGTACAGATAGCCATGAGGATGCAACCTTTTCCCATCTAAGATCAACCTGTCGTTACAGCTTGAAAGAGAGTTTATCATAGTTGCATGGAATCAGCAACGGCATTTTGAGCATCAACGATGGTACACGCCTATATTACGCAGGGCTGAATTATTTCTGCATAGTCGTTAGGATCTAACATCCCGCAGTTCAAGTAACAATTGCTTATTCAATTTCTCTCGGAATGCCACTTCAGAATAGATATATCTAGCGTCAAGTGGTTTATCGTTTGGGAACATGTTCTGTCATGCTTCGTAAACAAATCTAAAGCCACATGCATCACACGGTTTTTAATTAAGTACCAAACATTATTTTTGGAACGGACTAGATTACTGTTGGAACTAATTATGCGGTCAGAAAAGTGATCAATGTGCGGGACAGATGAGTATGCATTAACGTAATACTTGTGAAGAATCAGTAGCCGTGGAGCTGCTTGCATGCAATGACATGGGTCAAGGAAAACACTACTAGCTGATGTATATGCACTCATATCAGTACATGTATTTGCACAGTGCGTACAGCTACATCATCTCTGGCTGAATCAACTGATAAAGCAAAAAGAAAAAAAAGAAACTTTAACATTTTGCAGAATTTATGCAAATATTTCCCTTCTATTCGAGGGCTTGCATGTACACAGTGACACCTCCGCAGCTCAAACATGGGTCAAGGAAAACACTACTAGCTGATAAAGATGCACTCCTACCAGTACGTGCATGTATTTGCACAGTGCGTACAGCTGAATCAACTGGTAAAGCCAAAAAAAATAAAGGAAACTTTAACATTTTGCAGAATTCATGCAAACATATTTCGAGGGCTTGCATGTACACAGCGACACCTCCGCAGCTTAAACATTTGTGCGACAGATCATTATCACAAAGAAAAAAAAAACCCGTCAAGAGCAAGGTGTCTGTGTCAATTGTCGCGGTCAGTTCTAAATAAACACAGCTACTTAAATTCATTAACCGCACTGCACTATCAGCTGCAGTAGTTGATAATAATGGGTGATGTTTTCCTCATTACCAGCTGCAGCTTACAAGCGGGACAAAACATTAGGCGTTCGGAGGTTATGCCATGTTTCAAAGACATCCGTTCAATAAAAGCTTGAAACCATTCGTCACTAGGGATACCATTCTTTGCTTTAAAAGAACAACCTCTTCCTTCTACTAACTCTTTGGCAGAGCATTTCAATTGCAAGGCATCAAGAGCGGTCAATCATTTCTGGCTTTGAGTTGTAACCCCTAGCTCAATGATGCTTCAGGTATACCAGCAGCCTTTGCGACAGAGTTTAGGCTATGACCCTGGCTAATTCTCTGTATCGCATTGCGAATCAATGCTGGATTTCGGCTTTAACCTACGGCCCTGCGATGACATGTGGATTTCTGTGAGACACAAGCACGTGATTGCAGATTGCAGATTGCCAATCTGGAATCTGCACTGACCTGCAAATTCTGTGCACCAAGTATACTGCATGGTAATGCTGATTTGATATCATGAAATCTAGACCACTAGGGTCTTACTAACGTTTTGAGATAGTAGTTCAGTCACACAAGTATTACGTTACTGCATACCCAACGGTCCCGCACACAGTGATTATTTTTCTGACCGCATAATTAGTTCCAAAATAATCTAGTTCCAAAAATAATGTTTGGTACTTAATTAAAACCGTGTGATGTGGTTTTAGATTTGTTTACGAAACATGACAACACACGTTCCCAAATGATAAACCACTTGACGCTAGATGTATCTATTCTGAAGTGGCATTCCGAGAAATTGATTAAGCAATTGTTACTTAGCTGGAAAAAGGGTGCATCCTCATGGCTATCTGTGCTTCCTCTATAGAAGAGTTTCGTTTCTCTCTGGATAAGGATGAGTTCAGAGATGCACACTGCTTGCGATATGGCTGTGCCAAATCTATGGTCTGTCATTTTCTGCTGACCATGCATTAATGACATGCATGCAATTTGGGAGGCTATATCCATTGCAATTCTCCATAATGGCTCAGGGATTTCACTCCTTCCCTGTTGTCAGATCAGGTATGCCATATAATGTTGCTATTGAACCTCACTTACAATCACTAAATGGTCACTATGCATGCATAAATCTGCTAACACTGATGTCTTGATATACGTGCCAGGGTCTATTTATTTATTTATTTATTTATTGGGAATTGTGGTCTAAGGACTTTCCTCCTTAATGCTCCTGCTAGCTACCGCTCCATGGACTCACCTGCAGTATACCTCAGACATGAATCGCCTAGACAACCTGTGAAACTGAGAAGTTGAACACGGTGTACAGTACACAAATTATTTTTGTTTTTTGTTTTTTCAACAATAGGAGGAATGCCATGGTATGGAAAGTATATACGCGGCATGTACATGCATCATGCCTTACATATAGACACATATTGTCGAGAAACTCTCTACTGGCGATGCTGTGCTCTCTGGTAATCAATCGAACTTTAAAGTTTTCGTAGCTATATTTAAAATGCGACAGATAATTAACTGATCGTTATCTACGAGGGAACCCTAGACTTAATTTGTTTCGGGAGGTGGTTCCCTTGGGACTCTCGCGTTGGTTCTGATGTCACCTTACTCTATTCTGCGGAGGTATAAAAAGTGGCCCGGTCGGGTGCTATGCCAAATTGTTATTCAGCCATCTAACGGCCACTTCAATAAATTTGCTACCTCCAATCAGCCATACCTGCATTGAGCTCTGCACATAATGGGAATGGAACGTTTAGCACTGCTGGCACTAGTCCTCTCATCCATCAGTGCAGCCCCTGTCCTTAAGGACACCAAGTGCGCTGGTATCCTCAACAATTCACCAATGGCCCCCATCACTGCATTTAATGCCGCGGGCTTCTCTGCTCCAAGCAATTGGAGCTCTAATGGGACAGCTCTATGTATGTCATGCGCATTTCTGTATAATGTTTGCATGATAGCGTTGTTTGACTGGCATTTGTGTTCCCATGCACAGGAAACCTTTAAAATCAGCAACCCTTATCACCATCCTTGCAATAGTGCGGTGGTAAGAAGCCTCGACAGTGGCTTGAATGTAGGTCTCGTAGTTCTTCTTTCCATGCGTGATCGACATTTTTATGCATGAAAGTGGAAAGTACTCATCCATATATTTC
Source organism: Ephydatia muelleri (assembly GCA_013339895.1). NCBI lineage: Eukaryota > Metazoa > Porifera > Demospongiae > Spongillida > Spongillidae > Ephydatia > Ephydatia muelleri. Next base: position 1,144,365 of record JABACO010000018.1, read on the forward strand.
GTGCAGGTAACGGAAAGACTCACCATAGACTACTACCTTTTGATCAACTTAACCCGTCTGCTCAACAATAGCATCGACTACGATACACATTATCACAACGGCAACTTCGTAGTTTGTCTGGAGCAGGTCTTCCAGCAGCTCGAAGACATCACTGCTGGGCTGTCGATTTTGGTAGGTAGCTACGATGTAGCGAATGCACGAAAATCATTTCTTTGCATGCAGTTTGAGTTTTAAAAATGAACTATACCATTCATCTCATTGCATTCTGTACTCCTTATTTGTAGCTCAATGCATCGTTGGCTCAAACAGCTGAGCTCCGCCTTCCAAACAGTGACACAGAGTCTCCTGTTTTGAATAACGGCACAGACCAGCCTACTGGGCAGTCCGGGGCAGAAACAAGTACAAGCGCACAGCCTCAGCTTCAGACCAACGATAGAACCCAATCTTGCATCCAACTTCAAATCGAGTACCAGGTATAAATTAAGCACCGTACATAGTCACTAGGCTATACTGATATACATCTCGGTTCTTTCTATGTAGACAAACAGTGACTCTGAATCGGAGCTGTGCCGATGCTTAGGGGTCGTGACGAGTGACAGGGATGAGGTCAAGAATGTCTACGAAGTGTGGCTGGGTTTGAATGCACTGTTTGCAGACTTTACGATATGACGATCCAACTCTTCAACGGAACACATGCAACAAAACTATGTAGGGGTTATAGGTTCCTCCACGAATACATGATTCTATTCATATCCTTCTTGTATTTATTTATTTTAATAATTCATACAAAATTTGGGTCAATTATGAGAAGTGATCCCTATATACGCAGCAGCTGTGCCTTATCAGTTATGCGACCCTCTACTCTGGAGTAGAATGGAAAAATACAGCTAAATACTTAGAATCAGTATCTGTGGAGCTGCATACACCGCTAGCCTATATGGATGCATGCATGGCATGTATTTGAACAGTGCAATATCCCTGACTGAATTATCTGGTAAAGCAAAAAAGGAAACTTTAACATTTTTGCAGAATCCATGCAGTTATGCTTTTCGGCAGACAGGTCTCTGAACTCACCCTTATACAGAGGGAAACGAAACTCTTCTAGAGGAAGTACAGATAGCAATGAGGATGCAACCTTTTCCCATCTAAGATCAACCTGTCGTTACAGCTTGAAAGAGAGTTTATCATAATTGCATGGAATCAGCAACGGCATTTTGAGCATCAACGATGGTACACGCCTATATTACGCAGGACCGAATCATTTCTGCATAGTCGTTAGGATCTAACATCCCGCAGTTCAAGTAACAATTGCTTATTCAATTTCTCTCGGAATGCCACTTCAGAATAGATATATCTAGCGTCAAGTGGTTTATCATTTGGGAACATGTTCTGTCATGCTTCGTAAACAAATCTAAAGCCACATGCATCACACGGTTTTTAATTAAGTACCAAACATTATTTTTGGAACTGACTAGATTACTTTTGGACTGAACTAATTATGCGGTCAGAAAAGTGATCAATGTGCGGGACAGATGAGTATGCATTAACGTAATACTTGTGAAGAATCAGTAGCCGTGGAGCTGCTTGCATGCAATGACATGGGTCAAGGAAAACACTACTAGCTGATGTATATGCACTCCTATCAGTACATGTATTTGCACAGTGCGTACAGCTACATCATCTCTGGCTGAATCAACTGATAAAGCAAAAAGAAAAAAAAGAAACTTTAACATTTTGCAGAATTCATGCAAACATTTCCCTTCTATTCGAGGGCTTGCATGTACACAGTGACACCTCCGCAGCTCAAACATGGGTCAAGGAAAACACTACTAGCTGATATAGATGCACTCCTACCAGTACGTGCATGTATTTGCACAGTGCATACAGCTGAATAAGCCAAAAAAAATAAAGGAAACTTTAACATTTTGCAGAATTCATGCAAACATATTTCGAGGGCTTGCATGTACACAGCGACACCTCCGCAGCTTAAAAATTTGTGCGACAGATCATTATCACAAAGAAAAAAAACCCCGTCAAGAGCAAGGTGTCTGTGTCAATTGTCGCGGTCAGTTCTAAAAAAACACAGCTACTTAAATTCATTAACCGCACTATATGCAGTTCGTATGTATGACTCAGAAGTCAGCCTTCGCAACCCCCCGCTTCTCTGCACCTTCTTCATAACCTTAACATAAATCACTGCACGTCCATACGCATGGCCCGCAGCTCTGCTTGTAACGCTATTGACCCGGATACCGTGCGAAGTCGATTCCATATTCTCAAACAATTGGCTGTCATGTAGAGTGCTCCCGCTAATTAAGACGAATTTCGACCTATGTCCACATGTATCCGCACGGTGCCTTTTTTTTTTCCAACCGGGAACGACCCCGTATCACTTACCGTTCTGTGAGTAACTATAAAAGAGAGAAGTTATTTTCTTAAAAAAATATAGAAGTTTTGCTGAGTGGGGGTCTAGTCCGCTTATTGTGACGAACACACGCATAATTCATCAGCTGTTACAAACAGCTTTGACAGGATAGATCTATGGCTACATCTGTAACAACCACACATATAATTCATTGATTATGGTAGTAGGATAGATAAATGTAAGATAGATACATAGATAGATACATAGATACATGTACATAAATTTATATAGATGTGCATATACATAATTATATAGATACATAGATACATGTAAGCAGTCAACAGTGTATAGACCAGTAGGACCCTCAATTGTATCATCCTCTTTATCAGCCAAGGAAATGTTAGGTACATCATATCCAGAAATGAGCGGTCAAAAGTCAGAATAATTTACTCGCGGTTTGCGAATCACCGAATATTCCCGTATACCTTCCCATACCAATGTATGGGTTAGTTGTATACCAAGGACGCCAGATTTTTCCCAGGATTTGAAATTTGAAAATGTTAGCACACTACATTTGTTATGATTTTAGTGGTGTCGCCGTATTTTTCCTATTTAAGCTGGGGCTTCCCTAGAATTGTCATAACATTGTCCCCAAATGTACAGGTAGTCAATGAGAAGGGTTTCTCATTACAATATTCCACGGTCATTTGTGTCAATACCTTTACGATTTACGATTTTGATATTTGAAAATAATATAGCTAGTACATCGAAGAACCATAAAATGTACAAAAAACTAGGCCTTCCTATTGAAAAATCGGCTTCCATACCCGGGAGAAGCATTTCATGTTGAATCTATACGTTCCTCCATCTCGTGCCCTCAAAATTGACTCACGTGTGGATAGTACCATACAGATAATGCTGTGTAGTTGAAGTGTGGCCCTCCTTCAGTTTTTTGATGGCATGAAATCGGTCCCAGACCTCTCATCGCGCTGCCCAAAAAGGTTTTCTACCACTTGAGTTACTATGCGATCTTACCCGATGCGATCGGGATCGTTTGTATAAATCGCGCATACAGTACCATCCAGACGTAGCTTCTTGACACACGCGTGCGCGCGTCACGAGTGATACCCGTGCGTGACTCGAGCATACTTGTGTTTCACACGCATCAGGTTAGTCGTGGCGCGAAGCGACATTTTCGAGACACGAACTCGCGTGATGGCACCCACTCCCTCAGTTGTAAAATACTATGGACAAAATTTCTACAATTCAGGAGCCCTTTGCTTGAATGCAAAACTAAGTTGTTTGTGAAGCCAGAACAGAGTAAGACTATGAGCTGTGTGTTGTTAGTGTGTGTGTGTGTTTGTACTGTGTGTGCGTGTGTGTGCGTGTGTGTGCGTGTGTATTTGTGTGTGTGTGTGTGTGTGTGTTGCTTACAAGTGTGTACTAGTATAGACCTAGCTTGACCTTACAATTGTGTGCTATGTAAACTGGGTGATTAGCCTAATCTGATATTAGACTGCCTGGGGTACAAGTACATGTAGCACTTTTTCTCTGAGAACAGTAGGTCCAGGGTAGGCCTATGTAGGTACGTAGGTCCAGGGTAGGCCTATGTAGGTACATGTAGGTCCAGGGTAGGCCTATGTAGGTACATGTACATGTAGGTCCAGGATAGGCCTACATAGGTCCAGGGTACTAGTATAGGCCTATGTACAGTTAGGTACATTGTAGGTCCAGGGTGGTACAGGTGGTGATGAACACGTAGGCAAAGATGAGGAGAGTGAAGATGAGGATAACTATTCAGATGGAATTGAAGTTGACTAAAACCTGGACCCTTGCACAAGTACATGCATGTACTGAATTACAATTGTACTGAATTACAATTGTAATTGAAGATAATTTCATATTATGTGGTAGGTCCATAGTATGCTATGTAAACTGTGGTTAGCTAATCTGATGTTAGGCTGCCTGGTAACTTCCAGTTCTAAGAGAACAAACTGTGTACCTATGTCTTAAAAGCACACACTTTATATGTGTAGCACCTATATACAAACCACACATTGTGTGCAGCGATGGTGATGGCATGCATGGGAGCATTAGTCCTGATGCCATAAACTTCACAATCAAGTACATGATGGGAGGGGGGTGAGTGGCCTGATGCAAAGCCTTTGGCCTAGTGGTAGAGGCATTTTAGTCTGTTGCATAATGTCCTGGTACTTTGTTGTTCTAGGGTTCAATAAGAGAGCTCTGTTTTAAAAGTCTGTTTGGAACTGTTTCTATGGAGATGACAATCCTGTATCTATTTTTTTGTACTGCTGAAGAACAGCAGGGTCCAGGAACCCAATGTTGAGACTGACCATCTGGAGTCATCCACCTCAGTGAATTTACTCAATCAGAGTTTTGACACTAGGTTCCAACCTACCAGGCAAGATGTCTGCTGGTCCGGAGGGCATGCACTTCTTCATCAAGTGGTCCAAAACCAACCAGATGGGCAGGTGTGTTCAGCGTACCAAAGGCAGGCACATGTGTCCAGTTCCAGTAATGGAGGCCTACAGAGAATGTTGTCACTGTTCCACTCACTCCTCACCCCTCTTCCACTTCAAAGATGGGAGAACACTCACATCTAAGAGCTTCCGCTCCACCTTTCTACCCCTGGTATGGTGGAGCTATGTGGCTACAATCCAGCCAAATATAACACCCACATTGGTGCAGCCATGTACAGTAGCTGCCAGAACAGGCCTTCCCACTGACACCATTTGGAACCTCGGAAGAGGTGAAGCAAAGCATACCAGACATATGTATTGGTGCAGCCACAGTACATGTAAACTCTAATTGCTAACTAGCAATAGCACAAATTGTGCATATTTTAACTGCACATTACATGTATCTATGTTCACACAAACCACACACTGTGTGCAGAGACAGGGGTTGGGCCTGATACCACAACATGGGAGGGGGGGGGGGGGGGGGGGGGGGGGGGGGGGGCTTTGGCCTAGTGGTAGACTGAGCAGCGCCCCGATGTGTAGACAAAGCTTTCCTTAATGTAAGTATATATTGTGATAGCGCTCTTCCATTGGCGAAGTCCCAGAGAGTGCTTCGCAGTTAAGCGCTTTACGTGTATTGATCGACGCACACATGCAGACAAATATTGAAAATGCGGCACATTCAGACTTGATGTTAATCGATCTAGGTAAGACTGAGAAGCCTACGTAGGTCGTACCTGTACTGGAAAGTGCTAACGAATCATTTTTATCCCTGCGTGTAAGCGTATCAGTGCACGTGCCTAGCCTACGCGCTTCATTCATCGAGCTGCATGCAGGCTAAACGAACACTGTTTACAATAAACTTCAAGTGAAAACAACCCACTATATAGGTCAAAAGTGTCCATGACGACGTCTTGTATACAATAAATATAATAGCTTCACCATAATGCATTAGCAGTGAGCTAGGTGGTGGGTGTCCCTCTATCTGGCAGTCTAGACCTATGGGAATTGGGGGGAGGAGGCTAGGGAAAAGGTTTCCACTTAGCTACCTGGCTTGCTATTGGCTCAGATCATCGCCAGCAGCCTTGTTAATCTTCAGCTGAAGTAACTTATTATGCACATTTATTCACCATTTACAATTATTGCCAATATTTATTAAATAATTTTGGCAGATGACGCAATGGCATACTTATATGAATAAATTATGCGCGGTAGAAATTAATTTTTTTGTCTTGATTTTAGTTAAAGAATGGTTAATGGAATAATTTTTTGAAGTACATATATCATAATCAGACCGATTTATAGTACATTATAAACTTGTTTAAAATTCAATTTGAAATAAAAAGCAAGATGACCGCCTATGTATGGGCCATTTCTGGATATGTCTAGATCTGGCACAACTTCACTATGGCGCTTGCAAAAGAATCAGTTGGGCATTAGCATTGGGTAAGCACATTGCTGTGCATTGCTGGCCCTTTCTTTTTCCACTCTTAAATGCAGCAGTGCACTGTTGTTTTGCACTTCTCTCTTGAGCTCTTTGTACCTTGTGCTCTTTGCTCAGCTTCTTGCTTCTTCTCTTCCTGTAGTGCCTCTTCCTCTTCCATCATATGGATCCATTCATCAGCTGTTGCATGCTGTGCACCAGCTGTCCTAATGATTCCTGCTCTCCTTGGTTCATGTTCTGTTGCATTCTTCTTTCCCACTTGTTCTGGATGGAGTTGTTTCCCTACCTTTAAGGCACACAAGGCTCGTTTCAGCTCTCTGTTTTCTATCTGTAACTTCCCCCCCACCCATGAAAGGCCATGCTTATGCAGATCTAAGCGCCTTTTTGGTGCACAGAGTACTGCTGGAAGTGTTGGGGTGCTTGATGCACCAAATGAAGTCAGGTGTGCAGTTGGATCACATGCTGCAGCTCTAACTGCCAAATTAGGGGAAAGCTTTTCCTTTGGCACTGCACTAATACCAGTTAAAGGAGAATGCCAGCTGCCTTAAATGCTCCCTTTATGTTTTCAGGACTGAATGCAGTTTGCCAAGCATTTTTAATTATCAATGGCACATCACTGTGCATTACTACTTGAGAAGCACTAAGAGCATCAGAGAAAGCCTTTTGGACACTGAAACAGCTCAAGTCTAATGGCTGAACTATATATGACTGCAGTGGGGAGGTAGGACCAGCAACTCTACCTTGTATTCATGACAAAGTTTAGCAACCTCAAGTTGCTTGTGGCTGCGGTGACCATCAAGACAAAGCAGAAACCATCCGTGTTGCTCAAATGGTCACCTGACACGCAGCTGATGTAAAAAGATGCGCATAGCTTATACAAACGAATTGTCATCAATCCAGCCATTGGGTGTCACACATACTTGAGCATTTCCATCAAATTCTTTCACATTCTTTACTATAGCTCGCGGTATTCCAGCACTGCCTTTGAAAATAAACAAAGGAGGAAAGCACTCACCATTAGTGGTGACAAATGCCACAACAGTAATATGCTCAAGTTGCTCTCCAACAATGCTTGAAAGCACTGACTTTGCATTACGTTCTGCAATCACTTTTCTGCTTTTGAGATCAAAATGTATGAACGTTTCATCGACATTGCCTATGTTACTGGATACATTGATGTGATAGTCATGCACTATCAGCTGCAGTAGTTGATAATAATGGGTGATGTTTTCCTCATTACCAGCTGCAGCTTACAAGCGGGACAAAACATTAGGCGTTCGGAGAGTTAAATTTATGCCATGTTTCAAAGACATCCGTTCAATAAAAGCTTGAAACCATTCGTCACTAGGAATACCATTCTTTGCTTTAAAAGAACAACCTCTTCCTTCTACTAACTCTTTGGCAGAGCATTTCAATTGCAAGGCATCAAGAGCGGTCAATCATTTCTGGCTTTGAGTTGTAACCCCTAGCTCAATGATGCTTCAGGTATACCAGCAGCCTTTGCGACAGAGTTTAGGCTATGACCACTTGCTAATTCTCTGTATCGCATTGCGAATCAATGCTGGATTTCGGCTTTAACCTACGGCCCTGCGATGACATGTGGATTTCTGTGAGACACAAGCACGTGATTGCAGATTGCAGATTGCCAATCTGGAATCTGCACTGACCTGCAAATTCTGTGCACAAGTATACTGCATGGTAATGCTGATTTGATATCATGAAATCTAGACCACTAGGGTCTTACTAACGTTTTGAGATAGTAGTTCAGTCACACAAGTATTACGTTATTGCATACCCAACGGTCCCGCACACAGTGATTATTTTTCTGACCGCATAATTAGTTCCAAAATAATCTAGTTCCAAAAATAATGTTTGGTACTTAATTAAAACCGTGTGATGTGGTTTTAGATTTGTTTACGGAACATGACAACACACGTTCCCAAATGATAAACCACTTGACGCTAGATGTATCTATTCTGAAGTGGCATTCCGAGAAATTGATTAAGCAATTGTTACTTAGCTGGAAAAAGGGTGCATCCTCATGGCTATCTGTGCTTCCTCTATATCGAAGAGTTTCGTTTCTCTCTGTATATAGATGAGTTCAGAGATGCACACTGCTTGCGATATGGCTGTGCCAAATCTATGGTCTGTCATTTTCTGCTGACCATGCATCAATGACATGCATGCAATTTGGGAGGCTATATCCATTGCAATTCTCCATAATGGCTCAGGGATTTCACTCCTTCCCTGTTGTCAGATCAGGTATGCCATATAATGTTGCTATTGAACCTCACTTACAATCACTAAATGGTCACTATGCATAAATCTGCTAACACTGATGTCTTGATATACGTGCCAGGGTTTATTTATTTATTATTTGGAATTGTGGTCTAAGGACTTTCCTCCCTAATGCTCCTGCTAGCTACCGCTCCATGGATTCACCTGCAGTATACCTCAGACATGAATCGCCTAGACAACCTGTGAAACTGAGAAGTTGAACACGGTGTACAGTACACAAATTATTTTTGTTTTTTGTTTTTTCAACAACTGGAGGAATGCCATGGCATGGAAAGTATATATGCGGCATGTACATGCATCATACCTCACATATCGTCGAGAACCTCTCTACTGGCGATGCTGTGCTCTCTGGTAATCAATCGAACTTTAAAGTTTTCGTAGCTATATATTTAAAATGCGACAGATAATTAATTGATCGTTATCTACGAGGGAACCCTAGACTTAATTTGTTTCGGGAGGTGGTTCCCTTGGGACTCTCGCGTTGGTTCTGATGTCACCTTACTCTATTCTGCGGAGGTATAAAAAGTGGCCCGGTCGGGTGCTATGCCAAATTGTTATTCAGCCATCTAACGGCCACTTCAGTAAATTTGCTACCTCCAACCAGCCATACCATTGTATCACAATGCATACGATGCACGCGATGCTATGCCCCGTACGTTGCATGTCTGCTAACTGACTTGCATACACAATACAGCAGGGTAATTCTGATTTCATATCATGAAAAGTCAACTGAGTCACTAAGGTTCTTAGTATATACCGCACAAGTTACTGCATGTGTACTCATCTGCCTCGCACATTATTACGTCGATAGTTCCAAAATAATCCACATTGCATGATTTGTATATAGTTCCAAAAATAATGTTTAGCACTTAATTTAAATTTGTGTGATGTGATTTTAGATTTTTAACCAACACACGTTCCCAAATGATAAAACCGCTCACACTAGATGTTATCTATTTCTCCATACTATAGTACTGACGCGGCTTTCTGGTAAATTCAACTTAGCACTTGTAAACTGCAAACAACGTGTTAATCAAATCTTGATCGTATCGACTGTGCAAAAATAATTCAGTACTGAATACAATATAGCTCCTGCACCTGCATACGTACATATAAACATACGGGATCGTTTCCGCGAAAAGGTACCTAACGCATACATTCCAGGACGCCGGCATTGAAATGTATATAACGCTTGCGTTGAAATGTATATGGCTAATTATAAATTCGGAGCCTTACAACTCCTGACAGATACTCTGATTCTCAGTGCGTAAGAAGCAATGTGTAGAGGATATTTCAGACTTCTAGAATATCAAAGAATTTGAAATCTTGAAAAAACATGCGTTAGATCCTACATATTGTCGGATTCTATAGAGAGTACTTCTCTATCTGTGATGCTGGGCTCTCAGGTAATCAATCGAACTTAACATGATAATTTGTTGATCGTTATCTACTTTATTAATGTTTTGGGAGGTGGTTCCCTTGGGACTCATATAATCGTGATGGTTCTGACGTCATCTTTTATTATAAAAAGTGGCCAGGACGGTTGCAAATGCCATTTAGCTATCTACAGTAAATTTGCTACCTCCAACCAGCCATATATACCTGCATTGAGCTCTGCACATAATGGGAATGGAACGTTTAGCACTGCTGGCACTAGTCCTCTCATCCATCAGTGCAGCCCCTGTCCTCAAGGACACCAAGTGCGCAGGTATCCTCAACAATTCACCAATGGCCCCCATCACTGCATTTAATGCAGCGGGCATCAGTGAGATCAAAAGAGTGACCGCTTCTCTGCTCCAAGCAATTGGAGCTCTAATGGAACAGCTCTATGTATGTCATGCGCATTTCTGTGTAATGTTTGCATGATAACGTTGTTTGACTGGCATTTGTGTTCCCACAGGAAACCTTTAAAATCAGCAACCCTTATCACCATCCTTGCAATAGTGCGGTGGTAAGAAGCCTCGACAGTGGCTTGAATGTAGGTCTCGTAGTTCTTCTTTCCATGCGTGATCGACATTTTTATGCATGAATGTGGAAAGTACTCATCCATATATTTCGTGCAGGTAACGGAAAGACTCATCATAGACTACTACCTTTTGATCAACTTAACCCGTCTGCTCAACAATAACATCGACTACGATACACATTATCACAACGGCAACTTCGTAGTTTGTCTGGAGCAGGTCTTCCAGCAGCTCGAAGACATCACTGCTGGGCTGTCGATTTTGGTAGGTAGCTACAATGTAGCGGATGCACGGAAATCATTTCTTTGCAGTTTAAGTTTTTAAAATGAAGCTATACCATTCATCTCATTCTGTACTCCTTATTTGTAGCTCAATGCATCGTTGGCTCAAACAGCTGAGCTCCGCCTTCCAAACAATAACACAGAGTCTTCTGTTTTGAATAACGGTACAGCCCAGCCTACTGGGCAGTCCGGGGCAGAAACAAGTACAAGCGCACAGCCTCAGCTTCAGACCAACAATAGAACCCAATCTTGCATCCAACTTCAAATCGAGTACCAGGTATAAAGCCCCGTACAAAGTCACTATATAGGCTCTACTGATATAGATCTCGGTTCTTTCTATGCAGACAAACAGTGACTCTGAATCGGAGCTGTGCCGATGCTTAGGGGTCGTGACGAGTGACAGGGACGAGGTCAAGAACGTCTACGAAGTGTGGCTGGGCTTGCATGCACTCTTTGCAGACTTTACGATATGACGCTCGAACTCTTCAACGGAACACATGCAACAAAACTATGTAGGGGTTATAGGTTCCTCCACGAATACATGATTCTATTCATATTCTTCTTGTATTTATTTATTTTAATTTATTCATACAAAATTTTGGTCAATTATGAGAAGTGATCCGAAAGATATCCCTATATACGTACCAGCTGTGCCTTATCAGTTATGCGATTCTCGACTCTGGAGTAGAATGTAACAATACAGCTAAATACTAAGAATCAGTATCTGTGGAGCTGCATACACCGCTAGCCTATATGGATGCATGCATGGCATGTATTTGAACAGTGCAATATCCCTGACTGAATTATCTGGTAAAGCAAAAAAGGAAACTTTAACATTTTTGCAGAATCCATGCAATTATGCTTTTCGGCAGACAGGTCTCTGAACTCACCCTTATGCAGAGGGAAACGAAACTCTTCTAGAGGAAGTACAGATAGCCATGAGGATGCAACCTTTTCCCATCTAAGATCAACCTGTCGTTACAGCTTGAAAGAGAGTTTATCATAGTTGCATGGAATCAGCAACGGCATTTTGAGCATCAACGATGGTACACGCCTATATTACGCAGGGCTGAATTATTTCTGCATAGTCGTTAGGATCTAACATCCCGCAGTTCAAGTAACAATTGCTTATTCAATTTCTCTCGGAATGCCACTTCAGAATAGATATATCTAGCGTCAAGTGGTTTATCGTTTGGGAACATGTTCTGTCATGCTTCGTAAACAAATCTAAAGCCACATGCATCACACGGTTTTTAATTAAGTACCAAACATTATTTTTGGAACGGACTAGATTACTGTTGGAACTAATTATGCGGTCAGAAAAGTGATCAATGTGCGGGACAGATGAGTATGCATTAACGTAATACTTGTGAAGAATCAGTAGCCGTGGAGCTGCTTGCATGCAATGACATGGGTCAAGGAAAACACTACTAGCTGATGTATATGCACTCATATCAGTACATGTATTTGCACAGTGCGTACAGCTACATCATCTCTGGCTGAATCAACTGATAAAGCAAAAAGAAAAAAAAGAAACTTTAACATTTTGCAGAATTTATGCAAATATTTCCCTTCTATTCGAGGGCTTGCATGTACACAGTGACACCTCCGCAGCTCAAACATGGGTCAAGGAAAACACTACTAGCTGATAAAGATGCACTCCTACCAGTACGTGCATGTATTTGCACAGTGCGTACAGCTGAATCAACTGGTAAAGCCAAAAAAAATAAAGGAAACTTTAACATTTTGCAGAATTCATGCAAACATATTTCGAGGGCTTGCATGTACACAGCGACACCTCCGCAGCTTAAACATTTGTGCGACAGATCATTATCACAAAGAAAAAAAAAACCCGTCAAGAGCAAGGTGTCTGTGTCAATTGTCGCGGTCAGTTCTAAATAAACACAGCTACTTAAATTCATTAACCGCACTGCACTATCAGCTGCAGTAGTTGATAATAATGGGTGATGTTTTCCTCATTACCAGCTGCAGCTTACAAGCGGGACAAAACATTAGGCGTTCGGAGGTTATGCCATGTTTCAAAGACATCCGTTCAATAAAAGCTTGAAACCATTCGTCACTAGGGATACCATTCTTTGCTTTAAAAGAACAACCTCTTCCTTCTACTAACTCTTTGGCAGAGCATTTCAATTGCAAGGCATCAAGAGCGGTCAATCATTTCTGGCTTTGAGTTGTAACCCCTAGCTCAATGATGCTTCAGGTATACCAGCAGCCTTTGCGACAGAGTTTAGGCTATGACCCTGGCTAATTCTCTGTATCGCATTGCGAATCAATGCTGGATTTCGGCTTTAACCTACGGCCCTGCGATGACATGTGGATTTCTGTGAGACACAAGCACGTGATTGCAGATTGCAGATTGCCAATCTGGAATCTGCACTGACCTGCAAATTCTGTGCACAAGTATACTGCATGGTAATGCTGATTTGATATCATGAAATCTAGACCACTAGGGTCTTACTAACGTTTTGAGATAGTAGTTCAGTCACACAAGTATTACGTTACTGCATACCCAACGGTCCCGCACACAGTGATTATTTTTCTGACCGCATAATTAGTTCCAAAATAATCTAGTTCCAAAAATAATGTTTGGTACTTAATTAAAACCGTGTGATGTGGTTTTAGATTTGTTTACGAAACATGACAACACACGTTCCCAAATGATAAACCACTTGACGCTAGATGTATCTATTCTGAAGTGGCATTCCGAGAAATTGATTAAGCAATTGTTACTTAGCTGGAAAAAGGGTGCATCCTCATGGCTATCTGTGCTTCCTCTATAGAAGAGTTTCGTTTCTCTCTGGATAAGGATGAGTTCAGAGATGCACACTGCTTGCGATATGGCTGTGCCAAATCTATGGTCTGTCATTTTCTGCTGACCATGCATTAATGACATGCATGCAATTTGGGAGGCTATATCCATTGCAATTCTCCATAATGGCTCAGGGATTTCACTCCTTCCCTGTTGTCAGATCAGGTATGCCATATAATGTTGCTATTGAACCTCACTTACAATCACTAAATGGTCACTATGCATGCATAAATCTGCTAACACTGATGTCTTGATATACGTGCCAGGGTCTATTTATTTATTTATTTATTTATTGGGAATTGTGGTCTAAGGACTTTCCTCCTTAATGCTCCTGCTAGCTACCGCTCCATGGACTCACCTGCAGTATACCTCAGACATGAATCGCCTAGACAACCTGTGAAACTGAGAAGTTGAACACGGTGTACAGTACACAAATTATTTTTGTTTTTTGTTTTTTCAACAATAGGAGGAATGCCATGGTATGGAAAGTATATACGCGGCATGTACATGCATCATGCCTTACATATAGACACATATTGTCGAGAAACTCTCTACTGGCGATGCTGTGCTCTCTGGTAATCAATCGAACTTTAAAGTTTTCGTAGCTATATTTAAAATGCGACAGATAATTAACTGATCGTTATCTACGAGGGAACCCTAGACTTAATTTGTTTCGGGAGGTGGTTCCCTTGGGACTCTCGCGTTGGTTCTGATGTCACCTTACTCTATTCTGCGGAGGTATAAAAAGTGGCCCGGTCGGGTGCTATGCCAAATTGTTATTCAGCCATCTAACGGCCACTTCAATAAATTTGCTACCTCCAATCAGCCATACCTGCATTGAGCTCTGCACATAATGGGAATGGAACGTTTAGCACTGCTGGCACTAGTCCTCTCATCCATCAGTGCAGCCCCTGTCCTTAAGGACACCAAGTGCGCTGGTATCCTCAACAATTCACCAATGGCCCCCATCACTGCATTTAATGCCGCGGGCTTCTCTGCTCCAAGCAATTGGAGCTCTAATGGGACAGCTCTATGTATGTCATGCGCATTTCTGTATAATGTTTGCATGATAGCGTTGTTTGACTGGCATTTGTGTTCCCATGCACAGGAAACCTTTAAAATCAGCAACCCTTATCACCATCCTTGCAATAGTGCGGTGGTAAGAAGCCTCGACAGTGGCTTGAATGTAGGTCTCGTAGTTCTTCTTTCCATGCGTGATCGACATTTTTATGCATGAAAGTGGAAAGTACTCATCCATATATTTCGTGCAGGTAACGGAAAGACTCACCATAGACTACTACCTTTTGATCAACTTAACCCGTCTGCTCAACAATAGCATCGACTACGATACACATTATCACAACGGCAACTTCGTAGTTTGTCTGGAGCAGGTCTTCCAGCAGCTCGAAGACATCACTGCTGGGCTGTCGATTTTGGTAGGTAGCTACGATGTAGCGAATGCACGAAAATCATTTCTTTGCATGCAGTTTGAGTTTTAAAAATGAACTATACCATTCATCTCATTGCATTCTGTACTCCTTATTTGTAGCTCAATGCATCGTTGGCTCAAACAGCTGAGCTCCGCCTTCCAAACAGTGACACAGAGTCTCCTGTTTTGAATAACGGCACAGACCAGCCTACTGGGCAGTCCGGGGCAGAAACAAGTACAAGCGCACAGCCTCAGCTTCAGACCAACGATAGAACCCAATCTTGCATCCAACTTCAAATCGAGTACCAGGTATAAATTAAGCACCGTACATAGTCACTAGGCTATACTGATATACATCTCGGTTCTTTCTATGTAGACAAACAGTGACTCTGAATCGGAGCTGTGCCGATGCTTAGGGGTCGTGACGAGTGACAGGGATGAGGTCAAGAATGTCTACGAAGTGTGGCTGGGTTTGAATGCACTGTTTGCAGACTTTACGATATGACGATCCAACTCTTCAACGGAACACATGCAACAAAACTATGTAGGGGTTATAGGTTCCTCCACGAATACATGATTCTATTCATATCCTTCTTGTATTTATTTATTTTAATAATTCATACAAAATTTGGGTCAATTATGAGAAGTGATCCCTATATACGCAGCAGCTGTGCCTTATCAGTTATGCGACCCTCTACTCTGGAGTAGAATGGAAAAATACAGCTAAATACTTAGAATCAGTATCTGTGGAGCTGCATACACCGCTAGCCTATATGGATGCATGCATGGCATGTATTTGAACAGTGCAATATCCCTGACTGAATTATCTGGTAAAGCAAAAAAGGAAACTTTAACATTTTTGCAGAATCCATGCAGTTATGCTTTTCGGCAGACAGGTCTCTGAACTCACCCTTATACAGAGGGAAACGAAACTCTTCTAGAGGAAGTACAGATAGCAATGAGGATGCAACCTTTTCCCATCTAAGATCAACCTGTCGTTACAGCTTGAAAGAGAGTTTATCATAATTGCATGGAATCAGCAACGGCATTTTGAGCATCAACGATGGTACACGCCTATATTACGCAGGACCGAATCATTTCTGCATAGTCGTTAGGATCTAACATCCCGCAGTTCAAGTAACAATTGCTTATTCAATTTCTCTCGGAATGCCACTTCAGAATAGATATATCTAGCGTCAAGTGGTTTATCATTTGGGAACATGTTCTGTCATGCTTCGTAAACAAATCTAAAGCCACATGCATCACACGGTTTTTAATTAAGTACCAAACATTATTTTTGGAACTGACTAGATTACTTTTGGACTGAACTAATTATGCGGTCAGAAAAGTGATCAATGTGCGGGACAGATGAGTATGCATTAACGTAATACTTGTGAAGAATCAGTAGCCGTGGAGCTGCTTGCATGCAATGACATGGGTCAAGGAAAACACTACTAGCTGATGTATATGCACTCCTATCAGTACATGTATTTGCACAGTGCGTACAGCTACATCATCTCTGGCTGAATCAACTGATAAAGCAAAAAGAAAAAAAAGAAACTTTAACATTTTGCAGAATTCATGCAAACATTTCCCTTCTATTCGAGGGCTTGCATGTACACAGTGACACCTCCGCAGCTCAAACATGGGTCAAGGAAAACACTACTAGCTGATATAGATGCACTCCTACCAGTACGTGCATGTATTTGCACAGTGCATACAGCTGAATAAGCCAAAAAAAATAAAGGAAACTTTAACATTTTGCAGAATTCATGCAAACATATTTCGAGGGCTTGCATGTACACAGCGACACCTCCGCAGCTTAAAAATTTGTGCGACAGATCATTATCACAAAGAAAAAAAACCCCGTCAAGAGCAAGGTGTCTGTGTCAATTGTCGCGGTCAGTTCTAAAAAAACACAGCTACTTAAATTCATTAACCGCACTATATGCAGTTCGTATGTATGACTCAGAAGTCAGCCTTCGCAACCCCCCGCTTCTCTGCACCTTCTTCATAACCTTAACATAAATCACTGCACGTCCATACGCATGGCCCGCAGCTCTGCTTGTAACGCTATTGACCCGGATACCGTGCGAAGTCGATTCCATATTCTCAAACAATTGGCTGTCATGTAGAGTGCTCCCGCTAATTAAGACGAATTTCGACCTATGTCCACATGTATCCGCACGGTGCCTTTTTTTTTTCCAACCGGGAACGACCCCGTATCACTTACCGTTCTGTGAGTAACTATAAAAGAGAGAAGTTATTTTCTTAAAAAAATATAGAAGTTTTGCTGAGTGGGGGTCTAGTCCGCTTATTGTGACGAACACACGCATAATTCATCAGCTGTTACAAACAGCTTTGACAGGATAGATCTATGGCTACATCTGTAACAACCACACATATAATTCATTGATTATGGTAGTAGGATAGATAAATGTAAGATAGATACATAGATAGATACATAGATACATGTACATAAATTTATATAGATGTGCATATACATAATTATATAGATACATAGATACATGTAAGCAGTCAACAGTGTATAGACCAGTAGGACCCTCAATTGTATCATCCTCTTTATCAGCCAAGGAAATGTTAGGTACATCATATCCAGAAATGAGCGGTCAAAAGTCAGAATAATTTACTCGCGGTTTGCGAATCACCGAATATTCCCGTATACCTTCCCATACCAATGTATGGGTTAGTTGTATACCAAGGACGCCAGATTTTTCCCAGGATTTGAAATTTGAAAATGTTAGCACACTACATTTGTTATGATTTTTAGTGGTGTCGCCGTATTTTTCCTATTTAAGCTGGGGCTTCCCTAGAATTGTCATAACATTGTCCCCAAATGTACAGGTAGTCAATGAGAAGGGTTTCTCATTACAATATTCCACGGTCATTTGTGTCAATACCTTTACGATTTACGATTTTGATATTTGAAAATAATATAGCTAGTACATCGAAGAACCATAAAATGTACAAAAAACTAGGCCTTCCTATTGAAAAATCGGCTTCCATACCCGGGAGAAGCATTTCATGTTGAATCTATACGTTCCTCCATCTCGTGCCCTCAAAATTGACTCACGTGTGGATAGTACCATACAGATAATGCTGTGTAGTTGAAGTGTGGCCCTCCTTCAGTTTTTTGATGGCATGAAATCGGTCCCAGACCTCTCATCGCGCTGCCCAAAAAGGTTTTCTACCACTTGAGTTACTATGCGATCTTACCCGATGCGATCGGGATCGTTTGTATAAATCGCGCATACAGTACCATCCAGACGTAGCTTCTTGACACACGCGTGCGCGCGTCACGAGTGATACCCGTGCGTGACTCGAGCATACTTGTGTTTCACACGCATCAGGTTAGTCGTGGCGCGAAGCGACATTTTCGAGACACGAACTCGCGTGATGGCACCCACTCCCTCAGTTGTAAAATACTATGGACAAAATTTCTACAATTCAGGAGCCCTTTGCTTGAATGCAAAACTAAGTTGTTTGTGAAGCCAGAACAGAGTAAGACTATGAGCTGTGTGTTGTTAGTGTGTGTGTGTGTTTGTACTGTGTGTGCGTGTGTGTGCGTGTGTGTGCGTGTGTATTTGTGTGTGTGTGTGTGTGTGTTGCTTACAAGTGTGTACTAGT
Organism: Ephydatia muelleri; assembly: GCA_013339895.1. Lineage (NCBI taxonomy): Eukaryota > Metazoa > Porifera > Demospongiae > Spongillida > Spongillidae > Ephydatia > Ephydatia muelleri. The sequence continues at coordinate 1,163,104 of JABACO010000018.1, forward strand.
ATAGACCTAGCTTGACCTTACAATTGTGTGCTATGTAAACTGGGTGATTAGCCTAATCTGATATTAGACTGCCTGGGGTACAAGTACATGTAGCACTTTTTCTCTGAGAACAGTAGGTCCAGGGTAGGCCTATGTAGGTACGTAGGTCCAGGGTAGGCCTATGTAGGTACATGTAGGTCCAGGGTAGGCCTATGTAGGTACATGTACATGTAGGTCCAGGATAGGCCTACATAGGTCCAGGGTACTAGTATAGGCCTATGTACAGTTAGGTACATTGTAGGTCCAGGGTGGTACAGGTGGTGATGAACACGTAGGCAAAGATGAGGAGAGTGAAGATGAGGATAACTATTCAGATGGAATTGAAGTTGACTAAAACCTGGACCCTTGCACAAGTACATGCATGTACTGAATTACAATTGTACTGAATTACAATTGTAATTGAAGATAATTTCATATTATGTGGTAGGTCCATAGTATGCTATGTAAACTGTGGTTAGCTAATCTGATGTTAGTGTAGCGATGCTATTGGACATATATTTTTGGTGTATCTACGTATGCGTGGGTGTTCAGCTGTGCAGCCCTACGCATGCGCTGGTAAATGTATATAAACCCTATGACTGCCCTTTTATAGCAGTCTGCTGATAATTATACAATTGCCGTGATTTGCTATAAGACTCACTCGGCAATAGCACTACACGTGGCGTAGACGGCAGGATGTCGGAACCGGGCGAAGAGGGCGAAGCGGCTGCTCAGCCAACGCAGCCTGTCTTCCGGAGCGAATTAGCTGGCGCTAGTCGCCCTCTCGTGTCGCCAGATTCGTTCTCAGGTCTATCAAATTGGGCAGAGTGGATAGACCATTTTGAAGCTGCTGCTCTGGTAAATGGATGGGATAGCGAAAAGAAGCGGCTGTGGTTGCCAGTGCGGCTAACCGGGAAAGCGCAGACTGCGTGGAAGCGACTTTCCCCTGAAACCAAACAGAACTACGAAGCAGCCAAGGAAGCGCTCCAAAAACGTTTGAGCCAGACAGTAAGCGGAAATTGTATTTTGTTGAATTTCAGGCCAGGAGGCGCAAGCGAGACGAATCTTGGAGCGATTTCGCGGACGAGCTGCGAGTCCTAGCGGAGAAAGCTTTACCAGAGCTGGATGAAAAAGCGAAAGAATTGCTTGCTCTAGAAAGATACCTCGGTGAGCTTGATAACCCCCAGGTTGCATTTGCTGTTAGACAGAGAGAGCCGAAGACTGTTGATGAAGCAGTCACCGCAACGCTGGAGATACAGTCGTATCTCCGCCCGGGAGTGAGACAAGAAGTGAACGCTGCAACGGTTGCAGAAGAAGTAGGGGCCCAGAGTATTGCTGCTACGTTGTCAACCAGCAGCGGCCAGGACACGGTCTTAGAAATGCTGAAAACATTGTCAGCACGGCTGGAGAGGCTGGAATCTTCCTTCGGAGATGCGGCTGCGACTCGGAGACCAATGCGGACGACTGGTACTGGAGTTGAGGGTCGTGGTAAGCGAATTGTATGCTACAAATGCGGGCAAGTTGGTCATATTGCAAGAAACTGCACTGCTGCTGAGGGCAACCGCTCGAAGCAGCAGGGAAACTAGAACCCCTCACCACTAGGGACCAAGTGCATGAGGGACAAAATACAATGGTCCATTGTAGTTTGGCAATTAACCCTGCATCATCACCTTGTATAACAGCTTTTGTTAGAAACAAGACAGTTCAATGTATGATAGACACTGGCGCCACAGTGAGTTTGTTTAAGAGGACAGTGTGGTGTCAATTGGAAGGAGAACACGGCTGTAGCCTGTCACCTTGGGATGGACACAAGCTGGTTGGTGTTGAAGGTAGCCCAGTTTCAGTGTGTGGGGTAACAACCTTGCACCTAGACATTGCTGGTACAACCTTTGTGTCTGATTTTGTTGTTGTTGATGCACTGGGTGTAGATTGTATTATTGGATTAGATTTTCTGAGGAAGTTTGAAGGTGTTATTGATTTGCCTAAGAATATCCTCCAATTCAGAAATGTGACAGTACCACTGGAAAAGGTGCCAGGGAAGGTCTCAGATCACACTGACAGACGCAGTGAACTACAGCGGGTAGCCTTGGTGGAAACTTTGGCAATTCCGCCCTTCAGTGAGATTCAAACCACAGCTACTGTTTCATCAACTGATGGAACAGGTGTATGGTTGGTTGAAGGTTCACGGTTCGACCTTCCAATCCTGGTGGCTGGAGCCCTGGTGACCTCATTGCCAGGTGGGCAAGTACCCATACTTATCATCAACCCCCTACCAACAGAGGCAGTCATCCACAAGGGAACAAATGTGGCCACAGCTATACCATTTGATGAAATGATGGTGGCACCAGTAAGGGAAGATAGCAATGTACCAGCAGAATTTGAAGTCTCTTCATGTAAGCGTGGTTTGCTGCATGATATGGCTGATAGAAGTGCTGGTGACTTGACATCTGAAGAGAAACATCGGTTGTATGAGTTGCTAGTAGAATTTGCAGATGTATTTGCTGAGAGCAGTGACGATATGGGTCGCACAGGTGTTGTTAAGCATTCCATCGATACAGGTACCAGTCACCCCATTCGGCAGCAGTGCAGAAGGGTTCCACCATTTCGGAGGGAGCAAGCAAAAAAGATGATCGATGATATGCTCCAGAAGGATATCATCCAACCATCGTCAAGTCCCTGGGCATCTCCAATAATTCTAGTCCCGAAAAAGGATGGATCTCTCCGGTTCTGCATTGACTACCGCAAGTTAAATTCTGTCACCCGGAAAGATGCCTACCCCCTTCCAAGAGTGGACGATACCTTGGAAGCATTGAGTGGGTCAAAGTGGTTCTCCACTTTGGATCTCCTATGCGGCTACTGGCAGGTGGAGGTAGAAGAGAAAGATAGGCACAAAACTGCATTCTGTACCAGGGAGGGACTTTTTGAATTTAAAGTTATGCCTTTTGGATTGTGTAATGCCCCTGCAGTGTTCCAAAGGTTGATGGACCTGGTGCTCTCTGGTATCCAGTGGGAACGCTGTCTCGTCTACATTGACGATATAGTCATCATGGGAAAAACCTTCGAGCGTCATCTTCAAAACCTGAAACTTGTGTTAGAGAGACTGCGTCGGGCAGGACTGAAGCTAAAGCCTTCAAAATGTTCACTGTTCCAGGATAAAGTTGTGTATCTTGGTCATGTCGTTACGAGAGATGGAATTCACACCGATCCTGAGAAGGTTAACGCTGTGTCGAAGTGGCCTGTTCCTACCTCGGGACGCGACGTTCAGCAGTTCCTGGGTCTGGTAGGATATTATAGAAATTACATCCAGAGTTTTGCTACCATTGCAAAGCCCCTTTACCAGCTCACTGAACGAGGACGTGAGTTCGATTGGTCGAAAGAGTGTTCTATTTCCTTTCAGGAACTGAGATCTAGGCTGGTTGCTGCTCCCATTCTCGCATTTCCAGATTTCAGTAAAACTTTTCTCCTTGATACAGATGCTTGTGAGACCGGAATTGGAGCAGTCTTATCGCAAGAACACGACGGCTTGGAGAGGGTGGTGGCATATGCTAGTCGCACGCTCAGTAAGGCTGAACGAAAGTACTGCGTAACCAGGAAAGAATTATTGGCAGTGGTTACCTTTATGAGACATTTCAGGCCTTACCTGTTAGGCCACCATTTTATACTTCGAACAGATCACAGCTCTCTACAGTGGATTTACAGCATGAAGGAGCCTGAGGGGCAACTGGCGCGATGGCTGGAACAAATCCAAGAATTCGACGTCGAAGTGGTGCATCGGAGGGGAAAGTGCCACCAAAATGCAGATGCCTTATCTCGCCTGCAAAACGCAGACAAGAGTGAATGTCCTCCAAAGATAAAGCCTCCCTCCCAGTTTTCTTGCAGCGACGGTGCCAAAGCCTGTACCGTCCAGGCCAGCAAAGAGCCGCTCAGCAATATACGAGAGCTCCAGGGTGCTGACGAAGACGTTGGACCTATTCTTCAGTCGGTGATTTCGAGAAAAGTACCTGATACCAGTTTCTGCAAGGGTAAAAGCAGGGAATTTAACCAGCTCGTACAACAGTGGGAACAGTTGTTGTTCAAGAATGGAATTCTGTACAGGTATCATGAAGATGAAGGAAACTCTAACGTACAAGTAGTGGTTCCGAAGGCAGCCAGGTGCCAGATATTGAAACAGCTGCACGAAGGGGCATTTGGTGGGCATCTGGGAGAAGCAAAAACCCTGAATCGATTGCGTGAGAGGTTCTACTGGCCCGGATATTCGGAAGATGCTGTGGAATGGTGCAAGACGTGTCCAACTTGTGCAGCAAGAAAGAATCCCTCTCGCAAGAGCAGAGCCCCGCTTCAGAGTGTGACAGCAGGGTACCCGTTGCAGCTGGTTGCGGTCGATATTGTTGGACCATTGACCCCTTCTAAAACTGAAAACACTTACATCCTGGTGGCGTCTGATTATTTTACCAGATGGGTCGAGGCTTACGCGATCCCCAATCAAGAGGCGGTGACCGTGGCAAATAAACTGGTCGATGAGTTCTTTTGCAGGTTTTCAGTTCCAGAACAGCTGCACTCGGACCAGGGGAGGCAGTTTGAGGCCAACGTGATGCAGGAAGTGTGTCGTTTGCTGCAGATCGACAAAACACGCACTACACCCTACCACCCCCAATCGGACGGACTTGTTGAACGATTTAATCGCACAATGCTGGCCATGCTTGCTAGTACTGTAGAGGAAGACCCTAGCAATTGGGAACAGCACCTCAGGAAGGTCTGTATGGCCTACAATACATCTGTTCAACCGTCCACAGGTTATACACCGTTCTACTTAATGTTCGGTCGCCTTGCAAGACTTCCTGTGGATATTATGTATGGCTCTTGTCCAACAGAACCCGTGCTACCTCATCAGTATGTAAAGACATTAAAAGATACACTGGAAAGTGCTTATACGAAGGCCCGAAAACACATGCATGCAACAGCAATGAGATCAGAAGAACTGTACAACAGAAGAGTGCACGGTCAAGAGTACGAGGTTGGAGATTTGGTGTGGCTAAACAACCCGGTGGTGCCGAGGGGGAGATCACGAAAGCTACACTGCCCGTGGACTGGCCCATTTAAAATCATTAAAAAGCTATCGTCTGTTGTGTATAGGATCCAAGATAAACGCCCTGGCTCACGAAAGAGAGTCGTAGTACACTTCGATCGGTTGAAGCCTTGCCCAGCCGACATACGGATGAAACCAGTGGGGGAGGATTTGCACAATTCTGATGCGAATGAGCAGCCTGTTCAGTTTCCTGGGAGTGATCTTCAGTTCTTTGAAGATGATGATCATGACGTCATGGTGGATTCCACAGAGACAAATGTGACTCGTAAGGCGGACCAACCTGGTACCTTGCAGGAGCCGGCAGTCGACACGCCCACTGAACAGACCCCTGCTACTGATGGACAGACAAATACTGCACCAGGTGACGCGGGACTTCTAAACAGCACACCATCTGGTATCAATTCTGATGGCACAGTTTCTCAGTCAGAGACCGTGACAACAAAGAGCCCGATGTCGAGACCTCAGAAACGGATACGCCAATCGCCCCCTGCACAAGACCGCTACCCAAAACGGACACGTCACGCCCCCTCCCGTTATGGCTGGTATTCTGGTTGGTGAAGTTTCGGTGATGAGAGTGCCTCTTTGCAAAAGGAGATAGTGTAGCGATGCTATTGGACATATATTTTTGGTGTATCTACGTATGCGTGGGTGTTCAGCTGTGCAGCCCTACGCATGCGCTGGTAAATGTATATAAACCCTATGACTGCCCTTTTATAGCAGTCTGCTGATAATTATACAATTGCCGTGATTTGCTATAAGACTCACTCGGCAATAGCACTACATTAGGCTGCCTGGTAACTTCCAGTTCTAAGAGAACAAACTGTGTACCTATGTCTTAAAAGCACACACTTTATATGTGTAGCACCTATATACAAACCACACATTGTGTGCAGCGATGGTGATGGCATGCATGGGAGCATTAGTCCTGATGCCATAAACTTCACAATCAAGTACATGATGGGAGGGGGGTGAGTGGCCTGATGCAAAGCCTTTGGCCTAGTGGTAGAGGCATTTTAGTCTGTTGCATAATGTCCTGGTACTTTGTTGTTCTAGGGTTCAATAAGAGAGCTCTGTTTTAAAAGTCTGTTTGGAACTGTTTCTATGGAGATGACAATCCTGTATCTATTTTTTTGTACTGCTGAAGAACAGCAGGGTCCAGGAACCCAATGTTGAGACTGACCATCTGGAGTCATCCACCTCAGTGAATTTACTCAATCAGAGTTTTGACACTAGGTTCCAACCTACCAGGCAAGATGTCTGCTGGTCCGGAGGGCATGCACTTCTTCATCAAGTGGTCCAAAACCAACCAGATGGGCAGGTGTGTTCAGCGTACCAAAGGCAGGCACATGTGTCCAGTTCCAGTAATGGAGGCCTACAGAGAATGTTGTCACTGTTCCACTCACTCCTCACCCCTCTTCCACTTCAAAGATGGGAGAACACTCACATCTAAGAGCTTCCGCTCCACCTTTCTACCCCTGGTATGGTGGAGCTATGTGGCTACAATCCAGCCAAATATAACACCCACATTGGTGCAGCCATGTACAGTAGCTGCCAGAACAGGCCTTCCCACTGACACCATTTGGAACCTCGGAAGAGGTGAAGCAAAGCATACCAGACATATGTATTGGTGCAGCCACAGTACATGTAAACTCTAATTGCTAACTAGCAATAGCACAAATTGTGCATATTTTAACTGCACATTACATGTATCTATGTTCACACAAACCACACACTGTGTGCAGAGACAGGGGTTGGGCCTGATACCACAACATGGGAGGGGGGGGGGGGGGGGGGGGGGGGGGGGGGGGCTTTGGCCTAGTGGTAGACTGAGCAGCGCCCCGATGTGTAGACAAAGCTTTCCTTAATGTAAGTATATATTGTGATAGCGCTCTTCCATTGGCGAAGTCCCAGAGAGTGCTTCGCAGTTAAGCGCTTTACGTGTATTGATCGACGCACACATGCAGACAAATATTGAAAATGCGGCACATTCAGACTTGATGTTAATCGATCTAGGTAAGACTGAGAAGCCTACGTAGGTCGTACCTGTACTGGAAAGTGCTAACGAATCATTTTTATCCCTGCGTGTAAGCGTATCAGTGCACGTGCCTAGCCTACGCGCTTCATTCATCGAGCTGCATGCAGGCTAAACGAACACTGTTTACAATAAACTTCAAGTGAAAACAACCCACTATATAGGTCAAAAGTGTCCATGACGACGTCTTGTATACAATAAATATAATAGCTTCACCATAATGCATTAGCAGTGAGCTAGGTGGTGGGTGTCCCTCTATCTGGCAGTCTAGACCTATGGGAATTGGGGGGAGGAGGCTAGGGAAAAGGTTTCCACTTAGCTACCTGGCTTGCTATTGGCTCAGATCATCGCCAGCAGCCTTGTTAATCTTCAGCTGAAGTAACTTATTATGCACATTTATTCACCATTTACAATTATTGCCAATATTTATTAAATAATTTTGGCAGATGACGCAATGGCATACTTATATGAATAAATTATGCGCGGTAGAAATTAATTTTTTTGTCTTGATTTTAGTTAAAGAATGGTTAATGGAATAATTTTTTGAAGTACATATATCATAATCAGACCGATTTATAGTACATTATAAACTTGTTTAAAATTCAATTTGAAATAAAAAGCAAGATGACCGCCTATGTATGGGCCATTTCTGGATATGTCTAGATCTGGCACAACTTCACTATGGCGCTTGCAAAAGAATCAGTTGGGCATTAGCATTGGGTAAGCACATTGCTGTGCATTGCTGGCCCTTTCTTTTTCCACTCTTAAATGCAGCAGTGCACTGTTGTTTTGCACTTCTCTCTTGAGCTCTTTGTACCTTGTGCTCTTTGCTCAGCTTCTTGCTTCTTCTCTTCCTGTAGTGCCTCTTCCTCTTCCATCATATGGATCCATTCATCAGCTGTTGCATGCTGTGCACCAGCTGTCCTAATGATTCCTGCTCTCCTTGGTTCATGTTCTGTTGCATTCTTCTTTCCCACTTGTTCTGGATGGAGTTGTTTCCCTACCTTTAAGGCACACAAGGCTCGTTTCAGCTCTCTGTTTTCTATCTGTAACTTCCCCCCCACCCATGAAAGGCCATGCTTATGCAGATCTAAGCGCCTTTTTGGTGCACAGAGTACTGCTGGAAGTGTTGGGGTGCTTGATGCACCAAATGAAGTCAGGTGTGCAGTTGGATCACATGCTGCAGCTCTAACTGCCAAATTAGGGGAAAGCTTTTCCTTTGGCACTGCACTAATACCAGTTAAAGGAGAATGCCAGCTGCCTTAAATGCTCCCTTTATGTTTTCAGGACTGAATGCAGTTTGCCAAGCATTTTTAATTATCAATGGCACATCACTGTGCATTACTACTTGAGAAGCACTAAGAGCATCAGAGAAAGCCTTTTGGACACTGAAACAGCTCAAGTCTAATGGCTGAACTATATATGACTGCAGTGGGGAGGTAGGACCAGCAACTCTACCTTGTATTCATGACAAAGTTTAGCAACCTCAAGTTGCTTGTGGCTGCGGTGACCATCAAGACAAAGCAGAAACCATCCGTGTTGCTCAAATGGTCACCTGACACGCAGCTGATGTAAAAAGATGCGCATAGCTTATACAAACGAATTGTCATCAATCCAGCCATTGGGTGTCACACATACTTGAGCATTTCCATCAAATTCTTTCACATTCTTTACTATAGCTCGCGGTATTCCAGCACTGCCTTTGAAAATAAACAAAGGAGGAAAGCACTCACCATTAGTGGTGACAAATGCCACAACAGTAATATGCTCAAGTTGCTCTCCAACAATGCTTGAAAGCACTGACTTTGCATTACGTTCTGCAATCACTTTTCTGCTTTTGAGATCAAAATGTATGAACGTTTCATCGACATTGCCTATGTTACTGGATACATTGATGTGATAGTCATGCACTATCAGCTGCAGTAGTTGATAATAATGGGTGATGTTTTCCTCATTACCAGCTGCAGCTTACAAGCGGGACAAAACATTAGGCGTTCGGAGAGTTAAATTTATGCCATGTTTCAAAGACATCCGTTCAATAAAAGCTTGAAACCATTCGTCACTAGGAATACCATTCTTTGCTTTAAAAGAACAACCTCTTCCTTCTACTAACTCTTTGGCAGAGCATTTCAATTGCAAGGCATCAAGAGCGGTCAATCATTTCTGGCTTTGAGTTGTAACCCCTAGCTCAATGATGCTTCAGGTATACCAGCAGCCTTTGCGACAGAGTTTAGGCTATGACCACTTGCTAATTCTCTGTATCGCATTGCGAATCAATGCTGGATTTCGGCTTTAACCTACGGCCCTGCGATGACATGTGGATTTCTGTGAGACACAAGCACGTGATTGCAGATTGCAGATTGCCAATCTGGAATCTGCACTGACCTGCAAATTCTGTGCACAAGTATACTGCATGGTAATGCTGATTTGATATCATGAAATCTAGACCACTAGGGTCTTACTAACGTTTTGAGATAGTAGTTCAGTCACACAAGTATTACGTTATTGCATACCCAACGGTCCCGCACACAGTGATTATTTTTCTGACCGCATAATTAGTTCCAAAATAATCTAGTTCCAAAAATAATGTTTGGTACTTAATTAAAACCGTGTGATGTGGTTTTAGATTTGTTTACGGAACATGACAACACACGTTCCCAAATGATAAACCACTTGACGCTAGATGTATCTATTCTGAAGTGGCATTCCGAGAAATTGATTAAGCAATTGTTACTTAGCTGGAAAAAGGGTGCATCCTCATGGCTATCTGTGCTTCCTCTATATCGAAGAGTTTCGTTTCTCTCTGTATATAGATGAGTTCAGAGATGCACACTGCTTGCGATATGGCTGTGCCAAATCTATGGTCTGTCATTTTCTGCTGACCATGCATCAATGACATGCATGCATTTTGGGAGGCTATATCCATTGCAATTCTCCATAATGGCTCAGGGATTTCACTCCTTCCCTGTTGTCAGATCAGGTATGCCATAATGTTGCTATTGAACCTCACTTACAATCACTAAATGGTCACTATGCATAAATCTGCTAACACTGATGTCTTGATATACGTGCCAGGGTTTATTTATTTATTATTTGGAATTGTGGTCTAAGGACTTTCCTCCCTAATGCTCCTGCTAGCTACCGCTCCATGGACTCACCTGCAGTATACCTCAGACATGAATCGCCTAGACAACCTGTGAAACTGAGAAGTTGAACACGGTGTACAGTATACAAATTATTTTTGTTTTTTGTTTTTTCAACAACTGGAGGAATGCCATGGCATGGAAAGTATATATGCGGCATGTACATGCATCATACCTCACATATAGACACATATTGTCGAGAATCTCTCTACTGGCGATGCTGTGCTCTCTGGTAATCAATCGAACTTTAAAGTTTTCGTAGCTATATATTTAAAATGCGACAGATAATTAATTGATCGTTATCTACGAGGGAACCCTAGACTTAATTTGTTTCGGGAGGTGGTTCCCTTGGGACTCTCGCGTTGGTTCTGATGTCACCTTATATTCTGCGGAGGTATAAAAAGTGGCCCGGTCGGGTGCTATGCCAAATTGTTATTCAGCCATCTAACGGCCACTTCAGTAAATTTGCTACCTCCAACCAGCCATACCATTGTATCACAATGCATACGATGCACGCGATGCTATGCCCCGTACGTTGCATGTCTGCTAACTGACTTGCATACACAATACAGCAGGGTAATTCTGATTTCATATCATGAAAAGTCAACTGAGTCACTAAGGTTCTTAGTATATACCGCACAAGTTACTGCATGTGTACTCATCTGCCTCGCACATTATTACGTCGATAGTTCCAAAATAATCCACATTGCATGATTTGTATATAGTTCCAAAAATAATGTTTAGCACTTAATTTAAATTTGTGTGATGTGATTTTAGATTTTTAACCAACACACGTTCCCAAATGATAAAACCGCTCACACTAGATGTTATCTATTTCTCCATACTATAGTACTGACGCGGCTTTCTGGTAAATTCAACTTAGCACTTGTAAACTGCAAACAACGTGTTAATCAAATCTTGATCGTATCGACTGTGCAAAAATAATTCAGTACTGAATACAATATAGCTCCTGCACCTGCATACGTACATATAAACATACGGGATCGTTTCCGCGAAAAGGTACCTAACGCATGCATTCCAGGACGCCGGCATTGAAATGTATATAACGCTTGCGTTGAAATGTATATGGCTAATTATAAATTCGGAGCCTTACAACTCCTGACAGATACTCTGATTCTCAGTGCGTAAGAAGCAATGCGTAGAGGATATTTCAGACTTCTAGAATATCAAAGAATTTGAAATCTTGAAAAAACATGCGTTAGATCCTACATATTGTCGGATTCTAGAGTACTTCTCTATCTGTGATGCTGGGCTCTCAGGTAATCAATCGAACTTAACATGATAATTTGTTGATCGTTATCTACTTCATTAATGTTTTGGGAGGTGGTTCCCTTGGGACTCATACAATCATGATGGTTCTGACGTCATCTTTTATTATAAAAAGTGGCCAGGACGGTTGCAAATGCCATTTAGCTATCTACAGTAAATTTGCTACCTCCAATCAGCCATATCTGCATTGAGCTCTGCACATAATGGGAATGGAACGTTTAGCACTGCTGGCACTAGTCCTCTCATCCATCAGTGCAGCCCCTGTCCTCAAGGACACCAAGTGCGCCGGTATCCTCAACAATTCACCAATGGCCCCCATCACTGCATTTAATGCAGCGGGCATCAGTGAGATCAAAAGAGTGACCGCTTCTCTGCTTCAAGCAATTGGAGCTCTAATGGAACAGCTCTATGTATGTCATGCGCATTTCTGTGTAATGTTTGCATGATAGTGTTGTTTGACTGGCATTTGTGTTCCCACAGGAAACCTTTAAAATCAGCAACCCTTATCACCATCCTTGCAATAGTGCGGTGGTAAGAAGCCTCGACAGTGGCTTGAATGTAGGTCTCGTAGTTCTTCTTTCCATGCGTGATCGACACTTTTATGCATGAAAGTGGAAAGTACTCATCCATATATTTCGTGTAGGTAACGGAAAGACTCACCATAGACTACTACCTTTTGATCAACTTAACCCGTCTGCTCAACAATAGCATCGACTACGATACACATTATCACAACGGCAACTTCGTAGTTTGTCTGGAGCAGGTCTTCCAGCAGCTCGAAGACATCACTGCTGGGCTGTCGATTCTGGTAGGTAGCTACAATGTAGCGGATGCACGAAAATCATCTCTTTGCAGTTTAAGTTTTTAAAATGAAGCTATACCATCATCTCATTCTGTACTCCTTATTTGTAGCTCAATGCATCGTTGGCTCAAACAGCTGAGCTCCGCCTTCCAAGCAGTGACACAGAGTCTCCTGTTTTGAATAACGGCACAGACCAGCCTACTGGGCAGTCCGCAGAAACAAGTACAAGCGCGCAGCCTCAGCTTCAGACCAACGATAGAACCCAATCTTGCATCCAACTTCAAATCGAGTACCAGGTATAAAGCCCCGTACATAGTCACTAGGCTATACTGATATAGATCTCGGTTCTTTCTATGTAGACAAACAGTGACTCTGAATCGGAGCTGTGCCGATGCTTAGGGGTCGTGACGAGTGACAGGGACGAGGTCAAGAACGTCTACGAAGTGTGGCTGGGCTTGAATGCACTGTTTGCAGACTTTACGATATGACGCTCCAACTCTTCAACGGAACACATGCAACAAAACTATGTAGGGGTTATAGGTTGCTCCACGAATACATGATTCTATTCATATCCTTCTTGTATTTATTTATTTTAATTTATTCATACAAAATTTTGGTCAATTATGAGAAGTGATCCGAAAGATATCCCTATATACGCAGCAGCTGTGCCTTATCAGTTATGCGACCCTCTACTCTGGAGTAGAATGGAACAATACAGCTAAATACTAAGAATCAGTATCTGTGGAGCTGTATACACCGCTAGCCTATATGGATGCATGCATGGCATGTATTTGAACAGTGCATTATCCCTGACTGAATTATCTGGTAAAGCAAAAAAGGAAACTTTAACATTTTTGCGGAATCCATGCAGTTATGCTTTTCGGCAGACAGGTCTCTGAACTCCCCCTTATGCAGAGAGAAACGAAACTCTTCTATATAGAGGAAGTACAGATATAGCCATGAGGATGCACCCTTTTCCCATCTAGAACTCACCCTTATACGGCAGAGAGAAACGAAACTCTTCTATATAGAGGAAGTACAGATATAGCCATAAGGATGCACCCTTTTCCCATCTAGAACTCACCCTTATACGGCAGAGAGAAACGAAACTCTTCTATATAGAGGAAGTACAGATATAGCCATGAGGATGCACCCTTTTCCCATCTAGAACTCACCCTTATACGGCAGAGAGAAACGAAACTCTTCTATATAGAGGAAGTACAGATATAGCCATAAGGATGCACCCTTTTCCCATCTAGAACTCACCCTTATACGGCAGAGAGAAACGAAACTCTTCTATATAGAGGAAGTACAGATATAGCCATGAGGATGCACCCTTTTCCCATCTAAGATCAACCTGTCGTTGCAGCTTGAAAGAGAGTTTATCATAGTTGCATGGAATCAGCAACGGCATTTTGAGCATCAACGATGGTACACACCTATATTGTACGCAGGACCGAATTATTTCTGCACATTCGTTAGGATGAAGATTTCATTAACACCCCGCGCAGTTCAAGTAACAATTGCTTATTCAATTTCTCGGAATGCCACTTCAGAATAGATACATGTAGCGTCAAGTGGTTTATCATTTGGGAACGTGTGTTGTCATGTTTCGTAAACAAATCTAAAACCACATCACACGGTTTTAAATTAAGTACCAAACATTATTTTTGGAACTGCATGGATTACTTTTGGAACTAATTATGCGGTCAGAAAAATGATCAATGTCACGTTTGGTCCTCCTTTTTATTTTTAGCTTGTACTGACCAGTGTATGCATGACAGCCAATTGTTTGAGAATATAGAATCGACTTCGCACGGTATCCGGGTCAATAGCGTTACAAGCAGAGCTGCGGGCCATGCGTATGGGCGTGCAGTGATTTATGTTAAGGTTATAAAGAAGGTGCAGAGAAGCGGGGGGTTGCGAAGGCTGAGAATGAGCGACTTCTGAGTCATACATACGAACTGCACATAGTGCGGTTAGCTGCTTTTTAGAACTGACCGCGACAATTGACACAGACACCTTCCTCTTGACATTTTTTTTTCTTTGTGACAATGAGCTGCGGAGGTGTCGCTGTGTACATGCAAGCCCTCGAATAGAAGGGAAATGTTTGCATGGATTCTGCAAACTGTTAAAGTTTCCTATTTTTTTGCTTGATCAGTTGATTCAGCCAGTGATGATTCAGCTGTACGCACTGTGCAAATGCATGTACTGGTAGGAGTGCATATATATCAGCTAGTAGTGTTTTCCTTGACCCATGTCATTGCATGCAAGCAGCTCCACAGATACTGATTCTTCACAAGTATTACGTTACTACATACTCATCTGTCCCGCTGGGAGAGGATGTCCACTATCAGCTTATAAAACCATTTCCTAGAACATACACTGCAGAGCTCTGTTCGCAGCAAAAAAAAAAAAAAAAAAGTCAAATCACAATGGATTTACTAAATCGGGCGTTGATTTTGATTTGTAAATCATGCGTTAATTGAACAATTAATTTACAAAATCCGTTATGAAATCAATAATTGATCAGTTTGACGCCTTTGTTTGCTGTTGCTGTGTATAGGATTGCACAATGGACGCGTTACATGCCCCATACGTTGCATGCTGCAAACTGACCTGCAAATTAGCTGTGCACAAATATACATGTACTAGGTTAGCCGGAACCCCCAACCACTCACACCCATTTTCACCCGCAGGGGGATGGTCAGACGGTCCATACAGATGCTACGGTATAGGGTGGCATGGAATCCCAGCATGTGTTAGAGCGCGAGGGCTGAGGGTGCATGGGGAGACAACGCATGCCCAATGGACAGGGTGGGGGGATTGGCTGATTTGATATCATGAAAACAGGGTCTTACTAACGTTTTGAGATAGTAGTTCAGTCACACAAGTATTACGTTACTGCATACCCAACGGTCCCGCACTATTTTTCTGACCGCATAATTAGTTCCAAAATAAAAATAATATTTGGTACTTAATTAAAACCGTGTGATGTGGTTTTAGATTTGTTTACGGAACATGACAACACATGTTCCCAAATGATAAACCACTTGACGTTAGATGTATCTATTCTGAAGTGGCATTCCGAGAAATTGATAAGCAATTGTTACTTGAACTGCGCGGGGTGTTAATTAAATCTTCATCTTAACGAATGTGCAGAAATAATTCGGTCCTGCGTACAATATAGGCGCGTACCATCGTTGATGCTCAAAATGCCGTTGCTGATTTCATGCAACTCTCTTTCAAGCTGCAACGACAGGTTGATCTTAGATGGGAAAAGGGTGAATCCTCATGGCTATCTGTACTTCCTCCAGAAGAGTTTCGTTTCTCTCTGTATAAGGATGAGTTCAGAGATGCACTCTGCTTGCAATATTACTGCATGGAGTCTGCCATCAACTTGTAACTGTGGTCTGTGATTTTCTGCATGTATATGTGGCATGTACATGCATAATATTGACCACACATATTGTCGGATTCTCGAGAGAATCTCTCTACTGGCGAAGCTGGGCAATCAATCGAACTTTAAAGTTTTCGTAGCTATATCTAAAATGTGACTGAAAATTAATTGATCGTTATCTACGAGGGAACCAAGACTTAATTTGTTTCGGGAGTTCCCTTGGGACTCTCGCGATGGTTCTGATGTCACCTTATATTCTGCGGAGGTATAAAAAGTGGCCCGGTCGGGTGCTATGCCGAATTGTTATTCAGCCATCTAACGGCCACTTCAGTAAATTTGCTACCTCCAACCAGCCATACCTGCATTGAGCTCTGCACATAATGGGAATGGAACGTTTAGCACTGCTGGCACTAGTCCTCTCATCCATCAGTGCAGCCCCTGTCCTCAAGGACACCAAGTGCGCCGGTATCCTCAACAAATCACCAATGGCCCCCATCACTGCATTTAATGCAGCGGGCATCAGTGAGATCAAAAGAGTGACCGCTTCTCTGCTTCAAGCAATTGGAGCTCTAATGGAACAGCTCTATGTATGTCATGCGCATTTCTGTGTAATGTTTGCATGATAACGTTGTTTGACTGGCATTAGTGTTCCCACAGGAAACCTTTAAAATCAGCAACCCTTATCACCATCCTTGCAATAGTGCGGTGGTAAGAAGCCTCGACAGTGGCTTGAATGTAGGTCTCGTAGTTCTTCTTTCCATGCGTGATCGACACTTTTATGCATGAAAGTGGAAAGTACTCATCCATATATTTCGTGCAGGTAACGGAAAGACTCACCATAGACTACTACCTTTTGATCAACTTAACCCGTCTGCTCAACAATAGCATCGACTACGATACACATTATCACAACGGCAACTTTGTAGTTTGTCTGGAGCAGGTCTTCCAGCAGCTTGAAGACATTACTGCTGGGCTGTCGATTCTGGTAGGTAGCTACAATGTAGCGGATGCACGAAAATCATTTCTTTGCAGTTTAAGTTTTTAAAATGAAGCTATACCATTCATCTCATTCTGCATGTACTCCTTATTTGTAGCTCAATGCATCGTTGGCTCAAACAGCTGAGCTCCGCCTTCCAAGCAGTGACACAGAGTCTCCTGTTTTGAATAACGGCACAGACCAGCCTACTGGGCAGTCCGCAGAAACAAGTACAAGCGCGCAGCCTCAGCTTCAGACCAACGATAGAACCCAATCTTGCATCCAACTTCAAATCGAGTACCAGGTATAAAGCCAGTCACTAGGCTATACTGATATAGATCTCGGTTCTTTCTATGCAGACAAACAGTGACTCTGAATCGGAGCTGTGCCGATGCTTAGGGGTCGTGACGAGTGACAGGGACGAGGTCAAGAACGTCTACGAAGTGTGGCTGGGCTTGAATGCACTGTTTGCAGACTTTACGATATGACGCTCGAACTCTTCAACGGAACACATGCAACAAAACTATGTAGGGGTTATAGGTTCCTCCACGAATACATGATTCTATTCATATTCTTCTTGTATTTATTTATTTTAATTTATTCATACAAAATTTTGGTCAATTATGAGGAGTGATCCGAAAGATATCCCTATATATACGTACCAGCTGTGCCTTCAGTTATGCGACCCTCTACTCTGGAGTAGAATGGAACAATACAGCTAAATACTAAGAATCAGTATCTGTGGAGCTGTATACACCGCTAGCCTATATGGATGCATGCATGGCATGTATTTGAACAGTGCATTATCCCTGACTGAATTTTCTGGTAAAGCAAAAAAGGAAACTTTAACATTTTTGCGGAATCCATGCAGTTATGCTTTTCGGCAGACAGGTCTCTGAACTCACCCTAATGCAGAGGGAAACGAAACTCTTCTAGAGGAAGTACAGATAGCCATGAGGATGCAACCTTTTCCCATCTAAGATCAACCTGTCGTTGCAGCTTGAAAGAGAGTTTATCATAGTTGCATGGAATCAGCAACGGCATTTTGAGCATCAACGATGGTACACGCCTATATTGTACGCAGGACCGAATTATTTCTGCACATTCGTTAGGATGAAGATTTCATTAACACCCCGCGCAGTTCAAGTAACAATTGCTTTTTCAATTTTACGGAATGCCACTTCAGAATAGATACATGTAGCGTCAAGTGGTTTATCATTTGGGAACGTGTGTTGTCATGTTTCGTAAACAAATCTAAAACCACATCACGCGGTTTTAATTAAGTACCAAACATTATTTTTGGAACTAGATTATTTTGGAACTAATTATGCGGTCAGAAAAATAATCAATGTGCGGGACAGTTGGGTATGCAGTAACGTAATACTTGTGTGACTGAACTACTATCTCAAAACGTTACTAAGACCCTAGTGGTCTAGATTTCATGATATCAAATCAGCATTACCAGTATATTTGTGCACATGCAGCTAATTTGCAGGTCATTTAGCAGCATGCAACGTATCACTATGGGGCATGCATCGCGTCCATTGTGCAATCCTATACACAGCAACAACAAACAAAGGCGTCAAACGGATCAAATATTGATTTCATAACGGATTTTGTAAATAAATTGTTCAATTAACGCATGATTTACAAATCATATAAAATCAACGCACGATTTAGTAAATCCATTGTGATTTGACTTGTTTTGTTTTTTTTTTTGTTTTTTTTGCTGCGATGCAGCTGCAGTGTATGTTCTAGGAATGGTTGCATAAGCTGATAGTGGACATCCCCTCCCACACTTTTGGTCCTGCTTTTTATTTTTAGCTTGTATTCTGAACCACAACACACGGTTTTAAATTAAGCACCAAACATTATTTTATATACATAAACATAAATCACTGCACGCCCATACGCATGGCCCGCAGCTCTGTTTGTAACGCTTTGACCCGGATACCGTGCGAAGTCGATTCTAAATTGGCTGTCATGTATACACTGTCAGTATAGATACATCTAACGTCCAGTGGTTTATCATTTGGGAACGTGTGTTGTCATGTTTCGTAAACAAATCTAAAACCACATTACACGGTTTTAAATTAAGCACCAAACATTATTTTTTGGAACTGGATTACTTTTGGAACTAATTATGCGGTCAGAAAAATGATCAATATGGGGACAGATGGGTATGTACACCCTTATACAGAGAGAAACGAAACTCTTCTGGAGGAAGTACAGATAGCCATGAGAATGCACCCTTTCCCAGCTAAGATCAACCTGTCGTTGCAGCTTGAAAGAGAGTTTATCATAGTTGCATGGAATCAGCAACGGCATTTTGAGCATCAACGATGGTACACGCCTATATTTGCATGTACGCAGGACTGAATTATTTCTGCATAGTCGTTAGGATCTAGATTTAATTAACATCCCGCGCAGTTCAAGTAACAATTGCTTATTCGATTTCTCGGAATGCCACTTCAGAATAGATACATCTAACGTCAAGTGGTTTATCATTTGGGAACGTGTGCTGTCATGTTGTAAACAAATCTAAAACCACATCACACGGTTTTAAATTAAGTACCAAACATTATTTTTGGAACTAGATTACTTTTGGAACTAATTATGCGGTCAGAAAAATAATCAATGTGCGGGGGACAGATGAGTATGTAGTAACGTAATGCTTGCAATGACAGTTTGAGAAAAAGGTGCATCCTCATGGCTATCTGTGCTTCCTCTAGACGAGTTTCGTTTCTCTCTGTATAAGGGTGAGTTCAGAGATGCACTCTGCTTGTGATACAGCTGGAGTCTGCAAGCCATCAACCTGTAACTGCATGTGGTCTGTCATTTTCTGCTGACCGTACATCAATGACATGCAATTTGGGAGGCTATATCCATTGCAATTCTCCATAATGGCTCAGGGATTTCACTCCTTCCCTGTTGTCAGATCAGGTATGCCATAATGTTGCTATTGAACCTCACTTACAATCATTAAATGGTGAAGGCTTTCACTATGCATAAATCTGCTAACACTGATGTCTTGATATACGTGCCACTGAGGGTTTTTTTATTATTATTAAAAAAATTTATCGTAGCCAGGATGCATATTTGATGCATAAGGGCTTTCCTCCCTAACCCTCCCGCTAGCTACCGCTCCATGGACTCACCAGCAGTATACCTCAGACAAGAATCGCCTAGTCAACCTGTGAAATTGATACACAATTTTTATTACTTTTTCCAACAACTGGAGGAATGGCTCGTGAGTTTTCAACTTTGTACAGGCGGCTTAGCGGCAAACACGATCTCTACCAAATATAAAAAGCGTTCTCAGTTTCTCTTTTAGTGAGCTGGCCATATATGTTTTCTGTATGTATTTAGTGCTGTTATTATCTTAAAAAAAAAAAATTGTGCACCATTGGCATGACGGTATATATGTGGCATGTACATGCATAATACCAACACATATAGTCGGGAATCTCTCTCTACTGGCGATGTTGTGCTCTCTGGTAATCAATCGAACTTCAAAGTTTTCGTTCAATAATTTGATGATAATAAATTGATCGTTATCTACTGTACGAGGGAACCAAGACTTAATATGTTTCGGGAGGTGGTTCCCTTGGGACTCTCGCGATGGTTCTGATGTCACCTTATACTCTATTCTGCTGAGGTATAAAAAGTGGCCCGGTCGGGTGCTAGGGTCAATTAAGTAGTGTTCGCCACTCGCGAGCACCCATATCGGTATTCTTACATAAAGGACGGGTAGTGTTTCAAACATACTTGGTTTCAAGAGATCCTCAGTCCTTATTCTACACTATTATCGCTTCGTTTCTCAAAAAAAGTGTTTCAAACAAAACAAAACAGTAGTTTTATCCAATTAAGCGTACTTCAGGTATAGTCACCACCCCTGTTGGGCTTTCGCCACGTCTATTTGGAGTGTTCGCCACCCCCTGTATTTCGTTGTTGCGAAGTGTAACAAAAGTGGTTTTTACGTAGGACGTTGCTAAAACAAGTAAGCTTGTTCACTGTAGCCCTTTAAACACCCTGGGAGTGTTTCTTTGCGATGCTAGTATTTTTTTTTGGATAGAACGGCTTCCATTTGTACATCCGTGGCTTGCAGTTAGTTACAACATACAGCTCCAAGGGCTCAAGTTGGCTCAAGCATCTGAACTGAGTTTTATTAGAAGGCCAGAAACAAAAGGAAACCATTTGATGCATGAAGTGTCAGAAAAAAATATATAAATGCACATTCCATTAGGTGTGTATGGGAAAGAAGGCCCCGCCCCCATGGCGAACACTCCTTCCCAACATGAACAACTTGCAGTACTTACATATAATCGATAGAAAACATTTAGAAGCCTAATGGTAGCTATTTTGACTATTCTCACTAAGTTTGAGTATAGTCGCCACCCCTGGCGACTACTGCTTAATAGCCGATTGGAGTGTCCGCCACCCACCCTAATTCCCAAGCTAGTAAGTTTCATAACAAACGGAACTACATATATTGTCCAGAAATCACCCCTCTTCTCTAATAGCAAGATATTAAACGGATCATGACTACGTACCTTACGGACAGCGACTTGCACCATAGATATTATAGTTAGAGGGATTGGAAACGGCGCACGTGAGCCATTGAACCCTGTACATGCAAGAATTTACCATCCGCGCACTTGTTAATCGAGTGACTGGCTATCCTTCCCCTTTGGATTTTTTATTTTATTTTTTAGCTACGTCAAAACAAGATACGTGTCTGGATTCTTTATTGCGTGTAGATTTCGGCAACGTTTAAAGTTTTTTTGTACGACGTACAGAAGAAGAGATACAATTATCTTCGCGCGTAGCTTCCAGTTTCAAACTTGCGGGTGTTACGGCCTTTTAGATAACTTGTAGTCCTTTTTTTTTAAGTAAATCGGATAGTGGTCGCGTTTCTACACAGCAACACATAGGTTTTACATAGTTTGCTCGTTAGTAACAGCGCGATTTGATTAAAACAGCTTTTTTAACACGTATTAGAACTTGCGGGTATAACATAGTCATGTTTGTATTTAAAAATGATACAATACCACTGCCAGATAGAGCATAGATTTTTACACAGCAACGTCTGATTTTCTATCGTGGTGCTACTATGGGAGATTTTATATAAATTTTCAAAGTGCTACCGGTTTTCCGCATCATTAATTTCTGCATATACTAATATCAACGATTTCTGTAAGTCAGAGATTTCTGATACACATGCATCCAATTACTTGTAAAATATCCTATTTGTTCATATTTCTCCCACTGAGATCTTTCTACTAATACACATAGCCCACACCTGGCCCACACCACTTTTTCTCTGCCTTTACTCATTCTCTTTGTGTTTAAAAGCAATCTTGTAGCTTTAGAAAGATTTGAATGAAGATTTTTACTAAATAAATTCAATTCGCTGTTGTTCTCTGGCTTTTTCATCCAAATATTCAATACTTTAGCTGCCCGGCGTTAAACAATTGGAAGCCACTGGAGATGGCAATTGGTAGCTGTCCTCCACTAAAATCGCGTCAACAGCTTCAATGAAATTCTGTACCGCTAAGGAAAACACACCACTAATTTCAAATAATGAGTTGCATGCGAACTAAGTTTACTCACCGTCGTCTAGGATATCTTCACAAGCCATCGTTCAGAATTCTAAATAGTGCCCGAATGTGCGGAGTGTAGGTGTTAACTAGTGTTGATTGGGCTTGTTTCCAATCCCTGTAACTAGAATATCTATGCTTGCACCACCTAAACTCACTTCCAATTGCGCGTTGTTTACCGCACCACTTTTGCCGAAAATTGAGGTAGCTTAGTTTTTTGTAAGAACCGAAATAATCAATAGAACTTCAATTGTGGGCCGTAAACACAGACTCCATGTACTAACATTTCCATATTTTGCTGCGGTATAGAAACGTCAGGTAAGCCCTAGCGCCGCGTTTGAAGTTAAGGGTGGCGAACACTCCCCCCCTGGCGAAATTACATTAATCTACCCTATGCCGAATTGTTATTCAGCCATCTAACGGCCACTTCAGTAAATTTGCAGCCGCCGCCAACCAGCCATACCTGCATTGAGCTCTGCACATAATGGGAATGGAACGTTTAGCACTGCTGGCACTAGTCCTCTCATCCATCAGTGCAGCCCCTGTCCTCAAGGACACCAAGTGCGCCGGTATCCTCAACAAATCACCAATGGCCCCCATCACTGCATTTAATGCAGCGGGCATCAGTGAGATCAAAAGAGTGACCGCTTCTCTGCTTCAAGCAATTGGAGCTCTAATGGAACAGCTCTATGTAGTCTCGTACCCAGACCCATGTTTTCACAGCAGCGGATGTATTACATCACCGGTGATGTAATCCACCCGCAGCTGTGGGAATCAGGGTCTGGGTACGAGACTAAGCTCTATGTATGTCATGCGCATTTCTGTGTAATGTTTGCATGATAACGTTGTTTGACTGGCATTTGTGTTCCCACAGGAAACCTTTAAAATCAGCAACCCTTATCACCATCCTTGCAATAGTGCGGTGGTAAGAAGCCTCGACAGTGGCTTGAATGTAGGTCTCGTGGTTCTTCTTTCCATGCGTGATCGACATTTTTAATGCATGAATGTGGAAAGTACTCATCCATATATTTCGTGCAGGTATTCACGGAGGGACCTATAAAACCACTGTATACAACTTTGCATGCAAAGTTTTGTTGTGTGCCGTTGAAGAGTTCGATCATCATATCGTAAAGTCTGAGTTGTTCAAAAGGTAGTAGTCTGATATATGGCGAGTCTTTCTGTTACATGATTCCATTCAGTTGTGTGTATTTTATAATTATTATTGATTTTTATTTATTTCATGCAAGATTTTGGTTAATTGTGCAAGCAGAGGTGACATTCCTATGCGAGATTAAATCTGAAAGAACGTGTATCATTAATTTGACAAGGAATCATCAATATTATACTATAGAAAGACACTGCATGGACTATAGATCGTCAAATGCACGCACTTGGTATATGCGATCTGCATCAGATCTGTTGGAAGGTGGGGCCGAGTAGTGCGTACATGTATAGCTGAATCTCTCACCGGTAAAACATATACTATAAGGAACTTTTACATTTTGCAGAATCCATTTATTCTTTTCGACTCCTCCGATGCTTATATATCGACTGAAGTAAGGTTGCATAGCGACCCTCGAGCGTTTGTGCGACACATCATCATTGCATACTTATCACACACGCACACGCACACAGTGACACGCACACACACACACACACACACACACACGCACGCGCACGCACACGCGCACGCGCACGCGCACGCGCACGCACACGCACACACACACACACACACACGCACACACACCAGTGGCGTATCCAGAGGGGTTTCTTGAACATTTCACAACTCATTTTCACCATATAAGGAGTGGCTAATACCATATATGGTGAAAATGAATTGTGAATATGCTCAGGGAACCCCTCTGGAAACGACACTGCACACACACACACACACACACACACACACACACACACACACACACACACACACACACACACACACACACACACACACCACACACACACACACACACACACACACACACACACACACACACACACACACACACACACACACACACACACACACACACACACACACACACACACACACACACACACACACACACACACACACACACACACACACACACACACACACACACACACACACACACACACACACACACACACACACACACACACACACACACACACACACACACACACACACACACACACACACACACACACACACACACACACACACACACACACACACACACACACACACAGAAACAAAAACCCCAGGTACTAGGTGTCATTTGTCGCGGTCAGTTCGAAAAATAGCTACTTAACCGCACGACGTAAGACTAGCGCATGCGCGACAATTGCGTAGTTGTTTGGGACCATGTGAACTCCGTTAAATAACTACTACATTGTATGTGAAAAACAACGCTGCCTATGCTATAGTCTGTTTTAAAACCTCGGAGTAATCCATTTATTGTAGTGCATTTCTTTTAAGCCGAGTTACCCATTAATCACAGCCATAGCAGGGGCGGATTTATAGGGGGGGGGGGGGGGGGGGGGGGTCCAGGGGGTCCGGACCCCCCCTTTCCTATATGAAGAATGACGTATGCATACTGTAATCTATGCAGCGTTCTGCATGTTACCGTCCTTGGATTTGCAAGATTGCACATCGTTCTGGGGTATATATCGATCTAATTAAATCCTCTTACATGTGTATTAATGAAATATTTAATCGCGCGATCGATCGAATGGTGCGTGTGAGCAGGAATTGAGGTAAGCGATCAAAAGACGTGAATGGGATGGATCTCAGATTCTTTTCCTCAGAAAACAGATAGCTATAGAGCTAAGTAAACTAAAAATACTAATACTATAGTAAAACATACATGAGTCGTTTATAGACCGCTGGTGGTTGGCCACGTGCACGCTCGGTCACAAATTCACAAAAGATTTGCGTCACGAATTTAATTGCTGAGCAGTAGGAACTATAGCATTGTGAAGAATGAACAGTTTTCTCGTCGCTATCCATGCAGGCTCCAGTAATCCGGATATCGCGTGATGCATGTCACACAATAATATATTCATATTTGCGGTCGAATAAGGTCTATATGCATGTATTGGATATCACTGTGAATTTCATGCTAAATAAACGCAAAAGCAAAAAAGAGGCTGGGGCGAAGCCCCAGACCCCACTGAGGAAGCTATCAGCGCTCCCCCAGACCCCCCTGCTGTCACGGGAGGGGGCACGCCCCCTCCCCCAGTTGTATCAGACCCCCCTTTCCCAAAATCCTGGATCCGCCCCTGCATAGCTAGCGGCGGGGTAGTTTTCCTACTTCACACTTTGTGCGGCCAACCCAACAAAAATATTGACTGCTACGCGTCAGATTAGTATAAAATTGCTGCAGCGCATTACATGAGTCGTAGATACTGACACGATAATGATTTTTGGAGAAAGTGAATATAGGTTTACAGTCACGTGCGCCCATTCCACGCACACTCGCAAAAATAAAAACAAAAAACAAAACATCGATTTGCAAAATGATGTGCAGCACACAGCGACCTCCGTCCGTGAGGCTTGCCAGCGTGAAGCACCAACTGTACCATCCCCAGCTGCCCACGCTGAGGCGGATGAGCATGGACACTGTTCTACACAAGCTGACCACCGAGCATAGCAGACACATCACCAGCTGTGAACCAGGTGCGTAAAAATAAGCAGCCCCCTTGAACGAACCTTAAGCAAATTATTTATATCCTCCAAGAGAATTTTTTGAGTGCAAGAAGCACGCTGGTTACTAAGGCACCAGCAATACCTTGTCGAGTAAGTTACAAAAAGGGTTACGAGAGTGTTAGCATTTGAAAATCCTTCGCGCAAAACCAGCGTGACCGTTTGCTCATTATTTTCGTGTTCGCTTTCGTTTATTGTGTTAGCCTTCTAATGGTACAAAAGAGCTAGCTACACTTCGGCAGCGGTCGTGCATGATTTGTCAACAAAACTGATGCCTTGTATGGCGCGCGAACTGAAGTCATGGCGATTAGTATTTAAATGATAATAATAAAAGAAATCATAGATACTATCTATGGTGCAATATGAATAGTTGAACTGTCTTGTCAGGGCCCCATCATTACTCCGTACATTGTGGTGTTAAAGGTGAAGTTAAGATTGGTTGTCGTGCATGCAGGGAATAGTATTAGGTCAAGCCAAGACCGAGCAAGTGCCATTTACACGCATATACGGGGCTACCACACGTAGAAGGCAGCAATATTATAATCACACCTCGTTCTCGCATACCAGCGAATTCTCGACCGAACAACTAAATCAACAATGCGCACAATTGCAACACGGTAAACTTGAATTCATTAACACTTTATTATCAAGATGAAGCATTAACTATGTACTTCCCACAGCAACACAGATGCGTGGAGGAAACTACTTGGAACAGTTCAGACGAACAATAGTGGTGGTGAGAACGTTCGCATGTTTTACAAAAGAATTACGATAGAACGTTCCAACGTATTTTTTTTCTGGTGCAATCCTCAGATCTTTACTTCAGCGGACTGGCCGTACGTGACAAGCACCCCTCCATCACCTCTTCATGGCAGGTTCGGCGGTGACTCTATGTCCCATTACTTTGGTGACCAACTTCCTCTCCACAATTACCTACAGACCACCATCAGCAACTTAACAGGACCGCATCGTCCCAAGTCTTCCAAACCCATGCCAGCAACTTCGTAGTAAGCTTTGCTCTCTCTCTCTCTTTTCAAGCAACCCTAAATGCACGTGGCTTTCTTTCCCACAGCAGCAGATACAGAATTTCAAGGTAACAATTTCACTGCAGTCAACAATAATTGCTTTAATTAACTTTGAACTCTCGTGATTTCCCGATCTCTGCAGCAGACCTGGAACAGCCACACCATGGAGGCAGTGACCGACACTCCCAACCCACATCAACTGAAACTATCATTACCAGCTTTTCTAGTTTCTATGTAGCTTGGAGGAAAAGAAAAATCATAGAACATCTAATGACCATTTTAGAATAGTTTGCCTATGTCCATTTCTGCTCTCACAGCTCAAACTTTCTGAGCACATTCTGCTTCTTGATCAGCTCATCACTCTTTTTGGAAGAGATGTCACCACCTTTGTGAGGAGGAGGGGTTGGAGCAGGGGATGGTAAGAGAGGTACATGTCATGAGGGAGGAGGATGACAACCCAACCCCCCAAAATGCAACAACAAAATAGTGCAGTTGTAGGTGGTATACTTACTCAGAATACGGCCAAGTCGCTCATTTTCAGCCTTCACAAACTCTCCCCCCTTCTCTTGCACCTTCTTCATAACCTTAACATAATACTCGGCACTGCAGATAAATTATAGATAGTAAAATGGCTATCCAGAACCTCATCCCCTTCCCTCTCCCCACCCTCCTTCCACTGTTCATGGGTTTTAAGACCGAGGGAGAGGGCAAGTTTAAATATATATACGAGCATAAACTGGACATGCATACGATTATCAGCTGAAAAAAGGAGGGAAGTTTCACAAGCATACAGCAAGAGTGTATAGTGAAGGGGTTGCACTATGATGGGTGTATCAGAAAGGAGTGGGGGGTGCTTAGGGAACACATGGAAAGTACGCCCATAATTGCACGCTTGCACATACTAGCTGAATAAGGAGTTTCGTAGTACATCTCTTCTAGCATGCTTTCTATACACACAATTTAACATGTAGCCTATATAAATGCCAGAGCAAGCCATTCTTCTGACTATACATTACAATAGTTGTTACACCTTTTGAGATTGGACATTAACTGTTCACGTGAATCCGTTTTTAAGCTGAATTACATTTTACGTCACAACTTTCGCCAAGAACCACCCCATCACACAAAGTCAGTAATACACACATACAGTGCCCGCCTGTATTCCGCAAATCTAGAATAGCAAACCCTTTCGAAGCCTAGTTGTACAGCACAGTTGTAGTCAAAACTATTATGTGGGGTTGAAGTAAAAATGAATTTCTGATGGCGCAAAATACCAAAGAAGCCATGTACCACACAGCTGTATGCATCATATCTGCAAATTGCTCTGCCTCCCTCCCCCAAAACTCACTGTGCATCACTGCTTGCAGATGCAGCAGCTGCTGCCTCTGCAAGAATCTGCTCACGATTCGCCTCTTCCGCCATGAACTTGCTGGCCAATGGGTTCAAATCCTCAACAACACCAGCCTGCACATTGAAGCAGACAAACCCCACACATAGTGAGTGTTAAGGCCCCTTGTTCTAACACTGCATGTGACACAAGGAGTATTAAAGCCCCTTGTTCTAACACTG
Source organism: Ephydatia muelleri (assembly GCA_013339895.1). NCBI lineage: Eukaryota > Metazoa > Porifera > Demospongiae > Spongillida > Spongillidae > Ephydatia > Ephydatia muelleri. Next base: position 1,191,736 of record JABACO010000018.1, read on the forward strand.
CATGTTTTGAAGCACCTCTCTTCTGATTTCACACCTTCATCTCCAACAACTCCCACACATCATTTTTACTTGAAGCCCAACATAATCAATTTCAATGCACAATACTACTGAATGGTGCTACTGAATGGTGTTTCAATAGTCCCACTGTTACACATGCACCCACCCATGCAATGTAACCCCCCCCCCCCCCCCCCCCCCCCACTCACCAGTGGGCTTAGCTTTCCTCCCACCATTCTGAAGGTACCACAATTCTTGTTCAAGAACAGCACAAAATCATCAGCTGCACGACCTTCATTGTACTGGAGCACACACACACACACACACACACACACACACACACACACACACACACACACACACAAACACACACACACACAGGTTAAATATAAATCAGATCAATCACACTTCGCACTCACGTCTGTTCCGTCCTTGTTATCTTTAGGGAAGAACTTGATGGTGGGATACCCCTGTACACCATACCTGACAACACCAAGGCAAAAGAAGTCAACATGCTCCCTCCTCCCCAAACCCTTCCACTTACCTTGAAGCCAAGTCCCTCTGTGCATCAGCATCCACTCTCGCAACCACACACTGCAACATGTGCCAATTTGATTATTTTATTGTGATAGACACATCTCCAATGCAAGGCACACACACACACACACACACACACACACACACACACACACACACACACACACACACAACACACACACACACACACACACACACAACACACACACACACAACCCCTCACAGAATGATTTGACGACACACACCACACTCCACGAAAGGGACTCACATTTTCTTCATTCTTGTACGTGGCACCCACTTCCTCATACGTAGGTGCCAATGCTTTGCAGTGGCCACACCCTTTTTTAAACAAAGAGAAAGGGATGTGGTTATTACTGTGAACAATTTTGCAGTTAGCCACACACCCGCGTATAGTTGCCTATTCTCGAGTCGTGCCAAATATTTTCTGTTATTAAAACTTATTACATAGGGAGGAATGCAATTTGTTTAATAATTATTAATTAACAGAAGCTAATTGGCACGACTTGAGAATAGGCAACTGTCCAGACCCTCCATCCACACGTGAGGGTGTGGCTACACCGGACTACACGTGAGGGTGTGGCTACACCGGACTACGTTGCAGTAACATGTGTCTGGTTTCGTTTGCTGCATACCAACTTGTCCTTCCTCACCACCCTTCATCTCTCACTTCTCAGTACTACACACCTCACCTCCCTGCACTCACACCTCACCTCTCCTCCCTGCACTCACACCTCACCTCTCCTCCCTGCACTCACACCCTCACCTCCTCCATGCACTCACACCCTCACCTCCTCCCTGCACTCACACCTCATCTCTCCTCCCTGCACTCACCCTCACCTCCTCCCTGCACTCACACCTCACCTCTCCTCCCTGCACTCACCCTCACCTCCTCCCTGCACTCACACCTCATCTCTCCTCCCTGCACTCACCCTCACCTCCTCCCTGCACTCACACCTCACCTCTCCTCCCTGCACTCACCCTCACCTCCTCCCTGCACTCACCCTCACCTCCTCCCTGCACTCACCCTCACCTCCTCCCTGCACTCACCCTCACCTCCTCCCTGCACTCACACCTCACCTCTCCTCCCTGTACTCACACCTCACATCCTCCCTGCACTCACATGGGGCATAGAACTCCACCAGAACGTTCTTTGTGGGGTCCTTCACAATGCTATCAAAGTTTTCAGTAGTCAAATCCACCACTGCGCTTGCTGCTTTCTTCACACGACCCCGAGTGCCTGAGATGTGGGAATGCACATGCACAGTGATATTGTTGCCTCTTAACTGTTCTCCTCCCCCCCCCCTCTCCCCACACAAACTGCTACAGGTGACTGTATGCTAGGTGCAATATGTTGCATGCAATATTTAATGGCACTTTGTACCTATCTTGAGAAAAACAAACAAACCAAGAAGTACACAAGCTTCAGGTCAGTTAGAGCGCTTTGTAACAAGCATATCTGTTGGTCTTACCACTCAATTACTAGTTTCACTGTGTCATGTCTCAAGTCCAAGTAGACAACGTTTTTGCATGCAATAAAGATTATTATACATTGATGGTTTCTTTTCACATTGCCTCGAATAGGACACCTCTGTATGCGAGGCAACATGTTGTGTTGTGCACAACACAAAAATCGTCAGCATACACCCAGGCAACATGTTACCTAGGTGTATGGACACAAAATACTAACACACAATACACCACACAAATAAACTGCACACACACACACACACACACACACACACACACACACACACACACACACACACACACACACACACACACACACACAAGCATACCAACCAACCAACTAACCAAAACACACACACACACACACACACACACACACACACACACAGCATCATCCACAAACACAAATAACACAACAAAGTTCAAATTTACTCTTCCAGAGGTTATGATTTTAACCCTTTTGCCGTTTCTCTACTTTAACCCTTCAGCAACCTATTCTCTGGCGCTTACCAGACTTGCTATTAATGAACTGAATAATATCTTCAGCGGCCCTGCCACCATTGTAACTGTTGGATGGCAGCGGAGGCCGGGGTGGGGTGGGGGGTTGAGTGTTTGAAATGGAGAGGAGGAAAGAATATGTGAGCGCGTAACGTTACGCATTCGATACACAACGCTCTTACGTACTCTTCAGGGTCCTTGCTACCCTTGGGGAAAAACTTGAGCGTTGGGAATCCCTGAACACCGAAACGAGAGCCTAGTTCTTTCTCCGCGTCCGCGTCGACCTTAGCGATGATGACATCGGCCACATTATCAAACGCTTTCCCAACTTCCTCGTAGGCCGGGGCTAGATGCTTGCAGTGTCCGCACCCTAGGAAATAGTTAAAAACAGGTTATTTCCAAGAAAGTGCATACCAAATATGGACTTACACGGTGCGTAGAACTCAACAAAGGCGGCTTTGTCTCCGTTCACGAACTGGATACGGACAAATAGGATAAGGTGAGTAACAAACTGGGCGCGCTCGCACCGCATTAGTTGCCTGTACCTGATCAAAATTGCTATTGTCCAGCTGTATAACGCCGCAACTGATCGGCACCGCGAACGCACACAACGCCAAAACCACGAGTCTCATCATTTCCCCTCCTTGACCTCACGGCGTACACACGTTTAAAATTAAAGTGATTAAGCACGTGAGTGCGACAACCGCAAGTTATATTGTTATTTGTTTTGATTATTGTAACATTAAAAAATTGACCGATTACTATTAACCAGCACACGTACACGTGGAAAGCAGCAATGGCAGTTGATACGTCTTCGGCTACTGGCACAGGGAGACTCAAAAATTCAGTAGTAGTAACCTTGGGAGCAGTAAAGTAGTGTCGTTTGTGTGGTGGAAGGGGCTACTGAAGTATCCATGATGCAAATCAAATACCAAGTACACGAAAAAGAAGTAGACGAGGCGCTGAATGCGTGACAGGCACGTCCATTAGCACACACACGTGCACACAAACTAAACGCAACAACCTTACTACAACTGACTTGCCAGCTATAATCAGAGCAAGATACACACCCTTAAATAGGGTACAGCATATTCTAAGATTCTAAGAAACTAAATTACAAGTTCTTCACTGATCTTGTTACAATACTACAAGTGTATTCTACTTGCTTCCATCAAGGTTCAGACTGGTGTCTGGCCAAGGCTATTGGCAATAGGTCACCGCTTTTTCCTTCAAAGTGAAACCTGTCATGTGGCGACAACATGATGACGTCAAATGTCAATTGGTAGCTCTGAATTGAATGAGAGTGTGAGGGGGTTGGAGTAATCTCACCTCAGTAGAGAGGTCACTGGTGTTTGTTCCAAGTTGAACTCAGCAACTGGCACTCCGCGGGCTGCCACTACGGGTGCAAACCCAGCAGCAGGATAGACCACTGAGGAGGTGCCAACCTGCCAATGGACTCTTCATGACCAGATCATCCCACCATATGCACACCCACACCACACAGCTTAGTTTCCAGGAAAAAGCTCAAGTGAAAATTGATTTGCGACTTTTCAAGAGGGGATGATGATATAAGACAGGAGGACATGCATATGACTATCACATGCTTACAAGTATCTCTTATTAATACACAACTAGTCTGTACTGCTTCCAACTAATGCTATTCTGTGCCTGCCCCTTTTTTGAATAACTTGATGAAAGAGACAGCTCAAAGGCATAATCGTTCAACAGTCTTTAATTTAAAAGGTATTATTTTTCCATTTCCGTTTCCCTTTAATGGGAAAGGATATGACACGCCTTACGGCCCCACCCATTAGCCCTGACTATATGACACGCCTTACGACCCCACCTATCAGCCCTGACTATATGACACGCCTTACGACCCCACCCATTAGCCCTGACTATATGACACGCCTTACGGCCCCACCCATTAGCCCTGACTATATGACACGCCTTACGACCCCACCTATTAGCCCTGACTATATGACACGCCTTACGGCCCCACCTATCAGCCCTGACTATATGACACGCCCTACGGCCCCACCCATTAGCCCTGACTATATGACACGCCTTACGACCCCACCTATCAGCCCTGACTATATGACATGCCCTACGGCCACACCCATTAGCCCTGACTATAGATATGACACGCCCTACGGCCCCACCCATTAGCCCTGACTATATGACATGCCCTATGACCCCACCTATCAGCCCTGACTATATGACACGCCCTACGACCCCACCCATTAGCCCTGACTATAGACAGCCCCACCCATTAGCTCTGACTAAATGACACGCCCTACGGCCCCACCCATTAGCCCTGACTATATGACACGCCCTACGGCCACACCCATTAGCCCTGACTATATGACACGCCCTACGGCCACACCCATTAGCCCTGACTATATGACACGCCCTATGAATGACAATGATTGGCTCATTGGGACAACGACTTGACCAATTAAGTTGATTGTAGTCACTAATAGTTGACAAAAATCTTTTACTTCCCTTTCTTAAAAGCCTCCAGATCCCAGTAGCATGGGAGCAAAAGAACTCTTAAGGAACTATCAAGTGATTGCAACTAGCTAACAAATTTTGCAGATACCCTTCCCCCCTCCTCCCCCCATCCTCCTCATCTCTCACCAGCAGGCAAATGTCACACTCCATAAGAGCCTCTGATGCAGCCCTCATCACCTCTTCATCTAGTCTCTCACCAAACCACACCACGTGGGGCCTCAGAAGGCCACCACACGCACCGCTGCTGCACCTGGGAGCACATACAAAGAATTGATTCACAGTGCCCGTGCTAAATGTTTAGGAACCTTGGAAGCTCCTCAAGAGGTATCTTTGCCTCCATGCTGCTGGGATCTGGGGCTCTTAACAAAAGAAAAGATAAGCGTTAATAACTGCACCAACTTTTTTTAATGCTGTCTAGATTTATAAACATGCAGTGTGTAAGTAGATAGGTTAGAAATGGAGTTGAATATTCATTATTGGGGTAGAGGATGGAGGAGAGAAAGCATCATACACGCACTCGTTTCTTAAAATATGCACGCATCAATAAACTGCTATATAATATGATGTGCCAGATATGCTCCAATTGAAAATAAATATGACACACAAACCCTTTGTCTTGGAGTGCTGGCACGATGGGACTTGTAGTATTCTCCTCCACCACACCACACTTGGTGCATCGAGTAGCAAACAGTGACCCTGTGAAAGAGTTACATTTGATGGGGATGGGGGGGAGGAGGGGAGGGGAGGGGAGGGGAGGGGAGGGGAGGGGAGGGGAGGGGAGGGGAGGGGAGGGGAGGGGAGGGGAGGGGAGGGGAGGGGAGGGGAGGGGAGGGGAGGGGAGGGGAGGGGAGGGGAGGGGAGGGGAGGGGAGGGGAGGGGAGGGGAGGGGAGGGGAGGGGAGGGGAGGGGAGGGGAGGGGAGGGGAGGGGAGGGGAGGGGAGGGGAGGGGAGGGGAGGGGAGGGGAGGGGAGGGAGGGGAGGGGAGGGGAGGGGAGGGGAGGGGAGGGGAGGGGAGGGGAGGGGAGGGGAGGGGAGGGGAGGGGAGGGGAGGGGAGGGGAGGGGAGGGGAGGGGAGGGGAGGGGAGGCATCACGAGCTGCGTGGTCAAGGCTCACCATGAAGTTCTATAATCGATTTAGAGCCCGCTCGGTGGTGAAGGCGGTCGATATTCTGAGTCACAATAGTTACCTTTCTTCCCTGTGACTTGAGGCGGGCTTCAAGTTCTGCAATGGCCTTGTGACCGGGGTTGGGATCTTTGACTCGCATCAACTCGCGCCGGTAGTGATAGAACTCCCACACCAGCGAAGGGTTGGCTTCGAAGGCTTCTGGCGTGGCGAGCTGCTGAGCAGCATACGTGCGCCACAGACCTCCTGCGCCTCTGCACGAGCAGTAACGTCTATTTTTATCAACTGTTAATTGTTGTTTACCTAAAGGTCGGGACGCCACTTTCAGCACTAATCCCTGCACCAGAAAGAACTACAATATTCTTTGCGATTGCTAGGGCATCCCTGAATGCATTCATATCACTCGAAGGTTGGGCCATGGAGGCCATACATACAGGTAAGCGCTGTGGTTTCTATTAATAGTACTGTGGTCTCTGTGGGCGGAAGTCATGCCAATGACGTTATGCTGAGGTCGTAACGACGCTTCACGTGATATTTTTAATAAGTATTCGTTTTTCTCTTGGCGTGTGAACTCTTGAGCGAATGGCATCAGCACTAGCGCGCCTTTTCGGGACGGGAAAAGGCAAGGACGACCAACCATCACCTCAGGTGGCAATACAGAAGTTGAGAGAGACAGAGGAGATGTTGGGAAAGAAATCCGAGTTCTTAGAAAAGAAGATAGAAAAGGAACTAGCGGCGGCGAAACACGCCGGAATGAAGAACAAGAGAGGTAGAAGCAATTCACACGCTAAATGTGTAGTTAGGGTACAAGTATTATAATAGATAGTATCTGACCCTGGCATCATCTTGACGTAACGGTATATATTTTATTTCTTTTTTTTTTCTTGTTTTAATAGCCGCCATGAATGCCCTGAAACGGAAAAAAGCGACTGGAGAAACAACTTCAGCAAATCGACGGAACTCTTTCGACCATAGAGTTCCAGCGAGAGGCCTTGGAGAACGCCCAAACCAACACAGAGGTCCTCAACAACATGAGTTTCGCTGCCAAAGCGCTGAAGGCGGCCCACCAACAATTGTGAGTTTTGTGTGTCACAAAACACGTCGTTTCCACTCGTACAACACTCACGATTATCCGGACAATTATCGTGCTGCTCTGGTAAGAAGTAGTACTACACAGTCTAAACTCACTTCCAATGTGCTTCCAGCGCCACACTTTCGTCACTAGTTAGATTGAGACCAGAGCTGTACTAAACGGTCCATCTAAGATGAAGTGAACTGCTAAGTTAGAAGTGGCATTTTAAAGCACCCTTAGTGGCAGGCATACATATTGCGTGTGGGTTTTTATTTGGGATCGCTTCCGCTAAAAGGGACCTAACGCATACATTATAACATTTCCAGTACTCGCCAATAGAAATGTAACGCTTGTTGGCTAATTTCAAATTCAAAGTCTTACAACTCCATGACAGATACTCCGATTCTCAGTGCATAAGAAGCAATGTGTAGAGGACTTTTAGAATATCAACAAAAAATTTGAAATCTTGCAAAAACATGTGTTAGGTCCCTTTTTGCGAAAACGATCCCTTTTATTTATCCCATTTATTTATCCCATTTATTTATTTATTTATTTTATTATTATTATAGTACATACACATTAAGATACACAAATGTGAAAACCTATACTAAGAATTCGTTGCCTGGATCATCATTACATCCTGCACACCTTGCTAGCAGAGCTCTTCTTTTTTTTTTTTTAACAATAATAATTAACTACATACATATTACATAACATAATATTACAGATGGAGGTTGAGTTTGTAGTTATGAGTAGACTTTGTGTTTGTGTTTCTGTGGTAACTTGGGCACATTGCAATATGCGTGTCACATCATAGGGACGTAGATGATGTACAAGACATGATGGACGATATACAGGAGCAGAACGAATTGTCCGAAGAAATCACAAACGCATTGTCCAATCCCGTTGGATTTGGTCAGGATGTGGACGAAGTAAGAAATAGTAACATCTATAATGGTTAATTGATGAAGCATGGTATGTACAGCTGTGTAGTGTTGTGTGCAAAAAGCCCTGAAACTGTGATCAAGCTGGGCTCACTCTTTGTTGGATCTCTCTCCCCTGTTCAGGACGAGCTACTAGCCGAGCTGGAAGGAATGGAGCAGGAAGAATTGGAGAAGGATTTGCTCCAGGTACCGGCAGGCAGCAGCATGTTGCCCGAAGACACCATTGGTGTTGACGATCTACCTGCAGTTCGTAAGTATCTACAGTGGAGGGGCTAGTGGTATGTCACCTCTGACCTGTACCCACATTACAGCCACTAAGACTCCAAAAGCCAAAGTCAAGAACGATGATGACGACCTGAAAGAGCTCGCCAGCTGGGCCACCTCTTGAAGCTGTGGACTTCACCGTCCCAGACACACCCCCATCAGTCACCACCCCTAATCATTATGTCAGCTCATCAGAACCTAATAACTTAATTTTTGATTTTGTGTGTACTGAGCCATGTTTTCAATGGTGATAACACTGGCCAATCATGAGATGATTTGCGGAGAAGATAATTGTCCGTTGCATCGAACCATAGATACCACCAATTACTGTACACCAGTCAAGTAGTTCTTTTCACTTAATGAGGCACTCATTATCTAGTATGTTTCAGTTTTCTTTTTACTTGTAAACAAACGAGCGTTGCAGCTATGTGACGTCACATCCGGGTACTAAATAAGTTGTCTGGCCTGGGCACCGGCAAGCATTCGTGCAAGTGATCGTATTATTAACTAGGCATAACCGGACACGACGTCAGCGGTAATGCCTATAGGGGCGTATGCCAAACATTTTTTAGGGGTGTGGAGAGCTAGCTAAGAGAGATGGCATCAGCATTAGCGCGCCTCTTCGGCGGCGGGAAAGGCAAAGAGGACCAGCCCTCACCTCAGGTGGCGATACAGAAGTTGAGAGAGACAGAGGAGATGCTGGGAAAGATATCTGAGTTCTTAGAAAAGAAGATTGCTAAAGAGCTGGCGGCAGCCAAGCAAGCTTGCATGAAAAACAAGAGAGGTAATCGATAGCCGTAATAATGGCGCTATCAAAACGTCTGGCATCCCTTTACAGCCGCCATGAATGCCCTGAAACGGAAAAAAAGCGACTGGAGAAACAACTTCAGCAAATTGACGGAACTCTTTCGACCATAGAGTTCCAGCGAGAGGCCTTGGAGAACGCCCCAAATTAACACACAGGTCCTCAAAAACATGAGTTTCGCTGCCAAAGCGCTGAAGGCGGCCCACCAACACTTGTGAGTTGGACTTCACCCTTCCAGACACACCCCCATCAGTCACCACCCCTAATCATTATGTCAGCTCATCAGAACCTGATTTTTGTGTTATTTGTGTACTGAGCCATATTTTCAATGAAGGTTAAAGTATTTAACCGCAGTTAATGGCCAGGGGGGTGTACCCGGCGGGCGCTTAGTAGGTGACATTTATATGCGGCGCCGGGCGGCTGAGCCACGTGGTCTCACGACAGCACGCACCCGCGTTGTTTGTTCGTTGTCTCTGGTCTGTTCTGTTGTCTGCGGTAGCATCACGGAGTCCTTTACTGCTGAGCAGAGGGAGTACTTGGAGCGGCGATTCACTCAGTTGACTGCCGCGATGGTTAGGCCAACCACCACTGACCAGGTGTTAGCCTCGGGAGTCCTGCTGACGGCCCAGCTCATGGCGATAACGGTAAGCACATCTGTTGTCGCTTTCCCCGTGAGGCACACGGTGCTTGGCACGAGTCCAGCACGTCCTCTTCCCCTTTTCCCCTCACATTCCCGGGCATCGAAGGTAGCTCGTCAGAGCTAGGCCGTCTGATCGATCGAGCATGTGACACTCGGGGCACCAGTACCAGCTCGAGCAGCACGCTGTCGCGATCGGCGCCCGAATCGATTGCTAGCGTGATTCTAAATCCTCTCCCGTTACGTAGGCGACGGTCCGTCTAACCATCGGATCCGCATCAGCCGACGACCGGCCTGTCACTGCCGGTTTTCGCGCAGGCGAGTACGGTACCGACCCTCGGCGGGGTTACGGCACTCGCGGTGTTGGATGGCTTCCCTCGCCTTGGTGAGCTGAGCTACCTCGGCGGTTCGGGACAGCTAGGAGCGGACCCCGGCAGCGAGATTCCCCCCCCCCCCCCCCCCCCCCCCCCCCCCCCCCCCCCCCCCCCCCCCCCCCCCCCCCCCCCCCCCCCCCCCCCCCCCCGAAGGTGGTTGCAAAATAGAAAATCTGGAGTTTGTCGAAATGTCGGACCTGCTGCAGGAGGCATGCATGGGCGTCTGATGCAGCGGACTCGGCTAACCGGTCCATTTTAAAGCACTTCGGTCGTCGGCCACCCGTTTCGGACATCCTAGTGTGGGCCGAGTGCTTTACAGCAATGGCAGCAGTGCTCTCCTGGAAATATCTGCAGAAGGCCCCGGAGCTCTTCGCTTACGCCCACCGGATATTTCATGCAGCCCGAATTTACGACTGTCACGCGTGGGTGACCTACGATCGTGTTTACAGGCGTCAAGCTGCCACGAGATGCAGCCTCAACTGGTCTGTGGAGGATCAGTCACTCTATAATGAGGCATTTGCGGGGAGGGCCAAGCAGTCCACGCGGTGCAGTTCTGCTTGGGCGAGAACCATACGTTTGAGACATGCCCGGAGATGCCTCTGGTGCAGTTACCTGTATCGCTGGGGTCGGCTGCGGCCGTATGGCAAGCCATCAGTAACAAAATTTGAAGACGACCTCTGGGATTGTCTCAGGACGTCATGGAACCTTATATCGTTGTCAGTCTATTTTAGGACGTCGTAAAATCGTGTTACGACGTCGCGAGTGTTTTTTTTTTTTAAGACGTCGTGAGATGTGTTACGACGTTGTAAATTCTTGACAACGTCGTGAGATACTTTACGACATCGTGAGACTTACGACGTCGTGAGACTTAAGACGTCGTGAGATATTTTTAGGCTTGATTATGTCATAACAACATGACCTTTCATATGTCTGTAGTCTCGTACCCACCCCCACATTTACGTAAGCAATTCTAATAGTGGCTAACATGGCACAAGGCAACGATTCATCTTCCTCTAGCGAGTGGGAGACATTTTTACGGAGGTGGCTCGAGTTGTTGCAAGTGCTAATAACCAGAGGGGCCTTGCAAACGAGGAATTCAGCAAGTATGTAGTGGAACAGCTGGAGATGATTATCATCTCTGTATCAACCTTGAAAAGTTATTTGGGATCCCATTTTCCCAGCAGCGAGTTAGGAAGTGAAATCGCTATATCAAATATGTGTGAAGAGTTTTTCAGCCTTTTGGAATGCCTCCGATGTATATTGTCCGAATGGGAAGAGTATCTCAACCACCCATTCAGTAGCGGGAATTACTCGTATAGTGCCGCTACAAAGAGCATCGTCTGGACCAGGAAGACCAAGGTTTGACATCAGTGAGCAACAGCTAATGTACCTTCATTCGATGGGCTTTACTTGGGTTGAAATAGCGAACTTACTTGGTGTGTCACGCATGACTATCTTTCGTCGACGAAGAGAATTTGGACAAGTCAAAAGTGTGGGTGACAACATTTGATGATGGTGAGTTCAAACGATGGTTTGGGGTACACTGCGATCTATGGGGTATCATGTCACAAGGGAGAGAGTACGAGAAGCAATAAGAACCACAGACCCAATCAATAATGCTTTGTGATGGAGATGCCAGGTGCGCATACTCTGTACCTGGACCCAATTCTTTGTGGCATATAGGTAAGGTCAATTAAGTGTGTAACAAATTTGCATGTGCATTTGGCAGCTATTTTTTTGGCTTTCGTTTGATATGTATGCATGACTGGGGCAAATAAAGTGGACACTCTTTTCGGCGTGGTTATGTAATATTTTTGATCTTAGGCTTAGTTTGTAACAATAGGGACTGTATAGGCAGCAAGCACTCACTTTAACTATGACCTGAAGTAGAAATTGGTATTATTACCTAAGGCTTGCTCATATGATGTGTGCAATTTGTATACAAACTGATTCGTTGGCGGATGGTTGTCACACATGGAGCAATCGATGGATTTAGTAGACTTGTCCTCTTTCTCCAGTGTTCAACAAATAACCGTGCCAGCACTGTGTATGGCCTCTTCCTTGGTGCAGTTGGCCATTATGGTCTTCCTTCACGGGTGAGGACTGACCAAGGCAGAGAAAATGTTCAAGTCGCACATGCTACGAAACAGAGGGGTTAACAGGAGGTCCATCATTGTAGGTAGTTCTGTGCATAATCAACGAATAGAGCGATTATAGAAGGACAGCCATCGTTGTGCAACTTCCTTTTTTTACGGGCTTTTCTACTACATGGAATAATATGACCTTTTGGATCCCATCAATGAAAATCACCTATTTGCATTACACCATGTCTATCTCCCACGGATAAATCGTTCCCTGAAGCAGTTTAAAGAAGCATGGAATTGTCATACTGAGAGAGGGAAAACCCCAAATTTTTCACAGGTGGTCTTCTGAGGTTGAAGGTATTCAGGGCTTGATGCTGTTGATTATTTAAGGTATGAGCAAGCCTTAGGTAATAATACCAATTTCTACTTCAGGTCATAGTTAAAGTGAGTGCTTGCTGCCTATACAGTCCCTATTGTTACAAACTAAGCCTAAGATCTCTAACCACACCGAAAAGAGTGTCCACTTTATTTGCCCCAGTCATGCATACATATCAAACGAAAGCCAAAAAGAGCTGCCAAATGCACATGTAAATGTTACACAGTATGTGTGCTTGACCTTACCTATATGCCACAAAGAATTGGGTCCAGGTACAGAGTATGTGCGCCTGGCAGACACTTCTCTCCATCTCAAAGCATTATTGATTGGTTCTTATTGCTTCTCGTACTCTCTCCCTTGTGACACGATACCCCATAGATCGCAGTGTACCCCAAACCATCGTTTGACCCAGTGATGGGGAACTCCTTCGAATTTGTCAAACAACCAATTCCAACTCACCATCATCAATGTTGTCACCCACACTTTCAACTTGTCCAAATTCTCTTTGTCAATGAAAGATAGTCATGCGTGACACACCAAGTAAGTTCGCTATTTCAACCCAAGTAAAGCCCATCGAATGAAGGTACATTAGCTGTTGCTCACTGATGTCAAACCTTGGTCTTCCTGGTCCAGACGATGCTCTTGTAGGGGCACTATACGAGTAATTCCCGCTACTGAATGGGTGGTTGAGATACTCTTCCCATTCGGACAATATACATCGGAGGCATTCCAAAAGGCTGCACAACTCTTCACACATATTTGATATAGCGATTTCGCTTCCTAACTCGCCGCTGGGCAAATGGGATCCCAAATAACTTTTCAAGGTTGATACAGAGATGATAATCATCTCCAGCTGTTTCACTACATACTCGCTGAATTCCTCGTTTGCAAGGCCCCTCTGGTTATTAGCACTTGCAACAACTCGAGCCACCTCCGTAAAAAATGTCTCCCACTCGCTAGAGAAAGATGAATCGTCTCATGTTAACCACTGTTAGGATTGCTTACGTAAATGTGGGGGTGGGTACGAGGCTACAGAATATGAAAGGTCGTGTTGCTATGACGTAATCAGGCCTAAAAATATCTCACGAGTCGTAAATCACGGTAAATGTCACGACGTCGTAAAGTATCTCACGACGTCGTAAATCACGGTAAATGTCACGACGTCGTAAAGTATCTCACGACGTCGTAACACATCTCACGACGTCGTAAAAAAAACCACTCGCGACGTCGTAACACGATCTTACGACTTCCTAAAATACACTGACAACGACATAAGGTTCCATGACGTCTCCCAGAGGTCGTCTTTGAATTTTGTTACTGATGGCTTGCCATACGGTCGTAACTACTGACCCAACTCATTTATCATCTTCCGTGCCATTCCTACACATGCAGGAAGCTGTTTCAACTTGTCATTACTCCTTTGGGGGCTGTGTGTGTCTCGGCTTTGCCTCGACCCTTGGGCAGGGGATCCGCCCACCTTTCGACAAGGTAGGGGGCGGATCCTCACACACCCTCACCACCCCCCAGCTCCGTTCACGGGGGAGGGACGTTACCCTGACACCCGCCAAAGGTCAGCGTAGGTAGGGTCCGGTCCATCGCCGTAGAGAATTAAATGGTGATAACACTGGCCAATCATGAGATGATTTGCGGAGAAGATAATTGTCCGTTGCATCGAAAGATACCACCATTACTATGCGTAATAGATCTCTGATTATTTTTGTACACCAGTCAAGTAGTTTTTTTCACTTAATGTGGCACTCATTATCTAGTATTTTTCACTTTTCTTTTTACTTGTAAACAAACGAGCGTTACAGCTTTGTGACGTCACATCCGGGTACTAAATAACTAGCCTCGCGCATGTGATCGACTAGGCATAACCGGACACGACGTCAGCGGTAACGCCTATAGGGGCGTATGCCAAACTTTTTTTTTTAGGGGTGTGGAGAGGAGATGGCATCAGCATTAGCGCGCCTATTTGGCGGCGGGAAAGGCAAAGAGGACCAGCCCTCACCTCAGGTGGCGATACAGAAGTTGAGAGAGACAGAGGAGATGCTGGGAAAGAAATCTGAGTTCTTAGAAAAGAAGATTGCTAAAGAGCTGGCGGCAGCCAAGCAAGCTGGCATGAAAAACAAGAGAGGTAATCGATAGCCGTAATAATGGCGCTATCGAAACGTCTGGCATCCCTTTACAGCCGCCATGAATGCCCTGAAACGGAAAAAGCGACTGGAGAAACAACTTCAGCAAATTGACGGAACTCTTTCGACCATAGAGTTCCAGCGAGAGGCCTTGGAGAACGCCCAAACCAACACAGAGGTCCTCAACAACATGAGTTTCGCTGCCAAAGCGCTGAAGGCGGCCCACCAACACTTGTGAGTTTGTGTATGTGGGCGTAGTACGCTTACACTAATACCATCACATAATGCGTTTTGCTAGATAGACAGATGGCTGCTGCCTATCTATATCGAACCACTCTAGCTCAGTTGAAATCAAGACTTGTCTATGTTAAATCACTCTAGTTCAGTTGAAATCAAGACTTGTCTATACTCTAGTTCAGTTGAAAACAAGACTTGTGGTAATGAAGATTATGCATTTTAGTATCAAAACCTGAAAATTGTAATCGTTTTTTATGTAGCATTGTCTAAAATTTCTTTTTGCTGCAACGCACGGATCAAAAACGTTTGCTAAATAAGGATAAAAACAGTCAGTATTTTTAGAGCAATCTTAGAATGGTTATTTAGTTGCAATTGTAAAATTTGTCATCAAAAGTGTGCAACACAATCTTGCACTGCAGATACAACTTCAAAATTTAAGCACAAATTTATGAACTATTTTCTCTTTTGTCGTTGAACAGAGATGTTGATGATGTCCATGATATGATGGACGATATTCAGGAACAGAACGAGTTGGCCGATGAAATAACAAATGCTCTGTCTAATCCAGTTGGATTTGGTCAGGATGTAGACGAGGTGCGAGCAATGCAGATGTGTGTGAGGGGAGGAGGATGTGTGTGGGGGAGGAGGATGTGTGTGAGGGGAGGAGGATGTGTGTGGGGGAGGAGGATGTGTGCAAAAAAAATGTGCACACAGTTGGTCCTCTTAACGCAGATGCTCAAACCTTTAGTTCACCCCTTTTTGTATTCTCTTAAGGACGAGCTACTAGCTGAGCTAGAAGGAATGGAGCAGGAAGAATTGGAGAAGGATTTGCTCGAAATACCGGCTGCAGGCAGCAAGTTGCCTGAAGATACAGTTGGGCTGGATGACCTACCTTCAGTTCGTAAGTGTTTTACATCATCATCAGGGGATAAGGGGTGGCATCATCACCTCTGACCTGTACCCACATTACAGCCACTAAGACTCCAAAAGCAAAAGTCAAGAACGATGATGACGACCTGAAAGAGCTAGCCAGCTGGGCCACCTCTTGAAGGACCACCTCAACCATCCCATCTCATTTATTAAATGGCCTGTTCATGTGTGTAACAGGTACATCCAACTTTCCCTCTGTTTGATTGTTTGTGGTTTAGTGTTATGTGTAGCAATATTGATGTTGTATGCAATTTTGATTGTTGCATCGTGATGGGAGTAAGATTCAGACGTCCAGTAAGAATAGTGCAATCAAACATGGAAAGTGTTTATGTGCAATGTAGGACACACCCAATTACACATCATGGAAACGTGCCCAATTTTTGCTGAGTCTGGGCACTAGTTAAGTGACCATATAAATACACATAGGCACACTTCCTAACTGCAAGAAGTCAACATAAATGCCTGCTTTATATTAGAGATAAAACAACCATAACTGAAGTCAAGGACCATAACTGAAGTGGAGGAACATCCAAAAGGAAATAAACAATACAAAAACGGTGGCAAGAGCCATACACACTGAACGCTACTCCATAACTGTGACATAGCTAGCTCTCTGGCGCCTCTGCACAAAGAGGCCTGTGGTACCAGTAACAGTGGCCTCAACCTGAACCGAATTCAAGTTGTACACGCCCGGGGCAGTGAAATTGGCATACACAGAAATAGTCCTGGTTGCATTTGGTTCTAGCTCAATGACTCTTCTACCAGATATGTTCCCACTCCACAAGAACAGTACAGACTGATTGGTGCTGCAACGGGATTGGACAAATATAGAGGGAGCAGGTGACAAACATCAGGGGGAGGTGGGTACCTGTCTTTGACTGGCACAAACTGGACTGCCACTTCCAGTTTGGCCTTGCAGCAGTTCTGCACAACCAGTTTGACTGGTACGCGACACAATGCACAGCGGGAAAAGTCGTGGCGCACAGTAGGGGCGTGGTCAAACAGGTACTTCACCATGTCATATGCAGGAGGCGTGAGTGGCTGGAGTAGAGAATGCATGAAAGTCATGGACACAGTGAGTGGATGGAGTAGAGAATGCATGAAGGTCATGGACACAGTGAGTGGCTGGAGTAGAGAATGCATGAAGGTCATGGACACAGTGAGTGGATGGAGTAGAGAATGCATGAAGGTCATGGACACAGTGAGTGGATGGAGTAGAGAATGCATGAAAGTCATGGACACAGTGAGTGGATGGAGTAGAGAATGCATGAAGGTCATGGACACAGTGAGTGGCTAGAGTAGAGAATGCATGAAGGTCATGGACACAGTGAGTGGATGGAGTAGAGAATGCATGAAGGTCATGGACACAGTGAGTGGCTGGAGTAGAGAATGCATGAAGGTCATGGACACAGTGAGTGGATGGAGTAGAGAATGCATGAAGGTCATGGACACAGTGAGTGGCTGGAGTAGAGAATGCATGAAGGTCATGGACACAGTGAGTGGATGGAGTAGAGAATGCATGAAGGTCATGGACACAGTGAGTGGATGGAGTAGAGAATACATGAAGGTCATGGACACAGTGAGTGGATGGAGTAGAGAATGCATGAAGGTCATGGACACATACATTCCTTAATTAAAACATTAACATGCTATTGTGATGAACAGGTGGATAGCACTATGCAGACATACAATATACAAGATATGAAATTTTAATTGAAAAAATAAAATTGGTATGATTTGCTTGCACCAATTCAGTAAAAAGTAAGGCTTACTACAATTGCGTAACAATGAATTGATAAATGTTACAGACTACACTGTGCAAATAATATAGTTCAAATGTAGGCCTGCGATATTTATAAATTCATAATTGAATAATTTCTGTAGTCCCTTCTTCCTTACTTTTTACTCAATTGGTGCATACAAACCCACAACTACACTAATTTTTATTTTAAACAATATCCAGCCCGTATGGCCGCCTTAATATGCCTCTTGTGCGCAGGGCTCACTCCAGGACGGAGATAGCACCTTACCATACCTTTTTGTATTAAATAATTTAGCAGGTGTTAATTCTAGTGCCTTTGCATAACCGCTAACATTAGGCTTCAATCATGACAAAGATAACCCTTTATCCTTATCTTATCAGATCTGGCAGAAGGAGAAACATTTTTTTAAGGTTTGAGTGTGGGAACGAGTGAGTGCTATCTCTGTTGTCTGAGTTTTCTAAGTGTTGGCAGTTTCACTTTGTTGCAGGTATTCGCCGGCTCTATCCAAATATGCTCTCCAATGCCCCGTTAATTGTATTCACAACAATTAAAATCCTTATCCTACACTGTTGGTACAACTCTGAATTTAAAGAGTCAATAACTAAAAATTAATCCTGGTTTATTAAAGTTGATAATTATGGACCATGTCCCATTCAAGCTTAATAACTAAAAGTTAATTAGCTGCAATACTGCCTATAAATGTAAGCTATGGATTAGAATCATGGAAAGCTGTTATTAAAATTGAGCTATTATCAGAGTTTCTACAACTGATTCATTTGTAGCTGAATTTATTAACTAACCTCATGTATAAAAAGATGAAATTAGACAAAACAACAAATTATAAAGTCCTTGAAATTTACAAGACTTGCTAATCAATTCATTCCCACAAATCAGCTGTTGACTGATTAATAATACTGCAGCTCCAAGCTGGAGTTATATCCATATATTGTTAGCCACACTGTACATTACATCACTGTATAGCCATGCCCCCCCCCCCCCCCCCTCCCACACACACACACACAGTTATAAAGATATGAGGAGCTTACCCCCGGCAGAGGCACTGGTGCACAAGACAGGCTGGTCATTGACTGGGGCAGTTCTATACTGACTGTGTGTTGGCCGTAGGAATACACCATATCTGCTCCAATCGGGACACACGCCTGTGACGAAAAGCATGAAAGGGGCAGGAAGAGAAGAGGGTGTGGCATGATGAGGAGGGTGTGTGGCAGGATGAGGAGAGGGTGTGGCATGATGATGAGGGTGTGTGGCAGGATGAGGAGGGTGTGTGGCAGGATGAGGAGGGTGTGTGGCATGATGAGGAGGGGGTGTGGCAGGAAGAGAAGAGGTGTGGCATGATGATGAGGGTGTGTGGCAGGATGAGGAGGGGGTGTGGCAGGATGAAGAGGGGGTGTGGCATGATGAGGAGGGTGTGTGGCAGGATGAGGGGGGTGTGGCATGATGAGGAGGGTGTGTGGCAGGATGAGGAGGGGGTGTGGCAGGATGAGGAGGGGTGTGGCAGGATGAGGAGGGGGTGTGGCAGGATGAGGAGGGTGTGTGGCAGGATGAGGAGGGGGTGTGGCAGGATGAGGAGGGGGTGTGGCAGGATGAGGAGGGTGTGTGGTAAAAGTGCAATAGCAAGAGAAGTGTAAAACCAGATCAGTACAGATTACTTTCTATGTTTGCAGAACACACAAGTGTGGTTGCTTACCTTCCACAGGACGATGAGTGCCAGGTCACAGGTAGGAGCAGAGGCCTTCCCCTCCACACCCAGCGACCGGTAAGCCTCAGAGGAGTAGAAGAAATGGGCAGTGGGGAACTGACTGCTGTTCACCTACGGAGGGGATAGGAAGGGGAGATCCCTTATGGCAGCACAGCCAAGCTAAGGTGCCTACCGTATCCAACCCTAGAGGGACATCGTTGAACCACACCCCTTTAGGACCGGGGACCGTATCAGCAAATCTTATAGCCTTCAAGTGGATGAGCCCACCCACTCCAGGCAACAGCTTTGGCACGCCTGGATCAATTACTCCAATTAAAACACACCCTACAAACCCTCTATATAGCATGCAAAGTACTTTGGTTGGGGTCAACTTTCTGAATCCTCCAATTGTTGCTGACGCTGGACACTTGGAGGACCTGTATCTCAATGGCCGCATTCACCTGGTAAAAGGGGTGGGGAGGGAGCAAAGGAGATAGGGAGGGGAGTGGACGGGGAGGAGGGAAGGGTGGAAAGGTGTGGTCGGATGGGAGGAGGATGGAGAGAATCTAACACCCACACTTGCACACTGTCCCACTCACTTGACATCGGTTTTCCACCTCCAAAGTGATAAGCAGATTGTTGAGATCACCTCTAATGGACAGGACAAACCCTCCAATGAAGGACAGAGATCACAAAGAACAAGCTCCACTTACTGATTGGTCAGATCCTTGGCCGGCACGTAGCTATGGGCAGTGTACGCCTTCACTTGGAGTGAATCACGAACTTTCAGTGTGCATGTGTGTCTGAGTACCCTGTACCTGGGGAAGCAATACATGCATGTGTGTCTGAGTACCCTGTACCTGGGGAAGCAATACATGCATGGATGTCTGAGTACCCTGTACCTGGGGAAGCAATACATGCATGTGTGTCTGAGTACCCTGTACCTGGGGAAGCAATACATGCATGGATGTCTGAGTACCCTGTACCTAATACACGCATGTGTGTCTGAGTACCCTGTACCTGGGGAAGCAATACATGCATGTGTGTCTGAGTACCTGGGGAAACCTACATGCACGCGCGGACCTTTCACACATCACTCCAACAGGCCCTACACTGTAACATGCACACAACCACAATCCCCTCCCCCTTCCCACCCCACACACATACACACATCATGCCTACAGATCCCACTGCCCCCCCCCACCCACACCCCCACATACACCACTACCCCAACAATCAGTGCACACATCATGCCTACAGATCCCACTGCCCCCCCACCCCCACCCCCACATACACCACTACCCCAACAATCAGTGCACACATCATGCCTACAGATCCCACTGCCCCCCCCACCCTCACCCCCACATACACCACTACCCCAACAATCAGTGCACACATCATGCCTACAGATCCCACTGCCCCCCCACCCCCCACCCACACCCACACCCACACCAACAATCAGCACCCTACCTCATTGACGATGCGTTGGTGGCCCCCAGTTTCTTGTAGCAGAACATCAGGTTGCAAGGAATGTCGCACACAGACTCCGGACTGTGCAGCAAGAGATTGGCTGTGACCCTCTGACCTTGATGAAGACACCCGTCGGGCAACGGAATGGTCACGCCCGGGGGCAAGTGGGGGCGGGGGTCTCCGGGGGTAGGGGATGAGGAACTGCCCACCGATGAGGACTGGTAGGGGTAGATGGGGAGGTTGGCCTGGGGACTCGTCTCAAGGAGGAGGTGGTCAGAGAGGGAGGTGGCCAGTCGCAGTGACTCCAAGGGGGCGTGGCCACAGTTGATCACCTCAAGGGTCAGGCGGGTCACCTGACCAATGAGAGACCAGCTGGTCAAGCCGGTGAGGCTGGCCTGGTAGGGAAAGAGAAGGATGGGCACATGTGTTTAGAGGACTGTGGTGCGCGTGCCACACAAACGTACATATGCTTATACACACAAAACAGATCAACACACACATGTAAACACATGCACAATGCAGCTACATATGTAAGATCAACAGAGCTACATATGTAAGATCAACAGACATACAGCATGTACATATAGTTATGCACTGAGATACACACACAGACACATGCGAAATCACACCACCAACATGTGCACAAATTTGCATGACAATACATAAATGATGATGCCAGGACAATGTACACATTCCCAAACACACACCACACACACACACATATACACCAATGCACACAGATACACCAACATACACACGCGCACGCACGCACGCACACACACACGCACGCACACACACACACACACACACACACACACACACACACACACACACACACACACACACACACACACACACAACTCACAACTATCTTCGGCTGTGGTTCGATGACAGTCCACTTGAGCCTGTAATCGGGCCTGTACATGGTGGCGCAGCGTTCAGCCTTGGACGTGTTCAGCCTCTGTCCCCTCACGCCAAATGCCACCTTCCCCTGTATCCCCTCGGACAGCACGGTCTGCACACTCACGCCGGCGCTCCTCTCGTAAATGGAGTCCTTTGCTGTGGCCGCCAGGCTGGGCAGAGTTGTCCTGGGAACAGGCTGAGTAGGGGAATCCCCTGGGAGATGAGCATCCTGTACCGTGAGCGTGTAGACCACGCCCACAACCTCAATGGTTCCTTCCTTCAGAGGCGTTATATGAAAGGTCACCTGGGGGGGGGGGGGGTAACGTGGAAGCTAATTAAGGAGTGTCGCATAAACACCCCACACACAAATGTAAATGCTACTGGATAGGGGTTGGCTGTGTAAAGGCTACTGCAAGGCTTACTGGTAGGGGCTGGCTGTGTAAAGGCTACTGCATGACTTACTAGTAGGGGTTGGCTGTGTAAAGGCTACACTAGTAGGGGCTGGCTGTGTAAAGGCTACTGCATGGCTTACTAGTAGGGCTGGCTGTGTAAAGGCTACTGCAAGGCTTACTGGTAGGGGCTGGCTGTGTAAAGGCTACTGCATGGCTTACTAGTAGGGGCTGGCTGTGTAAAGGCTACTGCATGGCTTACTAGTAGGGGCTGGCTGTGTAAAGGCTACTGCAAGGCTTACTAGTAGGGGCTGGCTGTGTAAAGGCTACTGCAAGGCTTACTAGTAGGGGCTGGCTGTGTAAAGGCTACTGCATGGCTTACTAGTAGGGGCTGGCTGTGTAAAGGCTACTGCATGGCTTACTAGTAGGGGCTGGCTGTGTAAATGCTACTGCATGGCTTACTAGTAGGGGTTGGCTGTGTAAAGGCTACTGCAAGGCTTACTAGTAGGGGCTGGCTGTGTAAAGGCTACTGCATGGCTTACTGGTAGGGGTTGGCTGTGTAAAGGCTACTGCATGGCTTACTAGTAGGGGTTGGCTGTGTAAAGGCTACTGCAAGGCTTACTAGTAGGGGCTGGCTGTGTAAAGGCTACTGCATGGCTTACTGGATAGGGACTGGCTGTGTAAAGGCTACTGCATGGCTTACTAGTAGGGGTTGGCTGTGTAAAGGCTACTGCAAGGCTTACTAGTAGGGGTTGGCTGTGTAAAGGCTACTGCATGGCTTACTAGTAGGGGTTGGCTGTGTAAAGGCTACTGCAAGGCTTACTAGTAGGGGCTGGCTGTGTAAAGGCTACTGCATGGCTTACTAGTAGGGGCTGGCTGTGTAAAGGCTACTGCATGGCTTACTAGTAGGGGCTGGCTGTGTAAAGGCTACTGCATGGCTTACTGGTAGGGGTTGGCTGTGTAAAGGCTACTGCATGGCTTACTAGTAGGGGTTGGCTGTGTAAAGGCTACTGCAAGGCTTACTAGTAGGGGCTGGCTGTGTAAAGGCTACTGCATGGCTTACTAGTAGGGGCTGGCTGTGTAAAGGCTACTGCAAGGCTTACTAGTAGGGGCTGGCTGTGTAAAGGCTACTGCAAGGCTTACTAGTAGGGGCTGGCTGTGTAAAGGCTACTGCATGGCTTACTAGTAGGGGCTGGCTGTGTAAAGGCTACTGCATGGCTTACTAGTAGGGGCTGGCTGTGTAAATGCTACTGCATGGCTTACTAGTAGGGGTTGGCTGTGTAAAGGCTACTGCAAGGCTTACTAGTAGGGGCTGGCTGTGTAAAGGCTACTGCATGGCTTACTGGTAGGGGTTGGCTGTGTAAAGGCTACTGCATGGCTTACTAGTAGGGGTTGGCTGTGTAAAGGCTACTGCAAGGCTTACTAGTAGGGGCTGGCTGTGTAAAGGCTACTGCATGGCTTACTGGTAGGGGTTGGCTGTGTAAAGGCTACTGCAAGGCTTACTAGTAGGGGCTGGCTGTGTAAAGGCTACTGCATGGCTTACTGGTAGGGGTTGGCTGTGTAAAGGCTACTGCATGGCTTACTAGTAGGGGTTGGCTGTGTAAAGGCTACTGCATGGCTTACTGGTAGGGGTTGGCTGTGTAAAGGCTACTGCAAGGCTTACTAGTAGGGGTTGGCTGTGTAAAGGCTACTGCATGGCTTACTAGTAGGGGTTGGCTGTGTAAAGGCTACTGCAAGGCTTACTAGTAGGGGCTGGCTGTGTAAAGGCTACTGCATGGCTTACTAGTAGGGGCTGGCTGTGTAAAGGCTACTGCATGGCTTACTAGTAGGGGCTGGCTGTGTAAAGGCTACTGCATGGCTTACTGGTAGGGGTTGGCTGTGTAAAGGCTACTGCATGGCTTACTAGTAGGGGTTGGCTGTGTAAAGGCTACTGCAAGGCTTACTAGTAGGGGCTGGCTGTGTAAAGGCTACTGCATGGCTTACTAGTAGGGGCTGGCTGTGTAAAGGCTACTGCAAGGCTTACTAGTAGGGGCTGGCTGTGTAAAGGCTACTGCAAGGCTTACTAGTAGGGGCTGGCTGTGTAAAGGCTACTGCATGGCTTACTAGTAGGGGCTGGCTGTGTAAAGGCTACTGCATGGCTTACTAGTAGGGGCTGGCTGTGTAAATGCTACTGCATGGCTTACTAGTAGGGGCTGGCTGTGTAAAGGCTACTGCATGGCTTACTAGTAGGGGTTGGCTGTGTAAAGGCTACTGCAAGGCTTACTAGTAGGGGCTGGCTGTGTAAAGGCTACTGCATGGCTTACTGGTAGGGGTTGGCTGTGTAAAGGCTACTGCATGGCTTACTAGTAGGGGTTGGCTGTGTAAAGGCTACTGCAAGGCTTACTAGTAGGGGCTGGCTGTGTAAAGGCTACTGCATGGCTTACTGGTCTCTCTTCATCAGGTTCCAGTATCAGTCGCTCAATCACTTCAGTGGTTGCACCAATTTTGTTTGCCTGTGTCTCCTTTAGGTACCATGTGAGCACATGACAGGACAGAGATCCATAACGATAAAACGCACAGCCAACAAAATGACACTCAACACATCACAACACACATCACAGTAAAGACTACACACACACACATATATACACGCACACACGCACATACACAATGACATACATATACACGCACACACACACATATACACACGCACACATACATTGACACACATGCACACACATACAATGTATACACATGCACACACACATGCACACACATACAATGTATACACATGCACACACACATGCACACACATACAATGTATACACATGCACACACATACAATGTATACACATGCGCACACACATGCACATACACATGCACACACACATGCACTAACCTCCGTAAAGTGCCATAGCAGTGACATCCTAACCATATTCAGCATGACCTGAAGCTGGTTCTTGAACACCAAATTAACAGCAATAGGCTCTGCAGGAGAGAGAAGGGGAAAAAAGAAAAGGGGGAAAGAAAAAAGCGATGAATAATCAAACCACACACCCCAAAACACCTCCCCTCCACCTCTCCCCTCCCCCTCCATACCATTCACAATACACATCGGGGCGTAGGAATTATCGGTGGTGTCGTCCAGGTAGAGCACGGAGGACCGGAAGGTGTGCTCCTTTTGCCCACTGGCCCAGGCCTCCAAGGTGTGCCACTCCCTCTCCACCTCCATCGTCGACACCTCAGATGGGCGGGGACTGTAGCTGGATGTTCCGATGCCGAACTGTCCCAGGTCATCGTCGGACACAGACACAGCTCTGTGGGGGAGGACAGGACTGTAGCCATGCCCACCCTCTCCCATCGCGGGGAGATCTTCGCTTAGGGCAGAGCGGGCCCCCTTCGATTGGAAGGCGCACTTCTTGACCAGCCGGGAGAGGTGGGCGTGGTCGACACCCGTGGCAAACGTGACGGCAACGCAGGAAGTTCGTATGAGTGGGACTGGGAACGAGGGCAGGTGATGCATCTGCTCCGTGCTCGCCAAGGTAGTACTCTGCATGCCTAGAGGTACCTGCTGCAGGACGGACGCGCTGTTCAAACCGTTGCTAAGGGGAGAAATTAGTGAAAGTACACAATGTTGCCAAAGGGACATAACCACAGCTCTCAGCCGTACAAACACAGCACACCAATACAGCCCTGGATGTGGTGTGCGAGGGGTTATTCTAGACCTTTTGAACGAAGATGTACTCTTTTAAGTTGGTGAGCTGCTGCTGTGGCGACTGGCTGCATTCGTGCGACAGGAGTCGCTCAAAGTACATGGTGGCCTCGTCCAGTTTGTGGAGGCTAAAGGAATACCTCGCCAGAGAGAAGCCAATGAAATCCTGCATGCAGTGTTTGTGAGTGGGCCAAAGATGAAAGGGTTAACGAACACAACAGAGTTGTGGGGAGAAGTTACCTCTGCCAGCGACCAACCCTTCTGCGCGTACACATCAACGCATGCCTCAACACCCTTCTGCTGTGAACACGCTGCCAACAAACAAGCAATAGGTCAACTCACATGTACACCCTCGCACAATACCCACCCCCTCCCCACACCCACACAGCCACACAGCCACACACACACACACACACACACACACACACACACACACACACACACACACACACCACACACACACACACACACACCCACAGCCAGGGCTCACCTGCATGGCTCTGTAGTACCTGTGAGAGGCTAGCACCATATGGAAGGCATACTTGCGTATCATGGGGGGCTTGGTGTGGAGGAAGGCGTGTGCCACCTGCTCCAGGAACAGAGCGTTCCTCACGTCATCATCCTGCACACCAAGGGAGAAGGAACACTTCACAACCCTGCCTGCACCTGGGCCTTGTATATTGTGGGTGGGCTTCAATTGGGAACACACGTTTTTTTTTTTTTTTTTTTTTTTTTTTTGGGGGGGGGGGGGGGGGGGGGGGGGGGGGGGGTTTGTGTGTTTTCACCAACCAGACATGCTACTGCCTTGCACTTTGCACAAGACTGTGGCAATGTCTCACATCAGAATTTCATCCAGGAAAAAGCCCATAGGGTGGACAAAAATTGAGTTTAAAGTTTGGGGGTGGGAAGGCCAATCAAATTGATGTTATTGCCACCAAGGTAAGAAGGAAGACTAGGTGACTGTGTCATCTTCCTTTAGGCTTGGTGCGTGTTTATATATTCTCTGTTTCGCATTTAATTAAGCTGGGTGGGAGGGTTTGCACACTACTGCAAGTGGGTGTGCTCAGCACTTGTGAGTTGCCTAGCGCCATGAATGGATAACAGGAAGGTTGTGGGTGGGTGAGATAAATCCATGACTGTGCTCCAGAAGGAACACAATGTCAGCCAAAAGCAAGAGTATAGGAGGTATGTGAACCCCTTCAAATGCTTCTAAAGACTAGGAGGTATGTTAACCCCTTTGAATGCCTCTAAAGACTAGAAGGTATGTTAACCCCTTCGAATGCTTCTAAAGACTAGGAGGTATGTTAACCCCTTCAAATAGCTCTAAAGACTAGGAGGTATGTTAACCCCTTCAAATGGCTCTAAAGACTAGGAGGTATGTTAACCCCTTTGAATGCTTCTAAAGACTAGGAGGTATGTTAACCCCATTGAATGCTTCTAAAGACTAGGAGGTATGTTAACCCCTTCGAATGGCTCTAACTACTAGGAGGTATGTTAACCCCATTGAATGCTTCTAAAGACTAGGAGGTATGTGAACCCCTTTGAATGCCTCTAAAGACTATGCCTCTGTTGTCACTTGGATAATGCCATGGACTGGGGACTACTGGAGTACTGCAGACTGAAAAACTCTACACAGGGTTCAGTGATACCATGTTTGTACAGAGACAGTGGAGGAGGAGGGAAGGCGATGGGACAGTAAGGGAGGAGGGGAGAATGGGGGAGGAAGGGGAACGCAAGGGGGACAGGGGAAGAGGTGTAGTAAAGTGAGGGACAGTGGGAAGGAGGGGAGATGGGAGGAGAGGGGAACAATGGGAGAGGAACAATGGGAGGAGAGGAGGACAATGGGATGAGGGGAACCCTGGGAGAGGGACAATGGGAGGAGGGGGAGAGGGGGGAACAATGGGAGGAGGGGGAGAGGGGGAACAATGGGAGGAGGGAGGTGGCCTAAATGACTTGCCTCTGGGCCGGTCATCTTGGACTAGGATGAGTTGTGTCAGCTCCCGATACATTTCTCTCTCCTCATCACCTCCGAGAGGAGCATGATCGTCCGCAAGGCGAGGCTGGTGGATCTGGAGCAAAGGAGAGCACCAATTGGAATAAACAGTGTGCAAGTGTGTGTGTGTGTGTGTTGCGTGTGTGTACATTGGCACATAAACAAGCCACCATGTCAACTATTTGCGAGGAACAGACAATTAGCTATTAGCCTTCAGCTTTGACTACTCAGCATGATGTGTGAATGAAAAATATGTTGAAAAGTGCTACTGAAGTGACCATGGTTACTCTTTAAGAGAGATATTTCATTTGATCTGGGAGGGAAGTGAAGGGTACAGGGTGAAGAAAGTT
This sequence comes from Ephydatia muelleri, assembly GCA_013339895.1. NCBI lineage: Eukaryota > Metazoa > Porifera > Demospongiae > Spongillida > Spongillidae > Ephydatia > Ephydatia muelleri. The sequence continues at coordinate 1,220,009 of JABACO010000018.1, forward strand.
TCTTAGTTTACAAGATTAAGACAGATACGTGTCCCACAATCAAGGAAAATAGATTCAGCTTGCTAACTAACATTCAATAATTCAGTATAATAGGTAATTTAAGCTTGGGAAGAAATTGTGAAATATTAACAATGTAAGATATTGGGAGTTGCATTCCCCTGCCTGTAGAGGCTTTATTGTGGTTGGGAGAGAAAAGGCTCATGAACTTTTGCCCAGCTCAGGCTCCAGTGCAGTTGGAGTGAGGCAGGAGCTGTCATGCAGACTAAGCTGGACCCCTAATGTAGGGACATCCTCACTTAGCCACTTAAGTGTGTGTTTGTAATTATTATTACTACAAATTGATTAAATAATGTAAATACAAGACACAACACAAAATCGGAAGAGATGTCTACCTATTAAATATCCTGTTTGTTAAGTTTTACTAAAATTCAGTCCTTTAATTCATTAGTAAATTCATTCAAGATTAAGTGACCTCCCATATTCAAGTAATAATTATTAATCATAACCAATAACACTTGGCTAATACTGTAAGCTAAACTAATTCCAATGCAGAATATTAACATTTTGATTTTGGGCACTTAATTATGAGTAGTTTGAGTACCAATCAAAAAGAAATTCTAATAATAATTTTAAATTCATTTTTAATTCAGATTAAATGTACATTTAATTAAAATGAATTTAAAATTATTATTAGAATTTCTTGCTATTTGATGGTTAATATCCTCTAATATAACTACATGTGGTAAATTTTCCTTCATTGTGGAACACCCTCATGTGTGTGTGTGTGCATGTGTGTGTTTGTGTGTGTGTGCATGTGTGTGTGTGTGCATGTGTGTGTTTGTATGTGTGTGTGCGTGTGTGTGTGTGTGTGTGTGTGTGTGTGTGGTGTGTGTGGGTGTGTGTGTGTGTGTAGGACACATACTTGACTGTAGTCACGTAGCTGCTGTAGGCTTCCTCCAGGGCTGTGACACATCTTTCTTATTCAACTTATTCGATGGCATCATAAATGCAGGACAGAGCACTCATTTCCTTACACAAGAGATCATGAACACCAGTGAGACAATAGACCCAACTGAGCAGCACAGCAACACACACATTTAGAGATCATGACACCAGTGAGACCATAGACCCAACTGAGCACAAAAGCACACACACATGTACATACACCTCCACAAACCACCACAAAGGGCCAGACACTAAGGAGAATGCACAACACATGACCAGCACACACCACACACACACGCACACATACACACACACACATACATACATACACACACATATACAACACACATACACACACATACATACACATACCCACACATACACACATATGCACACACAAACACTGGACACATACACACACATGCACCACATAAACACTGACACATACACATGCACACACACGCACACAGACACACACATGCACACACAATGACCAGTACAAACACACATACACACACACAGACACACACGCACACACACACACACACACATACACACACAGACACAACACACATACACACACATACACACACATCACACAGACAGACACCACACACCACACAGACACACACACAACACACACAACACACAACACACAACACAAACACACCCACACACACACACACACCATCCTACGCATACCAATGCTCCGGCGTAGCAAATCGCAACGTGATTAAGTCCCTTTCTAGCTGTGTTGTACAGTGTATAGGCCGCCTCATAGTTGTGCAAGAGGAATGCAAGGTCCCCCACCAGCCTAGCTGAAGCTCAGTGAGTCATGACTAGGAGGGGAGGGGAGAGGGGGGAGGAGAGGAGGGAGAAGAGAAGAGAGGGGGAGGGAGGGAAAGGAGAGAGGGAAGGAGAGGAAGGAGGAGAGAGAGGAGAGAGAGGGAAGGAGGGGAGGGAGGGAAGGGAGGGGAGGAGAGAGGGAAGGGAGGGGAGGAGAGAGGGAGGGAGGGGAGGAGAGAGGGAAGGGAGGGGAGGAGAGAGGGAAGGGAGGGGAGGAGAGAGGGAAGGGAGGGGAGGAGAGAGGGAAGGGAGGGGAGGAGGAGAGAGAGAGAGAGGGGAGAGAGAGAAGAAGAAAAGGAGGGGGAGTGAGGGTGGGAGGGGAGAAAGATGAGGGAGGGAGAAGAGGGCAGGAGAGGAGGTAGGAGGGCAATTGAAGGGGAAGCCCCTAAATACACCTATGCAGAGTTCTTACCTGGAGTCATCAGCTCCCTGGCCAGAAGATGATAACGTAGGTCCTCCAATGGAGGTGGATTTACGTATCGCCTTCCAAATCCTTTGCACTCCTCCATGGCGATTGGAATACTGGTGATTAAAGAATTTATTAAGACGGGAAGTAAATGGGGAAGAGGAGGAGAGGGATGAGGAGGGGAGGGAGGGAGAGGAGGGGAGGGAAGAGGAGGGGAGGGAAGAGGAGGGGAGGGAAGAGGAGGGGAGGGAAGAGGGGAGGGAAGAGGAGGGAGGGAGAGAGGGGGGGAAGAGGAGGGGAGGGAAGAGGAGGGGAGGGAAGAGGAGGGGAGGGAAGAGGAGGGGAGGGAAGAGGAGGGGAGGGAAGAGGAGGGGAGGGAAGAGGAGGGGAGGGAAGAGGAGGGGAGGGAAGAGGGGGGGGAAGAGGAGGGGAGGGATGAGGAGATGAGGATTTCCATCCTAAAACTGTTTCTGTCGTAACACTTTCGAACTTAACACTTCCATATATTTTCCTAATGACTGGACTTAACGTTTCATGCACTTTTCTTAGCACGCTGTCAGATGTGGCACCAGCCTTCCAAACAGGAACTCCTGGACAAATGTCCGCAGTGTATTGTGGTCGGCCAGACTGAGACACTGCCCCACGACCCTCTGGGACCGTCCCCCCACCTGTCCAACGATACAAAGGATCCAGAGGCAGCGGAGAGTCGCTGCTGACCGACAGGTTCCCAGACCCGCTCTGGACCACAAGGCTGTAAGGAGGTTCCCCCCCTTGCTGAGGGTCTCCAAACAGCTGGTTCAAGGGATCGCTGCCCACTTCACGTTTGACATGTTGGCACTTGGCGAGGATGTTGGTTCGGAGTCCAGGTCGATGAGCATGGGTTCCTCGCGAACCTCTGACGGCTTGAGGACAATCTCACGAGGCACGAGGGTAGCATTGGGGCCATGACGGACGGTTTGTCCCACCAATGACAAACTGCACCTTGGACGTGACATATCCCTCAACTTCTTCCTGCAGAAGAGTGAATTCCAGCAAGGTTATAACTTATTGCAATAACCCCCCTCCCACCCCCCCCTCCCCCTGAGTCCACACCTGATGGTCCCATACCTGATGGTTCCATACTGATGGTCCATACCTGATGGTCCCACACCTGATGGTCCCATACCTGATGGTCCCACACCTGATGTTCCCACACCTGATGGTCCCACACTGATGGTCCCATACCTGATGGTCCCTACTGATGGTCCCATACCTGATGGTCCCAACCTGATGGTCCCACACTGATGGTCCACACCTGATGGTCCCACACCTGATGGTCCCACACCTGATGGTCCCAACCTGATGTTCCCACCCACCTGATGGTCCCACACCCCATTACAATGGTCCACCCATTAAAAAGGTCTCCTAGCTCACCCCAGCCCACCAGACTGCTCAAATGTCTGCCATGCCAGAGTATTCAGCTGCCTACCTTGGCTTCCATCGTGGGGGGCCATCGGACGTACTGCCTCCAGGGGTCGGGACCAGCCCCCCTTGGAGGCAGGGGTGGGTCCGGGCTGCTTGGAGTTGATGATGAGCAGCTGACACACTGCAGGACCATAAGCACTCCTCACACGATCGTAACTCTGCACACTACGAGTGATAGAGGGGTGGGGGTCAGAGATAGAGGGGGTGGGGTCAGAGATAGAGGGGGTGGGGTCAGAGATAGAGGGGGTGGGGTCAGAGAGATAGAGGGGTGGGGTCAGAGATAGAGGGGTGGGGTCAGAGATAGAGGGGGTGGGGGGTCAGCTAACCAGCAGCAGTCTCGTGAATGTTTGAATGAACAGCCCACAAATCAACACAGCAAGGATGCAAAAGGTATAGAGTATGTGTTCTTGAAATATGTGGCCACTAATCATCGTGGGAGGGGGGGCGGGGTCAGGAAAGAAGGGAAAAGGCCACTTGCTGCAAATTGTTAAAGGGGATAGCGGCGAGAAGTAGAAGAATCTGTGCATGAGTTTTTGGAAGACAGCCTTATCCTCCCCCACCACCACCCATGGTTGTGTGCTCTGCCCCTCCCCCTGCCCTCTTTGCTGGCTGTTGTGTGCTGCCCTCCCCCCTCCCTTCTCTTCTGTTAGCTGTTGTACGCTCGCCCCTCTCTTCTGTTATGTTGTACGCTCTGCCCCTCCCCTTATGTTAGCTGTAATACGCTCTGCCCCTCCTCTTCTGTGCGGTTGTACGCTCTGTCACGTCCCCTTCTGTTAGCTGTTGTACCCCCACCCCTTCTTATGTGGCTGTTGTGTGCTCTATCACCTCCCTCCCATCCCCTTCTGTGGCTGTTGTACGCTCTGTCACCCCCTCCCCTCCCCTTCTGTTGGCTGTTGTGGTGTTCCTATCACCTCCCCCCTCCCCTCCTCTTCTGTTGGCTGTTGTAAGCTCTGCCCCCTTCCCTCAATGTTTAAACATGGTGTGTTAAATTACATATGTACATGTAACTGGTAATCCCCTCTTCAGATGCAATACAACACAGTGAGTCCTCCTACAACTGGTGCAAGTTATAACAATACATGATTGTGTAATGTGCAATGTAGACAACACAAGTCTCTGTTTCACTCAAACCGTGCAGTGCAATCCCATCCCATAGTGCCTTCCTCCAGCTGCACTGAAGACAATGACCCCCTATCACACACACCCTATCACACACACCCTATCACACACCCCTATCAACACCCCTATCACACACCCCTATCACACACCCCCTACACACACCCCCTATCACACACCTCCATCACCAGTACACTGCAATGATGCCCCCCCCCCCACCCACCCTTCCTAACTCAAAAACAGGGGCCCCTTTAAGCCCCCAATCCCCCTGTCCTCTTCACTCATGAAACAGAGGCCCCTTCGGCCTTCACCTGCCCCCCCCTCCCCTTCCCCCCGACCCTCACTCAAGAAGAACAGGACAACTTTTAGCATCCTCCTTCCCTCTTCCCCCCCCCCCCCTCCCCTTCACTCACGGAATTGGACCCTTTCAGCCCCCCTCACTCATGGAACAGGGCTCCCTTTAGCCCCCTCCCCTTCACTCACGGAATTGGACCCCTTTCAGCCCCCCTCCCTCATGGAACAGGGCTCCCTTTAGCCCCCCTCCCCTTCACTCATGGAATTGGACCCCTTTCAGCCCCCCTCACTCACGGAACAGGGCTCCCTTCACTGGCATCGTGGAGGAGGACGTGATAATAGTACAGGTTGGGTGTCAGCCATTTTGGATACTGTGCCTTCTCGGCCTCCTTCTGCAGCTTGTAGAGCTCCTGGAACCCTTCAACTGGCCTTGGATGGCGAGTGGATACAACCAGCATCACTGGGTACACACAACGGAGTCAAGGCACCATACAAGACACTGTGTAGACCGCACAATGAGAACCATAGCTGTCATCCACACACACAGCTGCACACAATGGGAAGGATACCGCACACATAGTGCCTGATGTACTCGTAGTCCAGCTGCTTCAGGTTGTCAAGGAAGACCTCACAATATTGGTCAAACCAAGGAGTTGGGTCTGTGGAGTGGGAGGAAGGGTGTGGAGGAGCCATGGGAGGGTGGGAAGGAGAAGAAGAGGATGAGGAGAGGGGCACGCAGAGAAGGAAAGAAGGGGAGGGGGGGGTGAGTGAAGGAAGGAGGGGAGGGGTGGGTGGAGAGGGAAGGAGGGGTGGGGTGGAGAGGGAGACAAGGTG
>JABACO010000018.1:1226913-1495816 GCA_013339895.1 Ephydatia muelleri
CCCGTTATTCCCACACAATCCATTCTCCCTCTTCCTCCATTCTCTATTTCAATAACAACAAAAAATAAATAAAAATAAAATATAAAACTTTTAGCTCGTCAAGTCATCGTACGATCAGCTTGGCTGCGCTGCTGCCTACTGCAATCCTGTCCGCCGATTGTCCGGAGCTCTTATCTATAATGCGCTGTTTCTTGTGTGCAAGTATGGCTTTGCGAAGTAAGTTGTTTTACGACTATGCATGCCGGTTTGTTTATCCTGCATGGTATGATCATGTGCGTTAAGCCGTTCCGCTCTCTTCGTCTCACAGAGAAAACGTCAAGGGGCGTCCATACCAATCCGGTTCCTCCTGCTCGTCTTGCCCATCCAACAAGCCAATTTGCTCTAATCGACTCTGTGACGCTGCTGGTATGTATATATATATATATATATCAGCTTTTACGTATATGTCAGTATATAAACGTGCATGCATGCGGCGAACGAATGCATATTATTTACTCGTTTCCAGCCTTTGCTTCGAACGGCACCCGGCTCGTGCTGCCTACCCCTACAACGGCCTCATCCTCCCCGTCCAAGGTTACCTCGACGTTTATCGCTCCGAGTTTCAGTAGGTCTTCGGCTCGCGTCACTTCTACAGCAACGGCAACCGCAAAGCTATCCGCCAGGCCTGCATCGAGTTGTGGTCTCCCGTCATGCAGCGTGCCCAAGGTAACGCCCACAGCCACTACATCAGCGAAGCCGCAGCGTCCCCAGGCAGATGTGCAGATCTTTGCTACTCCGACCTCGACTGCTGTCCGAGTCGCTCCGTCTACCGTGAAACCATACGCAACGCTAAAAACAGCAGCACAAGCGTCTCCTAAGCCATCAATGGGCTTTGTCGCAACCACCTTGAAATTGGGAGCTACTGCCACGTCTGCAGCTGTCTCGATCGCGCCAAAGCCAACGGGGGCGGCGAAATCCTCGCCGCGAGTAAACATGCCCAGAGCACCTGTAACACCTACTCCAACCATCGGTAAATATTCGACCACTATGTTGAAGGCTACTTCGGCTCCTAAGGCAGCCGCAGCAGTGTTTCCACGGATGGTTTCAGGCCCCTCTCAGCCCCAGGCCCCTTTAAATGTACACTTGTCTGGACCCAACCCTCTCAATGCTGTTGCCCCGCCTCCGCCTCTTTCACCTATTGAAGTGGACGCTCCACTACCAAATCCACCATTGAGAAAATCATTAAGAACTATGTCTCTCAGGTTTGGACTTAATAAAGGCTTCAAATCATGATGTGTGTACAACATAATTACACGTTATATATATATTTGGTATGCGCATGCGTAACTTGCAACAAGGTGGGGCTTAAAACATGGCTGCACCACACAAGCCACCAGAGCCGCAAGCGAGAGTTAATCTGATCGAGTCGCCTCCAGACAAGGTAGTCCTAGTCGGCGACGTGGGAGTGGGAAAGACCTCCTTGTTCATGCGCTTCAAGACCGACGAATTCGTCAGAAGCGTAACGCACAATCCGAAGGAAGGAGAGTTTCACAAGGAATGGGACGTGAACGGTTCACCAGTGTCTGTAAGTGTGGTTAGCAGTAATTACAAGTGGAGCTGGACGTAACAAAGGGGATAGTACTATTTTTGTGCACATTGTGTGTGCAGCAGCTACACAGACCGAAGCATGCGGTCTCGTCCCTCCACCCCACCCTCTTACCCCTCCCCTTTTCGCATCCTCTCTGTAGATGACCATGTTTGATACTGCAGGCCTTGAGCGACACATGAGCACAATACCTCAAACGTACTTCCGCTGGTCGAAGGTAGTCATGCTGGTCTACAGTATCGACGACTCTGACACTTTTGATTCCTTAACGAACTGGTCCGAAAACGCCCTGTCGGCTGGTTCGAGGGCTCAGTCTGACGTTATTACCGTCCTGGTGGGTAACAAATTGGATCTGGCGGACTCCGATCGTAAGGTGACGGCACAGAGGGCGCTTCAGTATGCGGACAACAACGATATCGCCGCGGACATGTTCTTCGAGGTGTCAGCCAAAAATGGGACAGGGGTACAAAAAATGTTCGACAGCATTGCGCTCAAAATTAAGCCGCCCAAACAGAACGCAAAGTCCGGGAAAGGGGAAAACGGTGGAAAGCCGTGTTGTTGACCACACCCCTCTAATATAAATATAATATTGTATGTTGTGTGTGCATTAATATATCAAATTATTCGCACGTGACAACGCACCATTTATCGCTTCAAAATAAACGTGCGACTATAATTGTCGTAACAAGGAAATGCACGACCCATGGAAGAACGACACAAAATGTTTTGCATGGACGAAGCCTAACTAGAAATAAACACAATCTTGCCTCCTCCCATGGAGGCGTGGTTAAAGCCATCGACCCACAAGGTAGCCCAGCAACAGGGCCACGAGGATCAGCAGGATTGCAACAATACTTAGTGGCGACGATTGCTGGGGTCTTTGCACAGGTAACTTAGCAGCTGGCTGTGCTACTGCACTGCTACCAGAAGGCAACCGCTGTCTCAGCTTGTTCGTTTCACCCTACATGTAAGGTACAATTACGAGACATCATAGTCATCCACCGTACACACACACACACACACACACACACACACACACACACACACACACACACACACACACACACACACACACACACCATACACACACATACACACACACACACACACACACACACACCATACACACACACCTTAAGTTGTTCGTTTTCCTTAGTCAGCTTTTCCAATTTGTCCTGAAGCAATCTTAAACTCTGCGCAAAAAAAAAGTTACGTGCATTCAAATGAGCTAATTAAAGCCACTTACCGATTCTGCTTGTGCCCTCTCTTTCTCTGTGTCTACCTGCACGGGCAAGATGGGTTGTCTTAACATTATTGAGGCAAAAGGATCATTGTATGTCACTGCATCAAACAACACCACAAATCCACCGGACCTGGACTCAAACCGATCACCACACATCACACAGATAGACAACATCAGCTACACACAGTAATGTATGCCAAGAGAAATATAAAGGGGCCCAGAGCTACACAGCACACAAAACAAGAACAAACTAGTCCAACACGCAGCACCTATGACAACCAGAGCTCTCAGCCATGTGCCACACATCACATGGTCTGGCTCAACAGCCTAATCTCCAGTACAAAGATGAAACCCATATCAGGTCACATGTCAATACAACTGAGTAGCAATGCCAAATGCTCACAATGCAGTCTCAATACTGCCTTGATATCATTTGCCATTTCAGCACTGCTGCTTATACAGTGGGTGGGGAAAGTGGCCAAGGTTCCCAGCATCCAATAGATGCAGTGACTCCCATGGAGACCACAGAGTCTATATATTGCTTGGACAAAGCCACAACACTCACCTAGTGTAAGCCACAACCTCAATATTAAAGCAATGATTAACAGATACAATTACAAATTTTCCTTATACTGTATATACTGTCATTTATGTATTGATGGCTTAAGAAGAGGGGGACAGAAAGTACTGTGAACTACACATAATTCATGGTCCCCTGTGTGTGCAAAGAGCCATGGTCCCCCCTGCGTGTGAAGAGCCATGACTGCCAGAACTGTAATTATCTGAGAGCAATAGTGTATTTTTAAATTGAACCAATAATAGTGAGGGCTTATATGTGACTATAGAGGTATTCCACTGTCATGTGCAAATCCCACTGTTTACATAGCTGCTTATGTAGGTCACCACAAACCACACACACACACACACACACACACACACACACACACACACACACACACACACACACACACACACACACACACACACACACCTTATGTGGGGCAGAGTGAGGTGCTAACCATACCTTTGCAGGGGCAGCTTTGACTCCGGCAAGGACCTGTGATGGCTGTGAAGTTGCGCTCTTCGCTGGTTGGGGCTCTGTGTCCTATAAATAACACCAAACACATGTCAAATATCTACACACACACACACACACACACACACACACACACACACACACACACACACACACACACACACACACACACACACACACACACACACACACACACACACACACACGACATATTACATTTTTATTTACTTGTGCTTGTTCGCTGGGTGTTGCTGGCAGCGACTGGGTATTTGCCTGGCTATCCTCGGGGGCAACTTTCCCTACCCCAGCAACAGCTGCATCATTGTCCTGTGGGTGTGGCATGAAGCCATGTGCAGTTGAATTTATATGAATTAGCCAAAATGGAAACCACACATTATGAAACCAAACATTATTAAGAAACATTATTAAGAAACCAAACATTATTAAGAAACCACACATTATTAAAAAACCAAACATTATTAAGAAACCAACATTAACTCCCTTAACATTTCAAAGGCACAATCTAAAAATGGAGCCATTTTCGACACGTGCACAAGTCCCCCCAAAATATCTACATGAGAATACGACAAATACCAATGCAGTTCTTACAGACTGGAGAACTTCATTAAAAAATCAATCACAGCTTTGGCTTTTATAAATTACAACAAACACACGAGACAGCAAGTAGTGCACTAATCAAAATGATACATTCCAAATATATAATTTGTCGAAAACATAGCACCAAATGAGGTTCATACGATAACCTGAGATAGAAGGAGATGACAACTATGAATCGGGCGTGTGACTACACCTATGAATCGGACATGTGACTACACCTATGAATCGGACGTGTGACTACACTATGAATCGGACATGTGACTACACCTATGAATCGGACATGTGACTACACCTATGAATCGGACGTGTGACTACACCTATGAATCGGACATGTGACTACACCTATGAATCGGACATGTGACTACACCTACGAATCGGGCGTGTGACTACACCTATGAATCGGACATGTGACTACACCTATGAATCGGGCGTGTGACTACACCTATGAATCGGACGTGTGACTACACCTATGAATCAGAAGTGTGACTACACCTATGAATCGGGCGTGTGACTACACCTATGAATCGGACATGTGACTACACCTATGAATCGGACATGTGACTACACCTATGAATCGGACGTGTGACTACACCTATGAATCGGGCGTGTGACTACACCTATGAATCGGACTGTGACTACACCTATGAATCGGACATGTGACTACACCTATGAATCGGACATGTGACTACACCTATGAATCGGACGTGTGACTACACCTACGAATCAGAAGTGTGACTACACCTATGAATCGGACATGTGACTACACCTATGAATCGGGCGTGTGACTACACCTATGAATGGACATGTGACTACACCTATGAATCGGGCGTGTGACTACACCTATGAATCGGACATGTGACTACACCTATGAATCGGGCGTGTGACTACACCTATGAATCGGCGTGTGACTACACCTATGAATCGGGCGTGTGACTACACCTATGAATCGGACGTGTGACTACACCTATGAATCGGACATGTGACTACACCTATGAATCGGGCGTGTGACTACACCTATGAATCGGACGTGTGACTACACCTATGAATCGGACGTGTGACTACACCTATGAATCGGACATGTGACTACACCTATGAATCGGACATGTGACTACACCTATGAATCGGACATGTGACTACACCTATGAATCGGACATGTGACTACACCTATGAATCGGACATGTGACTACCTATGAATCGGGCGTGTGACTACACCTATGAATCAGAAGTGTGACTACACCTATGAATCGGACATGTGACTACACCTATGAATCGGACATGTGACTACACCTATGAATCGGACGTGTGACTACACCTATGAATCGGAACGTGTGACTACACCTATGAATCGGGACATGTGACTACACCTATGAATCGGGCGTGTGACTACACCTATGAATCGGGCGTGTGACTACACCTATGAATCGGACCGTGTGACTACACCTATGAATCGGACATGTGACTACACCTATGAATCGGACATGTGACTACAACCTATGAATCGGACGGTGACTACACCTATGAATCGGACATGTGACTACACCTATGAATCGACATGTGACTACACCTATGAATCAGAAGTGTGACTACACCTATGAATCGGACATGTGACTACACCTATGAATCGGACGTGTGACTACACCTATGAATCGGACATGTGACTACACCTATGAATCGGACGTGTGACTACACCTATGAATCGGACGTGGACTACACCTATGAATCGGACATGTGACTACACCTATGAATCGGGCGTGTGACTACACTATGAATCGGACGTGTGACTACACCTATGAATCGGGCGTGTGACTACACCTATGAATCGGGCGTGTGACTACACCTATGAATCGGACGTGTGACTACACCTATGAATCGGACGTGTGACTACACCTATGAATCGGACATGTGACTACACCTATGAATCGGACGTGTGACTACACCTATGAATCGACATGTGACTACACCTATGAATCGGGCGTGTGACTACACCTATGAATCGGGCGTGTGACTACACCTATGAATCGGACATGTGACTACACCTATGAATCGGACGTGTGACTACACCTATGAATCGGACGTGTGACTACACCTATGAATCGCGGCGTGTGACTACACCTATGATCGGACGTGTGACTACACCTATGAATCGGATTGCGTCATCATTTGTAATATACAAAGTGTATAGGTTTATTGCAAGCCCACCCCCCACCTTCTCCAGAGCATTCTCCTGGATGAAATACACGCTTCCTAATTCGTTCCTTTCCTCATAATACTACGGCTGTTAATTCATACATGCCTGCTTAACATCCCCTCACCCCCACACCCTCACACCCACATCCTCACACACACCCTCACCCCCACACACCCATCCCATCAAACACACATAACCCTCATCCCCACACCCGCCCCCCACACACCATCCCCCAACACCCCACATCCCGACAACCCGCCCACCCCCACACCTCCCGCCCACACCATCCCCCCCACCCCCACACCCCCCCCACCCAGCCCGCACACCCACACCCGCCCACCCAGCCCGCACACCCACACCCGCACACCCAGGCCGCACACACACACCCGCAACCCAGCCCCGCAAGCCGCACACCCACACCGGACACCGCACACCCACACCGCACACCCACACCCGCACACCCAGCCCGCACTCCGCCACACCCAGACCCGGACACCCACACCCGCCCACCCAGCCCCGCACACCCAGGCCCGCCCACCCACCCCCGCACCCCAGCCCCGCCCACCCGCAACCCAGCCCGCACACCCACACCCGCACCCAGCCCCGCACACCCACACCCGCACACCCAGCCCCGCACACCCACACCCGCACACCAGCCCCGGACACCCACACACCCAGGCCCGCACACCCACACCGCCCCACAGCCCCGCACAGCCGCACACCCAGACCCGGACACCCAGCCCCGGACACCCACACCCGCACACCCGCACACCCAGCCCCGCACACGCGCACACCCAGGCCCGCACACCAGCCCCACACCCATTCCCCTACACCCACACCCCCCACCCAACACCACACCACCCCCACACCCACACCCACACTCCCACCCAACACCACCCTCACCCCACACCACAAATAAACACCCATACCTCACACCAACACCCATACCCCACCACAACCCACACCTCACACACACCACCCACACCATACCCTCCTACACCCAACCCTCACACCCAGCACCTCACACACACATCAGACCCGACACACCCACTCCCTCACCCACACACCCTCACCCATTCCCTCACACCCATTCCTCAACACCACCCTCACACCATCCCTCACACACACACCCATCCCTCATACCCATTCCCTCACACCCATACCCTCACACACACATTTACCGGAATGGTGGGCACAGCAGGGGGTGGGTTGAGCAATGGGTGTCTCATCAAACACACACTTCAGTTTGGAGTCCATTAACAAATCTTTGCTTGCTGTTTCCACTGTAGATAGAGACAAAAGAATCACCACACCTTTCAACATCATACTCATAGAACATGCATACTACAAATATTATGTGTGTGACTGGTTAGTAAATTATTACATGTATGACAGTAGACTATTACATGTTAGTAGACTATTACGTGTTAGTAGACTACTACGTATATGACTGGTTAGTAGACTATTATGTGTATGACTGGTTAGTAGACTATTACATGTATGACTGGTTAGTAGACCATTACATGCTTATGTGTGCTTGTAGCACGCCCGCTTCATATAAATAACCAACAGCAATAACTAGAGGTGTCAAATACACAAGAATCGGTTGTGTAGAGGGAACAGTACATCCAATACTCCTGTGTTGATGATCTTAAATTACTGGCCTCCTCCCGTACTTTTATTCTTATGGGTGCATGTACTTAAAAGCTGGGGGTTGGAGGGGCAAGCCACTGGCCTGATGGACTGGGCACCCACTGGCCTGATGGACTGGGCAAGCCACTGGCCTGATGGACTGGGCACCCACTGGCCTGATGGACTGGGCAAACCACTGGCCTGATGGACTGGGCAAGCCACTGGCCTGATGGACTGGGCACCCACTGGCCTGATGGAGTGGGCAAGCCACTGGCCTGATGGAGTGGGCAAACCACTGGCCTGATGGACTGGGCAAGCCACTGGCCTGATGTACTGGGCACCCACTGGCCTGATGGACTGGGCACCCACTGGCCTGATGGACTGGGCAAACCACTGGCCTGATGGACTGGGCAAACCATTGGCCTGATGGACTGGGCACCCACTGGCCTGATGGAGTGGGCAAGCCACTGGCCTGATGGAGTGGGCAAACCACTGGCCTGATGGACTGGGCAAGCCACTGGCCTGATGGAGTGGGCAAACCACTGGCCTGATGGACTGGGCACCCACTGGCCTGATGGACTGGGCACCCACTGGCCTGATGGACTGGGCAAGCCACTGGCCTGATGGACTGGGCACCCACTGGCCTGATGGACTGGGCAAACCACTGGCCTGATGGACTGGGCAAACCATTGGCCTGATGGACTGGGCACCCACTGGCCTGATGGACTGGGGGTTGGAGGGACAAACCACCAGCCTGATGGATTTCAAAGAGTTCAATTAATGGTGAACAACCGTTATTATGTTCAAATGTTTCTAGCACACGCTAATTTGGCAAACATATTCAACCTCCATTACTAGACAATCAAGTATAAACTCAAAGATGTTTTAAAGTTTATCAAAAATAGCTCAATATACTACATTATCATAAGAATTCAACTGCAAACAGCAACTACACACAAGCAACACATAAACAACCATGGGTATATCATGGATACACCAGCTCCGGAGTGGATTCAATCACACCCACATGTGCAAAGGAATGCCTGTAGCTTTCGTATGGACAAGATGCAGGCTAAGTTAAGCATACATGCTACGAAGGACCGCATATTTGGTGCACTGTGTGTACAATGCAAGAAGGGAAACCAGATGGGATAGCTGTTACCCCCACACAATTCCAACAAGTGGTAAACATTGCCAGCCTACAAGCTGAACATTTCGAGCCCTTGCTCACTATCTCTCTGCCCTCAGTGGTGTGTGTGCATATGTGTGTGTGTGTGTGTGTGTATGTGTATGTGTGTGTGTGTGTGGTTTCTGTGTTATTGTTTGCAGCTATACTGGTGTGCATCTATTTATGTACATATTGAACATAAATAGACATAACGTGAGTTCAAAAACAATGCTGATTTCTTGCAGGAAGCTGTGCCTCATACCACTGTTTATTTGAATCCTTGGCTCGTTGAGCGTGGACAATACCATTTAACACTCTCCTGTGCAGTAGAATGGTGGCCCTCACATGGCAACTGATGTGGCGACACTAGTTTAACCTGGCCCTTGTCTGCAAATACCCCCCCCCCCCCCCCCGGGGATGGTCACAATTTATGCTGAGTAGCATGTACAAACATCTGTATTGTGGACTGCACTACCTACCTACTACAACAATCCGTATCTATAAAACAGGGTACATGTAATTGAATAAAAATAAAACAGACAGGCCACTTTTGCACAAAGTGTTGTGGGTGCACATTAACATCAGCATCACTACGGTTACAAACCAGGCTGCCGCCTCCTTTTGAATCCCAACACTTACTACCTGCCTCCGCACAGCCTCCTCCCCATCCGTACAACAGATGCATTGCTATCGAATGTCTGCTTGTAAGAGACAGCCAGCAGTCGTCATGATTGTGTTGTTTTGAATATGTTCATGGTGGATGTGCTGGTCGCTAGGGATCATTTTCTAACACAGAGGTGTCAATTCAAACATCTACATTTTTCTCCATGTAATGAAATAGTTGTGGACAGACAACACTACACACAGCACCACTGACAACGCAACATTGCACACAGCACCAGTGACAAGGCAAACTACAGACACTAACTCCATGACCATTGACTGGTGGCCACAAGTAGGATTAAATCATAATCCCAGACACTGAGGCAATCAACAAAAAAAGAAGGAATCAAGTGTACCAACTTTTTAACCATCAAAGACCTTTTGTATATTGTACCACTGTGTCCAGCTGGCATAGATTGAAGTTCTACTTAAATTACTTGCATTGCTATGGAACTGCAAGACTTTTCACAAGGAGGACGCCCTCATAGACCAGAGGAGGGTGGTGCCATTGCACCAGTCCAAGAGGGAGGGGCCTCATGCTATCAGGAGGAGGGACCTCATGCTATCAGGAGGGAGGGGCCTCATGTTATCAAGGAGGGGCCTCATGTTATCAAGAGGGAGGAGCCTCATGCTATCAGGAGGGAGGGGCCTCATGTTATCAGGAGGGAGGGGCCTCATGTTATCAGGAGGGGCCTCATGCTATCAGGAGGGAGGGGCTTCATGCTATCCAAGGTCTGGCTTATAGTTACTCATTAAATGACAGCTACAGCTCTCTGCTATACATCTTCTACCCCATGTAAGTGAAAGTCCCTCCACTGTACATCCTGTATAACAGGATGCTCTGCTTCCCCCCCCCCACCCACACACACTGCAGCAGCTCCCTCTACCATTGAACAAGAATGGAGCTTTTGATGCAATTACTTAGGTCAATGTGTATGTGTGTATGTGTGTGTCTAAGTAAGGAATCTTACACATGGAATGCTAGTCCAACAGCATCCCTCTTCCTCCCACACTCTGGCCCCACTCCCAAAAGGGCAAAGGAAACGTTTACCTTCGCAGAAACGGAGGTGATTGAATCGCGTTTCATTTAAAAATGCCAGGGGTCCGCGCACATATTACGGTCTCAGTTAACTCACCGCTGTTTCCAGCTGATCGGGCGTGAAGTCTGGTGGAGCAAACATTGTTTGGACCATGAACTTGTGTTTGCTCCGCTCCGAGTCCGGTACGGTCAGGTCGATAGGTTGCAACATCACTGTGTGAAAATGGAGGGTTAAAAGAATGGACCACAAATATACACCTTCACAAATACGTAAAACAGAAGTACTCTTACCAGAAACAGGAGCTTCTTCTCCGGCGTTCAGGATACCACTGTTTGGTCTCACGCAATATTGTTTGGGTGCCGTTGTCTTCACTTTGTAGAGAATAGTGTTTTTTGTCGGATTCTTGAGCTTCAGCGAGGATGTGACTACCTCAGTGAAAGGTCCTGTGCATAGTTTAAGATGTCATCGACATTTATTTCACGCAGTTTTCGCTGCTTTAATTAACAGTTCGTCCACCTCCCACATTACCCCCAAAAGTAGAGAGAACAAATCATAAAAAAGAACTAGTGAGTTATATAATGCCCACCTCTGAAGACCAACTCGACTGGAGGATCCAGTTCGATCGCTTGTTGCTTATTGGCCTTTTTATCGGGTCTCTCGGCAGCCATCTCGCTCTCGACAACTGCTGAGGTAAATTGCAACCTGTCACGAGACTTGTGAGCACACCAATAGAAAAAGCACCTAACAGTCCAGCAGTCTATAGTTTTCAGACGATTTTCTACGCCAAAAAGGGCCCAAACCCGTACTTACTATTTTATTTTACTTTATTTGTTCGTGGTCACGCGAGTAATCACGAGACACTTAAAAGTGTGGGACCAAGACGTTATTATTATTACATTATATCGAATTGTATGCACCGAAGACCGTAATCCAAAGAGGTCTTTCTACCTTGCCGGTCCAAGTAGTTTTTGTGTGGCTCGTCGTCTAACCGCTCTTGGCCAATGGCACAGTCGCTACAAACATCAGAGGTTTTTGTAAAGAACACCTTCGGATTGCCAGTGGCGGTTAGGTGCACGGAAGACGCGGAGGCAATATCCCACAAGAATGGGCTGAGCTTTGTAGAACTGCTTCGACCTTTCAGCCAACCAACTTCGTCGGGTACGTAAAAGTTAAATGAACACCTACACACAACACACACACACAAACGTGTTGAAACACACAACATACACATCAGCATTGTCTGTTGACCTTAAAATACGTATGTGCACCCCAACAGCCCAGCTGCGGGACCTACAAGGGCGGGCTTACAGTGTCCGAAATATGCGCGTGCGGTTCTCGGAGCCCCGCTCGGAGCCCATGCCGGAGGGGAAGCTGAGGCTGACGCTGGGGCAGGTTGTGCTGGAGAGTGGTAACAGCGACGGGGAGAGCAGGGTTGGCCAGCAGGCGATAACGGGAGCTGGAGGCTCGGTGCTGCAGTGTATGTTCTCACGTACTTGATGTGCCGCACGTTGCATAAAAATCGTGTTTCCGCGTGCCTCCGTTGTGTGGGGATCACCTGTTTAATCCTCACCTTTCTCTAACCTGCCCTCTCTGCGCTATTTCAACGTTATCATTTAAACTTTACTCCTCCCCTAATATTCGTGTTTAAACCACTGGGCTCTTTTAACTTTCCCTTTCCACTTGTTCCCTACCTTCTAATTCTACACCTTGTCTCCCTCTCCACCCCACCCCCTCCTTCCCTCTCCACCCACCCCTCCCCTCCTTCCTTCACCCCTCACCTTCCCCTTCTTTCCTTCTCTGCGTGCCCCTCTCCTCATCCTCTTCTTCTCCTTCCCACCCTCCCATGGCTCCTCCACACCCTTCCTCCCACTCCACAGACCCAACTCCTTGGTTTGACCAATATTGTGAGGTCTTCCTTGACAACCTGAAGCAGCTGGACTACGAGTACATCAGGCACTATGTGTGCGGTATCCTTCCCATTGTGTGCAGCTTGTGTGTGTGGATGACAGCTATGGTTCTCATTGTGCGGTCTACACAGTGTCTTGTATGGTGCCTTGACTCCGTTGTGTGTACCCAGTGATGCTGGTTGTATCCACTCGCCATCCAAGGCCAGTTGAAGGGTTCCAGGAGCTCTACAAGCTGCAGAAGGAGGCCGAGAAGGCACAGTATCCAAAATGGCTGACACCCAACCTGTACTATTATCACGTCCTCCTCCACGATGCCAGTGAAGGGAGCCCTGTTCCGTGAGTGAGGGGGGCTGAAAGGGGTCCAATTCCATGAGTGAAGGGGAGGGGGGCTAAAGGGAGCCCTGTTCCATGAGTGAGGGGGGCTGAAAGGGGTCCAATTCCGTGAGTGAAGGGGAGGGGGGGGGGGGAAGAGGGAAGGGAGGATGCTAAAAGTTGTCCTGTTTCTTGAGTGAGGGTCGGGGGGGGGAAGGGGGGGGGGGGGGGGGAAGGGGGGGGGGGGGGGGCAGGTGAAGGCCGAAGGGGGCCTCTGTTTCATGAGTGAAGAGGACAGGGGGATTGGGGGCTTAAAGGGGCCCCTGTTTTGTGAGTTAGGAAGGGTGGGGTGGGGGGGGGGGGGGGGGCATCATTGCGGTGTGTACTGGTGATGGAGGTGTGTGATAGGGGGGGTCATTGTCTTCAGTGCAGCTGGAGGAAGGCACTATGGGATTGCACAGCACGGTTTGAGTGAAACAGAGACTTGTGTTGTCTACATTGCACATTACACAATCATGTATTGTTATAACTTGCACCAGTTGTAGGAGGACTCACTGTGTTGTGATTGCATCTGAAGAGGGGATTACCAGTTACATGTACATATGTAATTTAACACACCATGTTTAAACATTGAGGGAAGGGGGCAGAGCTTACAACAGCCAACAGAAGAGGAGGGGAGGGGGAGGTGATAGGAACACCACAACAGCCAACAGAAGGGGAGGGGAGGGGGAGGTGACAGAGCGTACAACAGCCAACAGAAGGGGAGGGGAGGGGGAGGTGATAGGAGCACACAACAGCCAACAGAAGAGGAGGGGTGGGGGTACAACAGCTAACAGAAGGGGACGTGACAGAGTGTACAACAGCCAACAGAAGAGGAGGGGCAGAGCGTACGACAGCTAACAGAAGGGGTAGGGCAGAGCGTACAACAGCTAACAGAAGAGAAGGGGAGGGGGAGGGGCAGAGCACACAACAGCCAGCAGAAGAGGAGGGCAGGGGGAGGGGCAGAGCGCACAACACATGGGTGGTGGTGGGGGAGGAGGAAGGCTGTCTTCCAAAAACTCATGCACAGATATCTTCTACTTCTCGCCGCTATCCCTTTACAATTTGCAGCAAGTGGCCTTTTCCCTTCTTCCTGACCCCGCCCCCCCCTCCCACGATGATTAGTGGCCACATATTTCAAGAACACATACTCTATACCTTTTGCATCCTTGCTGTGTTGAGTTTGTGTGGACTGTTCATTCAAACATGTCACGAGACTGCTGCTGGTTAGCTGACCCCACCCCCCTCTATCTCTGACCCCACCCCTCTATCTCTGACCCCACCCCCTCTATCTCTGACCCCACCCCCTCTATCTCTGACCCCACCCCCTCTATCTCTGACCCCACCCCCTCTATCTCTGACCCCACCCCCTCTATCTCTGACCCCACCCCCTCTATCACTCGTAGTGTGCAGGAGAGTTACGATCGTGTGAGGAGTGCTTATGGTCCTGCAGTGTGTCAGCTGCTCATCATCAACTCCAAGCAGCCCGGACCCACCCCTGCCTCCAAGGGGGGCGTGGTCCCGGACCCCTGGAGGCAGTACGTCCGGATGCCCCCCACGATGGAAGCCAAGGTAAGGCAGCTGAATACTCTGGCATGGCAGACATTTGAGCAGTCTGGTGGGCTGGGGTGAGCTAGGAGGACCTTTTTAATGGTGGACCATTGTAATGGGGTGTGGGACCATCAGGTGTGGGAACATCAGGTGTGGGACCATCAGGTGTGGGACCATCAGGTGTGGGACCATCAGGTGTGGGACCATCAGGTGTGGGACCATCAGGTATGGAACCATCAGGTATGGGACCATCAGGTGTGGAACTATCAGGTATGGGACCATCAGGTGTGGGACCATCAGGTATGGGACCATCAGGTGTGGGAACATCAAGGTGTGGGACCATCAGGTGTGGGACCATCAGGTGTGGACCATCAGGGGGAGGAGGGGGTGGGAGAGGGGGTTATTGCAATAAGTTATAACCTTGCTGGAATTCACTCTTCTGCAGGAAGAAGTTGAGGGATATGTCACGTCCAAGGTGCAGTTTGTCATTGGTGGGACGAAACCGTCCGTCATGGGCCCCAATGCTACCCTCGTGCCTCGTGAGATTGTCCTCAAGCCGTCAGAGGTTCGCGAGGAACCCATGCTCATCGACCTGGACTCCGAACCAACATCCTCGCCAAGTGCCAACATGTCAAACGTGGAAGTGGGCAGCGATCCCTTGAACCAGCTGTTTGGAGACCCTCAGCAAGGGGGGGAACCTCCTTACAGCCTTGTGGTCCAGAGCGGGTCTGGGAACCTGTCGGTCAGCAGCGACTCCGCTGCCTCTGGATCCTTTGTATCGTTGGACAGGGTGGGGGGACGGTCCCAGAGGGTCGTGGGGCAGTGTCTCAGTCTGGCCGACCACAATACACTGCGGACATTTGTCCCAGGAGTTCCTGTTTGGAAGGCTGTGCCACATCTGACAGCGTGCTAAAAAAGTGCATGAAACAGTTAAGTCCAGTCATTAGGAAAATATATGGAAGTGTTAAGTTCGAAAGTGTTACGACAGAAACAGTTTTAGGATGGAAATCCTCATCTCCTCTTCCCTCCCCTCCTCTTCCCACCCTCTCCTCCCTCCCTCCTCTTCCCTCCCCCTCTTACCCTCCCTCCTCTTCCACCTCCCCTCCTTCCCTCCCCTCCTCTTCCCTCCCCTCCTCTTCCCTCCCCTCCTCTTCCCTCCCCTCCTCTTCCCTCCCCTCTTCCCTCCCCTCCTCTTCCCTCCCCTCCTCTTCCCTCCCTCCTCTTCCCTCCCCTCCTCATCCCTCTCCTCCTCTTCCCCATTCTCTTCCCGTCTTAATAATAATTCTTTAATCACCAGTATTCCAATCGCCATGGAGGATGCAAAGGATTTGGAAGGCGATACGTAAATCCACCTCCATTGGAGGACCTACGTTATCACCTTCTGGCCAGGGAGCTGATGACTCCAGGTAAGAACTCTGCATAGGTGTATTTAGGGGCTTTCCCCTTCAATTGCCCTCCTACCTCCTCTCCTCCCTCTTCCCCTCTCTCATCTTTCTCCCCCCACCCCCACTCCCCCTCCTTTTCTTCTTCCTCTCCTCCTCCTTCTCTCTCTCCTCCCCTCCCTTCCCTCTCTCCTCCCCTCCCTTCCCTCTCTCCTCCCCTCCCTTCCCTCTCTCCCTCCCTTCCCTCTCTCTCCTCCCCTCCCTTCCCTCTCTCCATCTCTCTCCTCTCCTTCCTCTCCTTCCCTCTCTCCTGTCCCTCCCTCCCCCTCTCTCTCTCTTCTCCCTCCTCTCCTCCCCCTCTCCCTCCTCCCCTCCTAGTCATGACTCAGCTGAGCTTCAGGCTAGCTGGTGGGGGACCTTGCATTCCTCTTGCACAACTATGAGGCGGCCTATACACTGTACAACACAGCTAGAAAGGGACTTAATCACGTTGCGATTTGCTACGCCGGAGCATTGGTATGCGTAGGATGGTGTGTGTGTGTGTGTGTGTGTGGTGTTGTGTGTGTTGTGTGTGTGTGTCTGTGTGTGTGTGTGTGGTGTCTGTCTGTGTGATGTGTGTGTGTATGTGTGTGTATGTGTGTGTGTCTGTGTGTGTATGTGTGTGTGTGTGTGTGTGTGCGTGTGTGTGTCTGTGTGTGTGTATGTGTGTTGTACTGGTCATGTGTGTGTGCATGTGTGTGTCTGTGTGCGTGTGTGTGCATGTGTATGTGTCAGTGTTTATGTGGTGCATGTGTGTGTATGTGTCAGTGTTTGTGTGTGCATATGTGTGTATGTGTGTGTATGTGTATGTATGTGTGTGTATGTGTGTTGTATATGTGTGTGTATGTATGTATGTGTGTGTGTGTATGTGTGCGTGTGTGTGTGTGTGCTGGTCATGTGTGTGCATTCTCTTAGTGTCTGGCCTTTGTGGTGGTTTGTGGAGGTGTATGTACATGTGTGTGTGCTTTTGTGCTCAGTTGGGTCTATGGTCTCACTGGTGTCATGATCTCTAAATGTGTGTGTTGCTGTGCTGCTCAATTGGGTCTATTGTCTCACTGGTGTCATGATCTCTTGTGTAAGGAAATGAGTGCTCTGTCTGCATTTATGATGCCATCGAATAAGTTGAATAAGAAAGATGTGGTCACAGCCCTGGAGGAAGCCTACAGCAGCTACGTGACTACAGTCAAGTATGTGTCCTACACACACACACACACACACACACACACACACACACACACACACACACACACACATGCACACACACATACAAACACACACATGCACACACACACACATGCACACACACACACACACAAACACACACATGCACACACACACACATGAGGGTGTTCCACAATGAAGGAAAATTTACCACATGTAGTTATATTAGAGGATATTAACCAATCAAATAGCAAGAAATTCTAATAATAATTTTAAATTCATTTTTAATTAAATGTACATTTAATCTGAATTAAAAATGAATTTAAAATTATTATTAGAATTTCTTTTTGATTGGTACTCAACTACTCATAATTAAGTGCCCAAAAATCAAAATGTTAATAATTCTGCATTGGAATTAGTTTAGCTTACAGTATTAGCCAAGTGTTATTGGTTATGATTAATAATTATTACTTGAATATGGGAGGTCACTTAATCTTGAATGAATTTACTAATGAATTAAAGGACTGAATTTTAGTAAAACTTAACAAACAGGATATTTAATAGGTAGACATCTCTTCCGATTTTGTGTTGTGTCTTGTATTTACATTATTTAATCAATTTGTAGTAATAATAATTACAAACACACACTTAAGTGGCTAAGTGAGGATGTCCCTACATTAGGGTTCAGCTTAGTCTGCATGACAGCTCCTGCCTCACTCCAACTGCACTGGAGCCTGAGCTGGGCAAAAGTTCATGAGCCTTTTCTCCCAACCACAATAAAGCCTCTACAGGCAGGGGAATGCACTCCCAATATCTTTACATTGTTAATATTTCACAGTTTCTTCCCAAGCTTAAATTACCTATTATACTGAATTATTGAATGTTAGTTAGCAAGCTGAATCTATTTTTCCTTGATTGTGGGACACGTATCTGTCTTAATCTTGTAAACTAAGAAACTTTCTTCACCCTGTACCCTTCACTTCCCTCCCAGATCAAATGAAATATCTCTCTTAAAGAGTAACCATGGTCACTTCAGTAGCACTTTTCAACATATTTTTCATTCACACATCATGCTGAGTAGTCAAAGCTGAAGGCTAATAGCTAATTGTCTGTTCCTCGCAAATAGTTGACATGGTGGCTTGTTTATGTGCCAATGTACACACACGCAACACACACACACACACTTGCACACTGTTTATTCCAATTGGTGCTCTCCTTTGCTCCAGATCCACCAGCCTCGCCTTGCGGACGATCATGCTCCTCTCGGAGGTGATGAAGGAGAGAGAAATGTATCGGGAGCTGACACAACTCATCCTAGTCAAGATGACCGGCCCAGAGGCAAGTCATTTAGGCCACCTCCCTCCTCCCATTGTTCCCCCTCTCCCCCTCCTCCCATTGTTCCCCCTCTCCCCCTCCTCCCATTGTTCCCCCTCTCCCCCTCCTCCCATTGTTCCCCCTCTCCCCCTCCTCCCATTGTCCCTCTCCCAGGGTTCCCCTCTCCCATTGTCCTCCTCTCCTCCCATTGTTCCTCTCCCATTGTTCCCCTCTCCTCCCATCTCCCCTCCTTCCCACTGTCCCTCACTTTACACCTCCTCCCCTGTCCCCCTTGCGTTCCCCTTCCTCCCCCATTCTCCCCTTCTCCCTTACTGTCCCATCGCCTTCCCTCCTCCTCCACTGTCTCTGTACAAACATGGTATCACTGAACCCTGTGTAGAGTTTTTCAGTCTGCAGTACTCCAGTAGTCCCCAGTCCATGGCATTATCCAAGTGACAATAGAGGCATAGTCTTTAGAGGCATTCGAAGGGGTTAACATACCTCCTAGTCTTTAGAAGCATTCAATGGGGTTAACATACCTCCTAGTAGTTAGAGGCATTCGAAGGGGTTAACATACCTCCTAGTCTTTAGAAGCATTCAATGGGGTTAATATACCTCCTAGTAGTTAGAGCCATTCGAAGGGGTTCACATACCTCCTAGTCTTTAGAGCCATTTGAAGGGGTTAACATACCTCCTAGTCTTTAGAGCTATTTGAAGGGGTTAACATACCTCCTAGTCTTTAGAAGCATTCGAAGGGGTTAACATACCTTCTAGTCTTTAGAGGCATTCAAAGGGGTTAACATACCTCCTAGTCTTTAGAAGCATTTGAAGGGGTTCACATACCTTCTAGTCTTATACTCTTGCTTTTGGCTGACATTGTGTTCCTTCTGGAGCACAGTCATGGATTTATCTCACCCACCCACAACCTTCCTGTTATCCATTCATGGCGCTAGGCAACTCACAAGTGCTGAGCACACCCACTTGCAGTAGTGTGCAAACCCCTCCCACCCAGCTTAATTAAATGCGAAACAGAGAATATATAAACACGCACCAAGCCTAAAGGAAGATGACACAGTCACCTAGTCTTCCTTCTTACCTTGGTGGCAATAACATCAATTTGATTGGCCTTCCCACCCCCCAAACTTTAAACTCAATTTTTGTCCACCCTATGGGCTTTTTCCTGGATGAAATTCTGATGTGAGACATTGCCACAGTCTTGTGCAAAGTGCAAGGCAGTAGCATGTCTGGTTGGTGAAAACACACAAACCCCCCCCCCCCCCCCCCCCCCCCCCCCAAAAAAAAAAAACGTGTGTTCCCAATTGAAGCCCACCCACAATATACAAGGCCCAGGTGCAGGCAGGGTTGTGAAGTGTTCCTTCTCCCTTGGTGTGCAGGATGATGACGTGAGGAACGCTCTGTTCCTGGAGCAGGTGGCACACGCTTTCCTCCACACCAAGCCCCCCATGATACGCAAGTATGCCTTCCATATGGTGCTAGCCTCTCACAGGTACTACAGAGCCATGCAGGTGAGCCCTGGCTGTGGGTGTGTGTGTGTGTGTGTGTGTGTGTGTGTGTGTGTGTGTGTGTGTGTGTGGTGTGTGTGTGTGTGTGTGGCTGTGTGGGTGTGGGGAGGGGGTGGGTATTGTGCGAGGGTGTACATGTGAGTTGACCTATTGCTTGTTTGTTGGCAGCGTGTTCACAGCAGAAGGGTGTTGAGGCATGCGTTTGATGTGTACGCGCAGAAGGGTTGGTCGCTGGCAGAGGTAACTTCTCCCCACAACTCTGTTGTGTTCGTTAACCCTTTCATCTTTGGCCCACTCACAAACACTGCATGCAGGATTTCATTGGCTTCTCTCTGGCGAGGTATTCCTTTAGCCTCCACAAACTGGACGAGGCCACCATGTACTTTGAGCGACTCCTGTCGCACGAATGCAGCCAGTCGCCACAGCAGCAGCTCACCAACTTAAAAGAGTACATCTTCGTTCAAAAGGTCTAGAATAACCCCTAGCACACCACATCCAGGGCTGTATTGGTGTGCTGTGTTTGTACGGCTGAGAGCTGTGGTTATGTCCCTTTGGCAACATTGTGTACTTTCACTAATTTCTCCCCTTAGCAACGGTTGAACAGCGCGTCCGTCCTGCAGCAGGTACCTCTAGGCATGCAGAGTACTACCTTGGCGAGCACGGAGCAGATGCATCACCTGCCCTCGTTCCCAGTCCCACTCATACGAACTTCCTGCGTTGCCGTCACGTTTGCCACGGGTGTCGACCACGCCCACCTCTCCCGGCTGGTCAAGAAGTGCGCCTTCCAATCGAAGGGGGCCCGCTCTGCCCTAAGCGAAGATCTCCCCGCGATGGGAGAGGGTGGGCATGGCTACAGTCCTGTCCTCCCCCACAGAGCTGTGTCTGTGTCCGACGATGACCTGGGACAGTTCGGCATCGGAACATCCAGCTACAGTCCCCGCCCATCTGAGGTGTCGACGATGGAGGTGGAGAGGGAGTGGCACACCTTGGAGGCCTGGGCCAGTGGGCAAAAGGAGCACACCTTCCGGTCCTCCATGCTCTACCTGGACGACACCACCGATAATTCCTACGCCCCGATGTGTATTGTGAATGGTATGGAGGGGGAGGTGTTTTGGGGTGTGTGGTTTGATTATTCATCGCTTTTTTTTTTCCCCCTTTTCTTTTTTTCCCCTTCTCTCTCCTGCAGAGCCTATTGCTGTTAATTTGGTGTTCAAGAACCAGCTTCAGGTCATGCTGAATATGGTTAGGATGTCACTGCTATGGCACTTTACGGAGGTTAGTGCATGTGTGTGTGCATGTGTATGTGCATGTGTGTGCGCATGTGTATACATTGTATGTGTGTGCATGTGTATACATTGTATGTGTGTGCATGTGTGTGTGCATGTGTATACATTGTATGTGTGTGCATGTGTGTGTGCATGTGTATACATTGTATGTGTGTGCATGTGTGTGTGCATGTGTATACATTGTATGTGTGTGCATGTGTGTGTGCATGTGTATACATTGTATGTGTGTGCATGTGTGTGTGCATGTGTATACATTGTATGTGTGTGCATGTGTGTGTGCATGTGTATACATTGTATGTGTGTGCATGTGTGTGTGCATGTGTATACATTGTATGTGTGTGCATGTGTGTGTGCATGTGTATACATTGTATGTGTGTGCATGTGTGTGTGCATGTGTATACATTGTATGTGTGTGCATGTGTGTGTGCATGTGTATTGCATGTGTGTCAATGTATGTGTGCGTGTGTATATGTGTGTGTGTGCGTGTATATGTATGTCATTGTGTATGTGCGTGTGTGCGTGTATATATGTGTGTGTGTGTAGTCTTTACTGTGATGTGTGTTGTGATGTGTTGAGTGTCATTTTTGTTGGCTGTGCGTTTTATCGTTATGGATCTCTGTCCTGTCATGTGCTCACATGGTACCTAAAGGAGACACAGGCAAACAAAATTGGTGCAACCACTGAAGTGATTGAGCGACTGATACTGGAACCTGATGAAGAGAGACCAGTAAGCCATGCAGTAGCCTTTACACAGCCAGCCCCTACTAGTAAGCCTTGCAGTAGCCTTTACACAGCCAACCCCTACTAGTAAGCCATGCAGTAGCCTTTACACAGCCAACCCCTACCAGTAAGCCATGCAGTAGCCTTTACACAGCCAGCCCCTACTAGTAAGCCTTGCAGTAGCCTTTACACAGCCAACCCCTACTAGTAAGCCATGCAGTAGCATTTACACAGCCAGCCCCTACTAGTAAGCCATGCAGTAGCCTTTACACAGCCAGCCCCTACTAGTAAGCCATGCAGTAGCCTTTACACAGCCAGCCCCTACTAGTAAGCCTTGCAGTAGCCTTTACACAGCCAGCCCCTACTAGTAAGCCATGCAGTAGCCTTTACACAGCCAGCCCCTACTAGTAAGCCTTGCAGTAGCCTTTACACAGCCAACCCCTACTAGTAAGCCATGCAGTAGCCTTTACACAGCCAACCCCTACCAGTAAGCCATGCAGTAGCCTTTACACAGCCAGCCCCTACTAGTAAGCCATGCAGTAGCCTTTACACAGCCAGCCCCTACTAGTAAGCCTTGCAGTAGCCTTTACACAGCCAACCCCTACTAGTAAGCCATGCAGTAGCCTTTACACAGCCAACCCCTACCAGTAAGCCATGCAGTAGCCTTTACACAGCCAGCCCCTACTAGTAAGCCTTGCAGTAGCCTTTACACAGCCAACCCCTACTAGTAAGCCATGCAGTAGCATTTACACAGCCAGCCCCTACTAGTAAGCCATGCAGTAGCCTTTACACAGCCAGCCCCTACTAGTAAGCCATGCAGTAGCCTTTACACAGCCAACCCCTACTAGTAAGCCTTGCAGTAGCCTTTACACAGCCAGCCCCTACTAGTAAGCCTTGCAGTAGCCTTTACACAGCCAGCCCCTACTAGTAAGCCATGCAGTAGCCTTTACACAGCCAGCCCCTACTAGTAAGCCTTGCAGTAGCCTTTACACAGCCAACCCCTACTAGTAAGCCATGCAGTAGCCTTTACACAGCCAACCCCTACCAGTAAGCCATGCAGTAGCCTTTACACAGCCAGCCCCTACTAGTAAGCCATGCAGTAGCCTTTACACAGCCAGCCCCTACTAGTAAGCCATGCAGTAGCCTTTACACAGCCAGCCCCTACTAGTAAGCCTTGCAGTAGCCTTTACACAGCCAACCCCTACTAGTAAGCCATGCAGTAGCCTTTACACAGCCAACCCCTACTAGTAAGCCTTGCAGTAGCCTTTACACAGCCAACCCCTACTAGTAAGCCATGCAGTAGCCTTTACACAGCCAGCCCCTATCCAGTAAGCCATGCAGTAGCCTTTACACAGCCAGCCCCTACTAGTAAGCCATGCAGAAGCCTTTACACAGCCAGCCCCTACCAGTAAGCCTTGCAGTAGCCTTTACACAGCCAGCCCCTACTAGTAAGCCATGCAGTAGCCTTTACACAGCCAGCCCCTACCAGTAAGCCATGCAGTAGCCTTTACACAGCCAGCCCCTACTAGTAAGCCATGCAGTAGCCTTTACACAGCCAGCCCCTACCAGTAAGCCTTGCAGTAGCCTTTACACAGCCAGCCCCTACTAGTAAGCCATGCAGTAGCCTTTACACAGCCAACCCCTACTAGTAAGCCATGCAGTAGCCTTTACACAGCCAGCCCCTACTAGTAAGCCATGCAGTAGCCTTTACACAGCCAGCCCCTACTAGTAAGCCATGCAGTAGCCTTTACACAGCCAGCCCCTACTAGTAAGCCTTGCAGTAGCCTTTACACAGCCAGCCCCTACTAGTAAGCCATGCAGTAGCCTTTACACAGCCAGCCCCTACTAGTAAGCCATGCAGTAGCCTTTACACAGCCAGCCCCTACTAGTAAGCCTTGCAGTAGCCTTTACACAGCCAGCCCCTACTAGTAAGCCATGCAGTAGCCTTTACACAGCCAGCCCCTACTAGTAAGCCTTGCAGTAGCCTTTACACAGCCAACCCCTACTAGTAAGCCATGCAGTAGCCTTTACACAGCCAGCCCCTACCAGTAAGCCTTGCAGTAGCCTTTACACAGCCAACCCCTATCCAGTAGCATTTACATTTGTGTGTGGGGTGTTTATGCGACACTCCTTAATTAGCTTCCACGTTACCCCCCCCCAGGTGACCTTTCATATAACGCCTCTGAAGGAAGGAACCATTGAGGTTGTGGGCGTGGTCTACACGCTCACGGTACAGGATGCTCATCTCCCAGGGGATTCCCCTACTCAGCCTGTTCCCAGGACAACTCTGCCCAGCCTGGCGGCCACAGCAAAGGACTCCATTTACGAGAGGAGCGCCGGCGTGAGTGTGCAGACCGTGCTGTCCGAGGGGATACAGGGGAAGGTGGTATTTGGCGTGAGGGGACAGAGGCTGAACACGTCCAAGGCTGAACGCTGCGCCACCATGTACAGGCCCGATTACAGGCTCAAGTGGACTGTCATCGAACCACAGCCGAAGATAGTTGTGAGTTGTGTGTGTGTGTGTGTGTGTGTGTGTGTGTGTGTGTGTGTGTGTGTGTGTGTGTGTGTGTGTGTGCGTGCGTGTGTGTGTGCGTGCGTGCGTGCGTGCGTGCGCGTGTGTATGTTGGTGTATCTGTGTGCATTGGTGTATATGTGTGTGTGTGTGGTGTGTGTTTGGGAATGTGTACATTGTCCTGGCATCATCATTTATGTATTGTCATGCAAATTTGTGCACATGTTGGTGGTGTGATTTCGCATGTGTCTGTGTGTGTATCTCAGTGCATAACTATATGTACATGCTGTATGTCTGTTGATCTTACATATGTAGCTCTGTTGATCTTACATATGTAGCTGCATTGTGCATGTGTTTACATGTGTGTGTTGATCTGTTTTGTGTGTATAAGCATATGTACGTTTGTGTGGCGCGTGTCCTCTAAACACATGTGCCCATCCTTCTCTTTCCCTACCAGGCCAGCCTCACCGGCTTGACCAGCTGGTCTCTCATTGGTCAGGTGACCCGCCTGACCCTTGAGGTGATCAACTGTGGCCACGCCCCCTTGGAGTCACTGCGACTGGCCACCTCCCTCTCTGACCACCTCCTCCTTGAGACGAGTCCCCAGGCCAACCTCCCCATCTACCCCTACCAGTCCTCATCGGTGGGCAGTTCCTCATCCCCTACCCCCGGAGACCCCCGCCCCCACTTGCCCCCGGGCGTGACCATTCCGTTGCCCGACGGGTGTCTTCATCAAGGTCAGAGGGTCACAGCCAATCTCTTGCTGCACAGTCCGGAGTCTGTGTGCGACATTCCTTGCAACCTGATGTTCTGCTACAAGAAACTGGGGGCCACCAACGCATCGTCAATGAGGTAGGGTGCTGATTGTTGGTGTGGGTGTGGGTGTGGGTGGGGGTGGGGGGGCAGTGGGATCTGTAGGCATGATGTGTGCACTGATTGTTGGGGTAGTGGTGTATGTGGGGGTGGGGGGGGGGGGCAGTGGGATCTGTAGGCATGATGTGTGCACTGATTGTTGGGGTAGTGGTGTATGTGGGGGTGGGGGGGCAGTGGGATCTGTAGGCATGATGTGTGCACTGATTGTTGGGGTAGTGGTGTATGTGGGGGTGTGGGTGGGGGGGGGGCAGTGGGATCTGTAGGCATGATGTGTGTATGTGTGTGGGGTGGGAAGGGGGAGGGGATTGTGGTTGTGTGCATGTTACAGTGTAGGGCCTGTTGGAGTGATGTGTGAAAGGTCCGCGCGTGCATGTAGGTTTCCCCAGGTACTCAGACACACATGCATGTATTGCTTCCCCAGGTACAGGGTACTCAGACACACATGCATGTATTGCTTCCCCAGGTACAGGGTACTCAGACACACATGCATGTATTGCTTCCCCAGGTACAGGGTACTCAGACACACATGCATGTATTGCTTCCCCAGGTACAGGGTACTCAGACATCCATGCATGTATTGCTTCCCCAGGTACAGGGTACTCAGACACACATGCATGTATTGCTTCCCCAGGTACAGGGTACTAAGACACACATGCATGTATTGCTTCCCCAGGTACAGGGTACTCAGACATCCATGCATGTATTGCTTCCCCAGGTACAGGGTACTCAGACACACATGCATGTATTGCTTCCCCAGGTACAGGGTACTCAGACACACATGCATGTATTGCTTCCCCAGGTACAGGGTACTCAGACACACATGCACACTGAAAGTTCGTGATTCACTCCAAGTGAAGGCGTACACTGCCCATAGCTACGTGCCGGCCAAGGATCTGACCAATCAGTAAGTGGAGCTTGTTCTTTGTGATCTCTGTCCTTCATTGGAGGGTTTGTCCTGTCCATTAGAGGTGATCTCAACAATCTGCTTATCACTTTGGAGGTGGAAAACCGATGTCAAGTGAGTGGGACAGTGTGCAAGTGTGGGTGTTAGATTCTCTCCATCCTCCTCCCATCCGACCACACCTTTCCACCCTTCCCTCCTCCCCGTCCACTCCCCCTCCCTATCTCCTTTGCTCCCTCCCCACCCCTTTTACCAGGTGAATGCGGCCATTGAGATACAGGTCCTCCAAGTGTCCAGCGTCAGCAACAATTGGAGGATTCAGAAAGTTGACCCCAACCAAAGTACTTTGCATGCTATATAGAGGGTTTGTAGGGTGTGTTTTAATTGGAGTAATTGATCCAGGCGTGCCAAAGCTGTTGCCTGGAGTGGGCGGGCTCATCCACTTGAAGGCTATGAGATTTGCTGATACGGTCCCCAGTCCTAAAGGGGTGTGGTTCAACGATGTCCCTCTAGGGTTGGATACGGTAGGCACCTTAGCTTGGCTGTGCTGCCATAAGGGATCTCCCCTTCCTATCGATACCCTCCGTAGGTGAACAGCAGTCAGTTCCCCACTGCCCATTTCTTCTACTCCTCTGAGGCTTACCGGTCGCTGGGTGTGGAGGGGAAGGCCTCTGCTCCTACCTGTGACCTGGCACTCATCGTCCTGTGGAAGGTAAGCAACCACACTTGTGTGTTCTGCAAACATAGAAAGTAATCTGTACTGATCTGGTTTTACACTTCTCTTGCTATTGCACTTTTACCACACACCCTCCACATCCTGCCACACCCCCTCCTCATCCTGCCACACCCCCTCCTTATCCTGCCACACCCCCTCCTCATCCTGCCACACCCCCTCCTCATCCTGCCACACACCCTCCTCATCCTGCCACACACCCTCATCATCATGCCACACCTCTTCTCTTCCTGCCACACCCCTCCTCATCATGCCACACACCCTCCTCATCCTGCCACACCCCCTCCTCATCCTGCCACACACCCTCATCATCATGCCACACACCCTCCTCATCCTGCCACACACCCTCCTCATCATGCCACACCCTCTTCTCTTCCTGCCCCTTTCATGCTTTTCGTCACAGGCGTGTGTCCCGATTGGAGCAGATATGGTGTATTCCTACGGCCAACACACAGTCAGTATAGAACTGCCCCAGTCAATGACCAGCCTGTCTTGTGCACCAGTGCCTCTGCCGGGGGTAAGCTCCTCATATCTTTATAACTGTGTGTGTGTGTGTGGGAGGGGGGGGGGGGGGGGCATGGCTATACAGTGATGTAATGTACAGTGTGGCTAACAATATATGGATATAACTCCAGCTTGGAGCTGCAGTATTATTAATCAGTCAACAGCTGATTTGTGGGAATGAATTGATTAGCAAGTCTTGTAAATTTCAAGGACTTTATAATTTGTTGTTTTGTCTAATTTCATCTTTTTATACATGAGGTTAGTTAATAAATTCAGCTACAAATGAATCAGTTGTAGAAACTCTGATAATAGCTCAATTTTAATAACAGCTTTCCATGATTCTAATCATAGCTTACATTTATAGGCAGTATTGCAGCTAATTAACTTTTAGTTATTAAGCTTGAATGGGACATGGTCCATAATTATCAACTGTAATAAACCAGGATTAATTTTTAGTTATTGACTCTTTAAATTCAGAGTTGTACCAACAGTGTAGGATAAGGATTTTAATTGTTGTGAATACAATTAACGGGGCATTGGAGAGCATATTTGGATAGAGCTGGCGAATACCTGCAACAAAGTGAAACTGCCAACACTTAGAAAACTCAGACAACAGAGATAGCACTCACTCGTTCCCACACTCAAACCTTAAAAAAATGTTTCTCCTTCTGCCAGATCTGATAAGATAAGGATAAAGGGTTATCTTTGTCATGATTGAAGCCTAATGTTAGCGGTTATGCAAAGGCACTAGAATTAACACCTGCTAAATTAACAAAAAGGTATGGTAAGGTGCTATCTCCGTCCTGGAGTGAGCCCTGCGCACAAGAGGCATATTAAGGCGGCCATACGGGCTGGATATTGTTTTAAAATAAAAATTAGTGTAGTTGTGGGTTTGTATGCACCAATTGAGTAAAAAGTAAGGAAGAAGGGACTACAGAAATTATTCAATTATGAATTTATAAATATCGCAGGCCTACATTTGAACTATATTATTTGCACAGTGTAGTCTGTAACATTTATCAATTCATTGTTACGCAATTGTAGTAAGCCTTACTTTTTACTGAATTGGTGCAAGCAAATCATACCAATTTTATTTTTTCAATTAAAATTTCATATCTTGTATATTGTATGTCTGCATAGTGCTATCCACCTGTTCATCACAATAGCATGTTAATGTTTTAATTAAGGAATGTATGTGTCCATGACCTTCATGCATTCTCTACTCCATCCACTCACTGTGTCCATGACCTTCATGCATTCTCTACTCCATCCACTCACTGTGTCCATGACCTTCATGCATTCTCTACTCCAGCCACTCACTGTGTCCATGACCTTCATGCATTCTCTACTCCATCCACTCACTGTGTCCATGACCTTCATGCATTCTCTACTCCAGCCACTCACTGTGTCCATGACCTTCATGCATTCTCTACTCCATCCACTCACTGTGTCCATGACCTTCATGCATTCTCTACTCCAGCCACTCACTGTGTCCATGACCTTCATGCATTCTCTACTCCATCCACTCACTGTGTCCATGACCTTCATGCATTCTCTACTCTAGCCACTCACTGTGTCCATGACCTTCATGCATTCTCTATTCCATCCACTCACTGTGTCCATGACTTTCATGCATTCTCTACTCCATCCACTCACTGTGTCCATGACCTTCATGCATTCTCTACTCCATCCACTCACTGTGTCCATGACCTTCATGCATTCTCTACTCCAGCCACTCACTGTGTCCATGACCTTCATGCATTCTCTACTCCATCCACTCACTGTGTCCATGACTTTCATGCATTCTCTACTCCAGCCACTCACGCCTCCTGCATATGACATGGTGAAGTACCTGTTTGACCACGCCCCTACTGTGCGCCACGACTTTTCCCGCTGTGCATTGTGTCGCGTACCAGTCAAACTGGTTGTGCAGAACTGCTGCAAGGCCAAACTGGAAGTGGCAGTCCAGTTTGTGCCAGTCAAAGACAGGTACCCCACCTCCCCCTGATGTTTGTCACCTGCTCCCTCTATATTTGTCCAATCCCGTTGCAGCACCAATCAGTCTGTACTGTTCTTGTGGAGTGGGAACATATCTGGTAGAAGAGTCATTGAGCTAGAACCAAATGCAACCAGGACTATTTCTGTGTATGCCAATTTCACTGCCCCGGGCGTGTACAACTTGAATTCGGTTCAGGTTGAGGCCACTGTTACTGGTACCACAGGCCTCTTTGTGCAGAGGCGCCAGAGAGCTAGCTATGTCACAGTTATGGAGTAGCGTTCAGTGTGTATGGCTCTTGCCACCGTTTTTGTATTGTTTATTTCCTTTTGGATGTTCCTCCACTTCAGTTATGGTCCTTGACTTCAGTTATGGTTGTTTTATCTCTAATATAAAGCAGGCATTTATGTTGACTTCTTGCAGTTAGGAAGTGTGCCTATGTGTATTTATATGGTCACTTAACTAGTGCCCAGACTCAGCAAAAATTGGGCACGTTTCCATGATGTGTAATTGGGTGTGTCCTACATTGCACATAAACACTTTCCATGTTTGATTGCACTATTCTTACTGGACGTCTGAATCTTACTCCCATCACGATGCAACAATCAAAATTGCATACAACATCAATATTGCTACACATAACACTAAACCACAAACAATCAAACAGAGGGAAAGTTGGATGTACCTGTTACACACATGAACAGGCCATTTAATAAATGAGATGGGATGGTTGAGGTGGTCCTTCAAGAGGTGGCCCAGCTGGCTAGCTCTTTCAGGTCGTCATCATCGTTCTTGACTTTTGCTTTTGGAGTCTTAGTGGCTGTAATGCAGGTACAGGTCAGAGGTGATGATGCCACCCCTTATCCCCTGATGATGTAAAACACTTACGAACTGAAGGTAGGTCATCCAGCCCAACTGTATCTTCAGGCAACTTGCTGCCTGCAGCCGGTATTTCGAGCAAATCCTTCTCCAATTCTTCCTGCTCCATTCCTTCTAGCTCAGCTAGTAGCTCGTCCTTAACAGAATACAAAAAGGGGTGAACGAAAGGTTTGAGCATCTGCGTTAAGAGGACCAACTGTGTGCACATTTTTTTTGCACACATCCTCCTCCCCCACACACATCCTCCTCCCCTCACACACATCCTCCTCCCCTCACACACATCTGCATTGCTCGCACCTCGTCTACATCCTGACCAAATCCAACTGGATTAGACAGAGCATTTGTTATTTCATCGGCCAACTCGTTCTGTTCCTGAATATCGTCCATCATATCATGGACATCATCAACATCTCTGTTCAACGACAAAAGAGAAAATAGTTCATAAATTTGTGCTTAAATTTTGAAGTTGTATCTGCAGTGCAAGATTGTGTTGCACACTTTTGATGACAAATTTTACAATTGCAACTAAATAACCATTCTAAGATTGCTCTAAAAATACTGACTGTTTTTATCCTTATTTAGCAAACGTTTTTGATCCGTGCGTTGCAGCAAAAAGAAATTTTAGACAATGCTACATAAAAAACGATTACAATTTTCAGGTTTTGATACTAAAATGCATAATCTTCATTACCACAAGTCTTGTTTTCAACTTAACTAGAGTGGTTTGACATAGACAAGTCTTGATTTCAACTGAACTAGAGTGATTTGACATAGACAAGTCTTGATTTCAACTGAGCTAGAGTGGTTCGATATAGATAGGCAGCAGCCATCTGTCTATCTAGCAAAACGCATTATGTGATGGTATTAGTGTAAGCGTACTACGCCCACATACACAAACTCACAAGTGTTGGTGGGCCGCCTTCAGCGCTTTGGCAGCGAAACTCATGTTGTTGAGGACCTCTGTGTTGGTTTGGGCGTTCTCCAAGGCCTCTCGCTGGAACTCTATGGTCGAAAGAGTTCCGTCAATTTGCTGAAGTTGTTTCTCCAGTCGCTTTTTCCGTTTCAGGGCATTCATGGCGGCTGTAAAGGGATGCCAGACGTTTCGATAGCGCCATTATTACGGCTATCGATTACCTCTCTTGTTTTTCATGCCAGCTTGCTTGGCTGCCGCCAGCTCTTTAGCAATCTTCTTTTCTAAGAACTCAGATTTCTTTCCCAGCATCTCCTCTGTCTCTCTCAACTTCTGTATCGCCACCTGAGGTGAGGGCTGGTCCTCTTTGCCTTTCCCGCCGCCAAATAGGCGCGCTAATGCTGATGCCATCTCCTCTCCACACCCCTAAAAAAAAAAAAAAGTTTGGCATACGCCCCTATAGGCGTTACCGCTGACGTCGTGTCCGGTTATGCCTAGTCGATCACATGCGCGAGGCTAGTTATTTAGTACCCGGATGTGACGTAACGCTCGTTTGTTTACAAGTAAAAAGAAAAGTAAAAAATACTAGATAATGAGTGCCACATTAAGTGAAAAAAACTACTTGACTGGTGTACAAAAATAATCAGAGATCTATTACGCATAGTAATGGTGGTATCTTTCGATGCAACAGACAATTATCTTCTCCGCAAATCATCTCATGATTGGCCAGTGTTATCACCATTTAATTCTCTACGGCGATGGACCGGACCCTACCTACGCTGACCTTTGGCGGGTGTCAGGGTAACGTCCCTCCCCCGTGAACGGAGCTGGGGGTGTGTGAGGATCCGCCCCCTACCTTGTCGAAAGGTGGGCGGATCCCCTGCCCAAGGGTCGAGGCAAAGCCGAGACACACACAGCCCCCAAAGGAGTAATGACAAGTTGAAACAGCTTCCTGCATGTGTAGGAATGGCACGGAAGATGATAAATGAGTTGGGTCAGTAGTTACGACCGTATGGCAAGCCATCAGTAACAAAATTCAAAGACGACCTCTGGGAGACGTCATGGAACCTTATGTCGTTGTCAGTGTATTTTAGGAAGTCGTAAGATCGTGTTACGACGTCGCGAGTGGTTTTTTTTTACGACGTCGTGAGATGTGTTACGACGTCGTGAGATACTTTACGACGTCGTGACATTTACCGTGATTTACGACGTCGTGAGATACTTTACGACGTCGTGACATTTACCGTGATTTACGACGTCGTGAGATACTTTACGACGTCGTGAGATACTTTTTACGACGTCGTGAGATATTTTTAGGCCTGATTACGTCATAGCAACACGACCTTTCATATTCTGTAGCCTCGTACCCACCCCCACATTTACGTAAGCAGTCCTAACAGTGGTTAACATGAGACGATTCATCTTTCTCTAGCGAGTGGGAGACATTTTTTACGGAGGTGGCTCGAGTTGTTGCAAGTGCTAATAACCAGAGGGGCCTTGCAAACGAGGAATTCAGCAAGTATGTAGTGGAACAGCTGGAGATGATTATCATAAAGTTATTTGGGATCCCATTTTCCCAGCGGCGAGTTAGGAAGCGAAATCGCTATATCAAATATGTGTGAAGAGTTGTGCAGCCTTTTGGAATGCCTCCGATGTATATTGTCCGAATGGGAAGAGTATCTCAACCACCCATTCAGTAGCGGGAATTACTCGTATAGTGCCCCTACAAAGAGCATCGTCTGGACCAGGAAGACCAAGGTTTGACATCAGTGAGCAACAGCTAATGTACCTTCATTCGATGGGCTTTACTTGGGTTGAAATAGCGAACTTACTTGGTGTGTCACGCATGACTATCTTTCATTGACAAAGAGAATTTGGACAAGTTGAAAGTGTGGGTGACAACATTGATGATGGTGAGTTGGAATTGGTTGTTTGACAAATTCGAAGGAGTTCCCCATCACTGGGTCAAACGATGGTTTGGGGTACACTGCGATCTATGGGGTATCGTGTCACAAGGGAGAGAGTACGAGAAGCAATAAGAACCAATCAATAATGCTTTGAGATGGAGAGAAGTGTCTGCCAGGCGCACATACTCTGTACCTGGACCCAATTCTTTGTGGCATATAGGTAAGGTCAAGCACACATACTGTGTAACATTTACATGTGCATTTGGCAGCTCTTTTTGGCTTTCGTTTGATATGTATGCATGACTGGGGCAAATAAAGTGGACACTCTTTTCGGTGTGGTTAGAGATCTTAGGCTTAGTTTGTAACAATAGGGACTGTATAGGCAGCAAGCACTCACTTTAAACTATGACCTGAAGTAGAAATTGGTATTATTACCTAAGGCTTGCTCATACCTTAAATAATCAACAGCATCAAGCCCTGAATACCTTCAACCTCAGAAGACCACCTGTGAAAAATTTGGGGTTTTCCCTCTCTCAGTATGACAATTCCATGCTTCTTTAAACTGCTTCAGGGAACGATTTATCCGTGGGAGATAGACATAGTGTAATGCAAATAGGTGATTTTCATTGATGGGATCCAAAAGGTCATATTATTCCATGTAGTAGAAAAGCCCGTAAAAAAAGGAAGTTGCACAACGATGGCTGTCCTTCTATAATCGCTCTATTCGTTGATTATGCACAGAACTACCTACAATGATGGACCTCCTGTTAACCCCTCTGTTTCGTAGCATGTGCGACTTGAACATTTTCTCTGCCTTGGTCAGTCCTCACCCGTGAAGGAAGACCATAATGGCCAACTGCACCAAGGAAGAGGCCATACACAGTGCTGGCACGGTTATTTGTTGAACACTGGAGAAAGAGGACAAGTCTACTAAATCCATCGATTGCTCCATGTGTGACAACCATCCGCCAACGAATCAGTTTGTATACAAATTGCACACATCATATGAGCAAGCCTTAGGTAATAATACCAATTTCTACTTCAGGTCATAGTTAAAGTGAGTGCTTGCTGCCTATACAGTCCCTATTGTTACAAACTAAGCCTAAGATCAAAAATATTACATAACCACGCCGAAAAGAGTGTCCACTTTATTTGCCCCAGTCATGCATACATATCAAACGAAAGCCAAAAAAATAGCTGCCAAATGCACATGCAAATTTGTTACACACCTTACCTATATGCCACAAAGAATTGGGTCCAGGTACAGAGTATGCGCACCTGGCATCTCCATCACAAAGCATTATTGATTGGGTCTGTGGTTCTTATTGCTTCTCGTACTCTCTCCCTTGTGACATGATACCCCATAGATCGCAGTGTACCCCAAACCATCGTTTGAACTCACCATCATCAAATGTTGTCACCCACACTTTTGACTTGTCCAAATTCTCTTCGTCGACGAAAGATAGTCATGCGTGACACACCAAGTAAGTTCGCTA
This sequence comes from Ephydatia muelleri, assembly GCA_013339895.1. Taxonomy (NCBI): domain Eukaryota; kingdom Metazoa; phylum Porifera; class Demospongiae; order Spongillida; family Spongillidae; genus Ephydatia; species Ephydatia muelleri. Next base: position 1,262,032 of record JABACO010000018.1, read on the forward strand.
TTTCAACCCAAGTAAAGCCCATCGAATGAAGGTACATTAGCTGTTGCTCACTGATGTCAAACCTTGGTCTTCCTGGTCCAGACGATGCTCTTTGTAGCGGCACTATACGAGTAATTCCCGCTACTGAATGGGTGGTTGAGATACTCTTCCCATTCGGACAATATACATCGGAGGCATTCCAAAAGGCTGAAAAACTCTTCACACATATTTGATATAGCGATTTCACTTCCTAACTCGCTGCTGGGAAAATGGGATCCCAAATAACTTTTCAAGGTTGATACAGAGATGATAATCATCTCCAGCTGTTCCACTACATACTTGCTGAATTCCTCGTTTGCAAGGCCCCTCTGGTTATTAGCACTTGCAACAACTCGAGCCACCTCCGTAAAAAATGTCTCCCACTCGCTAGAGGAAGATGAATCGTTGCCTTGTGCCATGTTAGCCACTATTAGAATTGCTTACGTAAATGTGGGGGTGGGTACGAGACTACAGACATATGAAAGGTCATGTTGTTATGACATAATCAAGCCTAAAATATCTCACGACGTCTTAAGTCTCACGACGTCGTAAGTCTCACGATGTCGTAAAGTATCTCACGACGTTGTCAAGAATTTACAACGTCGTAACACATCTCACGACGTCTTAAAAAAAAAAAACACTCGCGACGTCGTAACACGATTTTACGACGTCCTAAAATAGACTGACAACGATATAAGGTTCCATGACGTCCTGAGACAATCCCAGAGGTCGTCTTCAAATTTTGTTACTGATGGCTTGCCATACGGCCGCAGCCGACCCCAGCGATACAGGTAACTGCACCAGAGGCATCTCCGGGCATGTCTCAAACGTATGGTTCTCGCCCAAGCAGAACTGCACCGCGTGGACTGCTTGGCCCTCCCCGCAAATGCCTCATTATAGAGTGACTGATCCTCCACAGACCAGTTGAGGCTGCATCTCGTGGCAGCTTGACGCCTGTAAACACGATCGTAGGTCACCCACGCGTGACAGTCGTAAATTCGGGCTGCATGAAATATCCGGTGGGCGTAAGCGAAGAGCTCCGGGGCCTTCTGCAGATATTTCCAGGAGAGCACTGCTGCCATTGCTGTAAAGCACTCGGCCCACACTAGGATGTCCGAAACGGGTGGCCGACGACCGAAGTGCTTTAAAATGGACCGGTTAGCCGAGTCCGCTGCATCAGACGCCCATGCATGCCTCCTGCAGCAGGTCCGACATTTCGACAAACTCCAGATTTTCTATTTTGCAACCACCTTCGGGGGGGGGGGGGGGGGGGGGGGGGGGGGGGGGGGGGAATCTCGCTGCCGGGTCCGCTCCTAGCTGTCCCGAACCGCCGAGGTAGCTCAGCTCACCAAGGCGAGGGAAGCCATCCAACACCGCGAGTGCCGTAACCCCGCCGAGGGTCGGTACCGTACTCGCCTGCGCGAAAACCGGCAGTGACAGGCCGGTCGTCGGCTGATGCGGATCCGATGGTTGAGACGGACCGTCGCCTACGTAACGGGAGAGGATTTAGAATCACGCTAGCAATCGATTCGGGCGCCGATCGCGACAGCGTGCTGCTCGAGCTGGTACTGGTGCCCCGAGTGTCACATGCTCGATCGATCAGACGGCCTAGCTCTGACGAGCTACCTTCGATGCCCGGGAATGTGAGGGGAAAAGGGGAAGAGGACGTGCTGGACTCGTGCCAAGCACCGTGTGCCTCACGGGGAAAGCGACAACAGATGTGCTTACCGTTATCGCCATGAGCTGGGCCGTCAGCAGGACTCCCGAGGCTAACACCTGGTCAGTGGTGGTTGGCCTAACCATCGCGGCAGTCAACTGAGTGAATCGCCGCTCCAAGTACTCCCTCTGCTCAGCAGTAAAGGACTCCGTGATGCTACCGCAGACAACAGAACAGACCAGAGACAACGAACAAACAACGCGGGTGCGTGCTGTCGTGAGACCACGTGGCTCAGCCGCCCGGCGCCGCATATAAATGTCACCTACTAAGCGCCCGCCGGGTACACCCCCCTGGCCATTAACTGCGGTTAAATACTTTAACCTTCATTGAAAATATGGCTCAGTACACAAATAACACAAAAATCAGGTTCTGATGAGCTGACATAATGATTAGGGGTGGTGACTGATGGGGGTGTGTCTGGAAGGGTGAAGTCCAACTCACAAGTGTTGGTGGGCCGCCTTCAGCGCTTTGGCAGCGAAACTCATGTTTTTGAGGACCTGTGTGTTAATTTGGGCGTTCTCCAAGGCCTCTCGCTGGAACTCTATGGTCGAAAGAGTTCCGTCAATTTGCTGAAGTTGTTTCTCCAGTCGCTTTTTCCGTTTCAGGGCATTCATGGCGGCTGTAAAGGGATGCCAGACGTTTTGATAGCGCCATTATTACGGCTATCGATTACCTCTCTTGTTTTTCATGCAAGCTTGCTTGGCTGCCGCCAGCTCTTTAGCAATCTTCTTTTCTAAGAACTCAGATATCTTTCCCAGCATCTCCTCTGTCTCTCTCAACTTCTGTATCGCCACCTGAGGTGAGGGCTGGTCCTCTTTGCCTTTCCCGCCGCCGAAGAGGCGCGCTAATGCTGATGCCATCTCTCTTAGCTAGCTCTCCACACCCCTAAAAAATGTTTGGCATACGCCCCTATAGGCATTACCGCTGACGTCGTGTCCGGTTATGCCTAGTTAATAATACGATCACTTGCACGAATGCTTGCCGGTGCCCAGGCCAGACAACTTATTTAGTACCCGGATGTGACGTCACATAGCTGCAACGCTCGTTTGTTTACAAGTAAAAAGAAAACTGAAACATACTAGATAATGAGTGCCTCATTAAGTGAAAAGAACTACTTGACTGGTGTACAGTAATTGGTGGTATCTATGGTTCGATGCAACGGACAATTATCTTCTCCGCAAATCATCTCATGATTGGCCAGTGTTATCACCATTGAAAACATGGCTCAGTACACACAAAATCAAAATTAAGTTATTAGGTTCTGATGAGCTGACATAATGATTAGGGGTGGTGACTGATGGGGGTGTGTCTGGGACGGTGAAGTCCACAGCTTCAAGAGGTGGCCCAGCTGGCGAGCTCTTTCAGGTCGTCATCATCGTTCTTGACTTTGGCTTTTGGAGTCTTAGTGGCTGTAATGTGGGTACAGGTCAGAGGTGACATACCACTAGCCCCTCCACTGTAGATACTTACGAACTGCAGGTAGATCGTCAACACCAATGGTGTCTTCGGGCAACATGCTGCTGCCTGCCGGTACCTGGAGCAAATCCTTCTCCAATTCTTCCTGCTCCATTCCTTCCAGCTCGGCTAGTAGCTCGTCCTGAACAGGGGAGAGAGATCCAACAAAGAGTGAGCCCAGCTTGATCACAGTTTCAGGGCTTTTTGCACACAACACTACACAGCTGTACATACCATGCTTCATCAATTAACCATTATAGATGTTACTATTTCTTACTTCGTCCACATCCTGACCAAATCCAACGGGATTGGACAATGCGTTTGTGATTTCTTCGGACAATTCGTTCTGCTCCTGTATATCGTCCATCATGTCTTGTACATCATCTACGTCCCTATGATGTGACACGCATATTGCAATGTGCCCAAGTTACCACAGAAACACAAACACAAAGTCTACTCATAACTACAAACTCAACCTCCATCTGTAATATTATGTTATGTAATATGTATGTAGTTAATTATTATTGTTAAAAAAAAAAAAGAAGAGCTCTGCTAGCAAGGTGTGCAGGATGTAATGATGATCCAGGCAACGAATTCTTAGTATAGGTTTTCACATTTGTGTATCTTAATGTGTATGTACTATAATAATAATAAAATAAATAAATAAATAAATGGGATAAATAAATGGGATAAATAAAAGGGATCGTTTTCGCAAAAAGGGACCTAACACATGTTTTTGCAAGATTTCAAATTTTTTGTTGATATTCTAAAAGTCCTCTACACATTGCTTCTTATGCACTGAGAATCGGAGTATCTGTCATGGAGTTGTAAGACTTTGAATTTGAAATTAGCCAACAAGCGTTACATTTCTATTGGCGAGTACTGGAAATGTTATAATGTATGCGTTAGGTCCCTTTTAGCGGAAGCGATCCCAAATAAAAACCCACACGCAATATGTATGCCTGCCACTAAGGGTGCTTTAAAATGCCACTTCTAACTTAGCAGTTCAACTTCATCTTAGATGGACCGTTTAGTACAGCTCTGGTCTCAATCTAACTAGTGACGAAAGTGTGGCGCTGGAAGCACATTGGAAGTGAGTTTAGACTGTGTAGTACTACTTCTTACCAGAGCAGCACGATAATTGTCCGGATAATCGTGAGTGTTGTACGAGTGGAAACGACGTGTTTTGTGACACACAAAACTCACAATTGTTGGTGGGCCGCCTTCAGCGCTTTGGCAGCGAAACTCATGTTGTTGAGGACCTCTGTGTTGGTTTGGGCGTTCTCCAAGGCCTCTCGCTGGAACTCTATGGTCGAAAGAGTTCCGTCGATTTGCTGAAGTTGTTTCTCCAGTCGCTTTTTCCGTTTCAGGGCATTCATGGCGGCTATTAAAACAAGAAAAAAAAAAAGAAATAAAATATATACCGTTACGTCAAGATGATGCCAGGGTCAGATACTATCTATTATAATACTTGTACCCTAACTACACATTTTAGCGTGTGAATTGCTTCTACCTCTCTTGTTCTTCATTCCGGCGTGTTTCGCCGCCGCTAGTTCCTTTTCTATCTTCTTTTCTAAGAACTCGGATTTCTTTCCCAACATCTCCTCTGTCTCTCTCAACTTCTGTATTGCCACCTGAGGTGATGGTTGGTCGTCCTTGCCTTTTCCCGTCCCGAAAAGGCGCGCTAGTGCTGATGCCATTCGCTCAAGAGTTCACACGCCAAGAGAAAAACGAATACTTATTAAAAATATCACGTGAAGCGTCGTTACGACCTCAGCATAACGTCATTGGCATGACTCCGCCCACAGAGACCACAGTACTATTAATAGAAACCACAGCGCTTACCTGTATGTATGGCCTCCATGGCCCAACCTTCGAGTGATATGAATGCATTCAGGGATGCCCTAGCAATCGCAAAGAATATTGTAGTTCTTTCTGGTGCAGGGATTAGTGCTGAAAGTGGCGTCCCGACCTTTAGGTAAACAACAATTAACAGTTGATAAAAAATAGACGTTACTGCTCGTGCAGAGGCGCAGGAGGTCTGTGGCGCACGTATGCTGCTCAGCAGCTCGCCACGCCAGAAGCCTTCGAAGCCAACCCTTCGCTGGTGTGGGAGTTCTATCACTACCGGCGCGAGTTGATGCGAGTCAAAGATCCCAACCCCGGTCACAAGGCCATTGCAGAACTTGAAGCCCGCCTCAAGTCACAGGGAAGAAAGGTAACTATTGTGACTCAGAATATCGACCGCCTTCACCACCGAGCGGGCTCTAAATCGATTATAGAACTTCATGGTGAGCCTTGACCACGCAGCTCGTGATGCCTCCCCTCCCCTCCCCTCCCCTCCCCTCCCCTCCCCTCCCCTCCCCTCCCCTCCCCTCCCCTCCCCTCCCCTCCCCTCCCCTCCCCTCCCCTCCCCTCCCCTCCCCTCCCCTCCCCTCCCCTCCCCTCCCCTCCCATCCCCTCCTCCCCTCCCCCCTCCCCTCCCCTCCCCTCCCCTCCCCTCCCCCTCCCCTCCCCTCCCCTCCCCTCCCCTCCCCTCCTCCCCCCCATCCCCATCAAATGTAACTCTTTCACAGGGTCACTGTTTGCTACTCGATGCACCAAGTGTGGTGTGGTGGAGGAGAATACTACAAGTCCCATCGTGCCAGCACTCCAAGACAAAGGGTTTGTGTGTCATATTTATTTTCAATTGGAGCATATCTGGCACATCATATTATATAGCAGTTTATTGATGCGTGCATATTTTAAGAAACGAGTGCGTGTATGATGCTTTCTCTCCTCCATCCTCTACCCCAATAATGATATTCAACTCCATTTCTAACCTATCTACTTACACACTGCATGTTTATAAATCTAGACAGCATTAAAAAAAGTTGGTGCAGTTATTAACGCTTATCTTTTCTTTTGTTAAGAGCCCCAGATCCCAGCAGCATGGAGGCAAAGATACCTCTTGAGGAGCTTCCAAGGTTCCTAAACATTTAGCACGGGCACTGTGAATCAATTCTTTGTATGTGCTCCCAGGTGCAGCAGCGGTGCGTGTGGTGGCCTTCTGAGGCCCCACGTGGTGTGGTTTGGTGAGAGACTAGATGAAGAGGTGATGAGGGCTGCATCAGAGGCTCTTATGGAGTGTGACATTTGCCTGCTGGTGAGAGATGAGGAGGATGGGGGGAGGAGGGGGGAAGGGTATCTGCAAAATTTGTTAGCTAGTTGCAATCACTTGATAGTTCCTTAAGAGTTCTTTTGCTCCCATGCTACTGGGATCTGGAGGCTTTTAAGAAAGGGAAGTAAAAGATTTTTGTCAACTATTAGTGACTACAATCAACTTAATTGGTCAAGTCGTTGTCCCAATGAGCCAATCATTGTCATTCATAGGGCGTGTCATATAGTCAGGGCTAATGGGTGTGGCCGTAGGGCGTGTCATATAGTCAGGGCTAATGGGTGTGGCCGTAGGGCGTGTCATATAGTCAGGGCTAATGGGTGGGGCCGTAGGGCGTGTCATTTAGTCAGAGCTAATGGGTGGGGCTGTCTATAGTCAGGGCTAATGGGTGGGGTCGTAGGGCGTGTCATATAGTCAGGGCTGATAGGTGGGGTCATAGGGCATGTCATATAGTCAGGGCTAATGGGTGGGGCCGTAGGGCGTGTCATATCTATAGTCAGGGCTAATGGGTGTGGCCGTAGGGCATGTCATATAGTCAGGGCTGATAGGTGGGGTCGTAAGGCGTGTCATATAGTCAGGGCTAATGGGTGGGGCCGTAGGGCGTGTCATATAGTCAGGGCTGATAGGTGGGGCCGTAAGGCGTGTCATATAGTCAGGGCTAATAGGTGGGGTCGTAAGGCGTGTCATATAGTCAGGGCTAATGGGTGGGGCCGTAAGGCGTGTCATATAGTCAGGGCTAATGGGTGGGGTCGTAAGGCGTGTCATATAGTCAGGGCTGATAGGTGGGGTCGTAAGGCGTGTCATATAGTCAGGGCTAATGGGTGGGGCCGTAAGGCGTGTCATATCCTTTCCCATTAAAGGGAAACGGAAATGGAAAAATAATACCTTTTAAATTAAAGACTGTTGAACGATTATGCCTTTGAGCTGTCTCTTTCATCAAGTTATTCAAAAAAGGGGCAGGCACAGAATAGCATTAGTTGGAAGCAGTACAGACTAGTTGTGTATTAATAAGAGATACTTGTAAGCATGTGATAGTCATATGCATGTCCTCCTGTCTTATATCATCATCCCCTCTTGAAAAGTCGCAAATCAATTTTCACTTGAGCTTTTTCCTGGAAACTAAGCTGTGTGGTGTGGGTGTGCATATGGTGGGATGATCTGGTCATGAAGAGTCCATTGGCAGGTTGGCACCTCCTCAGTGGTCTATCCTGCTGCTGGGTTTGCACCCGTAGTGGCAGCCCGCGGAGTGCCAGTTGCTGAGTTCAACTTGGAACAAACACCAGTGACCTCTCTACTGAGGTGAGATTACTCCAACCCCCTCACACTCTCATTCAATTCAGAGCTACCAATTGACATTTGACGTCATCATGTTGTCGCCACATGACAGGTTTCACTTTGAAGGAAAAAGCGGTGACCTATTGCCAATAGCCTTGGCCAGACACCAGTCTGAACCTTGATGGAAGCAAGTAGAATACACTTGTAGTATTGTAACAAGATCAGTGAAGAACTTGTAATTTAGTTTCTTAGAATCTTAGAATATGCTGTACCCTATTTAAGGGTGTGTATCTTGCTCTGATTATAGCTGGCAAGTCAGTTGTAGTAAGGTTGTTGCGTTTAGTTTGTGTGCACGTGTGTGTGCTAATGGACGTGCCTGTCACGCATTCAGCGCCTCGTCTACTTCTTTTTCGTGTACTTGGTATTTGATTTGCATCATGGATACTTCAGTAGCCCCTTCCACCACACAAACGACACTACTTTACTGCTCCCAAGGTTACTACTACTGAATTTTTGAGTCTCCCTGTGCCAGTAGCCGAAGACGTATCAACTGCCATTGCTGCTTTCCACGTGTACGTGTGCTGGTTAATAGTAATCGGTCAATTTTTTAATGTTACAATAATCAAAACAAATAACAATATAACTTGCGGTTGTCGCACTCACGTGCTTAATCACTTTAATTTTAAACGTGTGTACGCCGTGAGGTCAAGGAGGGGAAATGATGAGACTCGTGGTTTTGGCGTTGTGTGCGTTCGCGGTGCCGATCAGTTGCGGCGTTATACAGCTGGACAATAGCAATTTTGATCAGGTACAGGCAACTAATGCGGTGCGAGCGCGCCCAGTTTGTTACTCACCTTATCCTATTTGTCCGTATCCAGTTCGTGAACGGAGACAAAGCCGCCTTTGTTGAGTTCTACGCACCGTGTAAGTCCATATTTGGTATGCACTTTCTTGGAAATAACCTGTTTTTAACTATTTCCTAGGGTGCGGACACTGCAAGCATCTAGCCCCGGCCTACGAGGAAGTTGGGAAAGCGTTTGATAATGTGGCCGATGTCATCATCGCTAAGGTCGACGCGGACGCGGAGAAAGAACTAGGCTCTCGTTTCGGTGTTCAGGGATTCCCAACGCTCAAGTTTTTCCCCAAGGGTAGCAAGGACCCTGAAGAGTACGTAAGAGCGTTGTGTATCGAATGCGTAACGTTACGCGCTCACATATTCTTTCCTCCTCTCCATTTCAAACACTCAACCCCCCACCCCACCCCGGCCTCCGCTGCCATCCAACAGTTACAATGGTGGCAGGGCCGCTGAAGATATTATTCAGTTCATTAATAGCAAGTCTGGTAAGCGCCAGAGAATAGGTTGCTGAAGGGTTAAAGTAGAGAAACGGCAAAAGGGTTAAAATCATAACCTCTGGAAGAGTAAATTTGAACTTTGTTGTGTTATTTGTGTTGTGGATGATGCTGTGTGTGTGTGTGTGTGTGTGTGTGTGTGTGTGTGTTTTGGTTAGTTGGTTGGTTGGTATGCTTGTGTGTGTGTGTGTGTGTGTGTGTGTGTGTGTGTGTGTGTGTGTGTGTGTGTGTGTGTGTGTGTGTGTGTGTGTGTGTGCAGTTTATTTGTGTGGTGTATTGTGTGTTAGTATTTTGTGTCCATACACCTAGGTAACATGTTGCCTGGGTGTATGCTGACGATTTTTGTGTTGTGCACAACACAACATGTTGCCTCGCATACAGAGGTGTCCTATTCGAGGCAATGTGAAAAGAAACCATCAATGTATAATAATCTTTATTGCATGCAAAAACGTTGTCTACTTGGACTTGAGACATGACACAGTGAAACTAGTAATTGAGTGGTAAGACCAACAGATATGCTTGTTACAAAGCGCTCTAACTGACCTGAAGCTTGTGTACTTCTTGGTTTGTTTGTTTTTCTCAAGATAGGTACAAAGTGCCATTAAATATTGCATGCAACATATTGCACCTAGCATACAGTCACCTGTAGCAGTTTGTGTGGGGAGAGGGGGGGGGGAGGAGAACAGTTAAGAGGCAACAATATCACTGTGCATGTGCATTCCCACATCTCAGGCACTCGGGGTCGTGTGAAGAAAGCAGCAAGCGCAGTGGTGGATTTGACTACTGAAAACTTTGATAGCATTGTGAAGGACCCCACAAAGAACGTTCTGGTGGAGTTCTATGCCCCATGTGAGTGCAGGGAGGATGTGAGGTGTGAGTACAGGGAGGAGAGGTGAGGTGTGAGTGCAGGGAGGAGGTGAGGGTGAGTGCAGGGAGGAGGTGAGGGTGAGTGCAGGGAGGAGGTGAGGGTGAGTGCAGGGAGGAGGTGAGGGTGAGTGCAGGGAGGAGAGGTGAGGTGTGAGTGCAGGGAGGAGGTGAGGGTGAGTGCAGGGAGGAGAGATGAGGTGTGAGTGCAGGGAGGAGGTGAGGGTGAGTGCAGGGAGGAGAGGTGAGGTGTGAGTGCAGGGAGGAGGTGAGGGTGAGTGCAGGGAGGAGAGATGAGGTGTGAGTGCAGGGAGGAGGTGAGGGTGTGAGTGCATGGAGGAGGTGAGGGTGTGAGTGCAGGGAGGAGAGGTGAGGTGTGAGTGCAGGGAGGAGAGGTGAGGTGTGAGTGCAGGGAGGTGAGGTGTGTAGTACTGAGAAGTGAGAGATGAAGGGTGGTGAGGAAGGACAAGTTGGTATGCAGCAAACGAAACCAGACACATGTTACTGCAACGTAGTCCGGTGTAGCCACACCCTCACGTGTAGTCCGGTGTAGCCACACCCTCACGTGTGGATGGAGGGTCTGGACAGTTGCCTATTCTCAAGTCGTGCCAATTAGCTTCTGTTAATTAATAATTATTAAACAAATTGCATTCCTCCCTATGTAATAAGTTTTAATAACAGAAAATATTTGGCACGACTCGAGAATAGGCAACTATACGCGGGTGTGTGGCTAACTGCAAAATTGTTCACAGTAATAACCACATCCCTTTCTCTTTGTTTAAAAAAGGGTGTGGCCACTGCAAAGCATTGGCACCTACGTATGAGGAAGTGGGTGCCACGTACAAGAATGAAGAAAATGTGAGTCCCTTTCGTGGAGTGTGGTGTGTGTCGTCAAATCATTCTGTGAGGGGTTGTGTGTGTGTGTGTTGTGTGTGTGTGTGTGTGTGTGTGTGTTGTGTGTGTGTGTGTGTGTGTGTGTGTGTGTGTGTGTGTGTGTGTGTGTGTGTGTGTGCCTTGCATTGGAGATGTGTCTATCACAATAAAATAATCAAATTGGCACATGTTGCAGTGTGTGGTTGCGAGAGTGGATGCTGATGCACAGAGGGACTTGGCTTCAAGGTAAGTGGAAGGGTTTGGGGAGGAGGGAGCATGTTGACTTCTTTTGCCTTGGTGTTGTCAGGTATGGTGTACAGGGGTATCCCACCATCAAGTTCTTCCCTAAAGATAACAAGGACGGAACAGACGTGAGTGCGAAGTGTGATTGATCTGATTTATATTTAACCTGTGTGTGTGTGTGTTTGTGTGTGTGTGTGTGTGTGTGTGTGTGTGTGTGTGTGTGTGTGTGTGTGTGTGCTCCAGTACAATGAAGGTCGTGCAGCTGATGATTTTGTGCTGTTCTTGAACAAGAATTGTGGTACCTTCAGAATGGTGGGAGGAAAGCTAAGCCCACTGGTGAGTGGGGGGGGGGGGGGGGGGGGGTGGGGTTACATTGCATGGGTGGGTGCATGTGTAACAGTGGGACTATTGAAACACCATTCAGTAGCACCATTCAGTAGTATTGTGCATTGAAATTGATTATGTTGGGCTTCAAGTAAAAATGATGTGTGGGAGTTGTTGGAGATGAAGGTGTGAAATCAGAAGAGAGGTGCTTCAAAACATGCAGTGTTAGAACAAGGGGCTTTAATACTCCTGTGTCACATGCAGTGTTAGAACAAGGGGCCTTAACACTCACTATGTGTGGGGTTTGTCTGCTTCAATGTGCAGGCTGGTGTTGTTGAGGATTTGAACCCATTGGCCAGCAAGTTCATGGCGGAAGAGGCGAATCGTGAGCAGATTCTTGCAGAGGCAGCAGCTGCTGCATCTGCAAGCAGTGATGCACAGTGAGTTTTGGGGGAGGGAGGCAGAGCAATTTGCAGATATGATGCATACAGCTGTGTGGTACATGGCTTCTTTGGTATTTTGCGCCATCAGAAATTCATTTTTACTTCAACCCCACATAATAGTTTTGACTACAACTGTGCTGTACAACTAGGCTTCGAAAGGGTTTGCTATTCTAGATTTGCGGAATACAGGCGGGCACTGTATGTGTGTATTACTGACTTTGTGTGATGGGGTGGTTCTTGGCGAAAGTTGTGACGTAAAATGTAATTCAGCTTAAAAACGGATTCACGTGAACAGTTAATGTCCAATCTCAAAAGGTGTAACAACTATTGTAATGTATAGTCAGAAGAATGGCTTGCTCTGGCATTTATATAGGCTACATGTTAAATTGTGTGTATAGAAAGCATGCTAGAAGAGATGTACTACGAAACTCCTTATTCAGCTAGTATGTGCAAGCGTGCAATTATGGGCGTACTTTCCATGTGTTCCCTAAGCACCCCCCACTCCTTTCTGATACACCCATCATAGTGCAACCCCTTCACTATACACTCTTGCTGTATGCTTGTGAAACTTCCCTCCTTTTTTCAGCTGATAATCGTATGCATGTCCAGTTTATGCTCGTATATATATTTAAACTTGCCCTCTCCCTCGGTCCATGAACAGTGGAAGGAGGGTGGGGAGAGGGAAGGGGATGAGGTTCTGGATAGCCATTTTACTATCTATAATTTATCTGCAGTGCCGAGTATTATGTTAAGGTTATGAAGAAGGTGCAAGAGAAGGGGGGAGAGTTTGTGAAGGCTGAAAATGAGCGACTTGGCCGTATTCTGAGTAAGTATACCACCTACAACTGCACTATTTTGTTGTTGCATTTTGGGGGGTTGGGTTGTCATCCTCCTCCCTCATGACATGTACCTCTCTTACCATCCCCTGCTCCAACCCCTCCTCCTCACAAAGGTGGTGACATCTCTTCCAAAAAGAGTGATGAGCTGATCAAGAAGCAGAATGTGCTCAGAAAGTTTGAGCTGTGAGAGCAGAAATGGACATAGGCAAACTATTCTAAAATGGTCATTAGATGTTCTATGATTTTTCTTTTCCTCCAAGCTACATAGAAACTAGAAAAGCTGGTAATGATAGTTTCAGTTGATGTGGGTTGGGAGTGTCGGTCACTGCCTCCATGGTGTGGCTGTTCCAGGTCTGCTGCAGAGATCGGGAAATCACGAGAGTTCAAAGTTAATTAAAGCAATTATTGTTGACTGCAGTGAAATTGTTACCTTGAAATTCTGTATCTGCTGCTGTGGGAAAGAAAGCCACGTGCATTTAGGGTTGCTTGAAAAGAGAGAGAGAGAGAGCAAAGCTTACTACGAAGTTGCTGGCATGGGTTTGGAAGACTTGGGACGATGCGGTCCTGTTAAGTTGCTGATGGTGGTCTGTAGGTAATTGTGGAGAGGAAGTTGGTCACCAAAGTAATGGGACATAGAGTCACCGCCGAACCTGCCATGAAGAGGTGATGGAGGGGTGCTTGTCACGTACGGCCAGTCCGCTGAAGTAAAGATCTGAGGATTGCACCAGAAAAAAATACGTTGGAACGTTCTATCGTAATTCTTTTGTAAAACATGCGAACGTTCTCACCACCACTATTGTTCGTCTGAACTGTTCCAAGTAGTTTCCTCCACGCATCTGTGTTGCTGTGGGAAGTACATAGTTAATGCTTCATCTTGATAATAAAGTGTTAATGAATTCAAGTTTACCGTGTTGCAATTGTGCGCATTGTTGATTTAGTTGTTCGGTCGAGAATTCGCTGGTATGCGAGAACGAGGTGTGATTATAATATTGCTGCCTTCTACGTGTGGTAGCCCCGTATATGCGTGTAAATGGCACTTGCTCGGTCTTGGCTTGACCTAATACTATTCCCTGCATGCACGACAACCAATCTTAACTTCACCTTTAACACCACAATGTACGGAGTAATGATGGGGCCCTGACAAGACAGTTCAACTATTCATATTGCACCATAGATAGTATCTATGATTTCTTTTATTATTATCATTTAAATACTAATCGCCATGACTTCAGTTCGCGCGCCATACAAGGCATCAGTTTTGTTGACAAATCATGCACGACCGCTGCCGAAGTGTAGCTAGCTCTTTTGTACCATTAGAAGGCTAACACAATAAACGAAAGCGAACACGAAAATAATGAGCAAACGGTCACGCTGGTTTTGCGCGAAGGATTTTCAAATGCTAACACTCTCGTAACCCTTTTTGTAACTTACTCGACAAGGTATTGCTGGTGCCTTAGTAACCAGCGTGCTTCTTGCACTCAAAAAATTCTCTTGGAGGATATAAATAATTTGCTTAAGGTTCGTTCAAGGGGGCTGCTTATTTTTACGCACCTGGTTCACAGCTGGTGATGTGTCTGCTATGCTCGGTGGTCAGCTTGTGTAGAACAGTGTCCATGCTCATCCGCCTCAGCGTGGGCAGCTGGGGATGGTACAGTTGGTGCTTCACGCTGGCAAGCCTCACGGACGGAGGTCGCTGTGTGCTGCACATCATTTTGCAAATCGATGTTTTGTTTTTTGTTTTTATTTTTGCGAGTGTGCGTGGAATGGGCGCACGTGACTGTAAACCTATATTCACTTTCTCCAAAAATCATTATCGTGTCAGTATCTACGACTCATGTAATGCGCTGCAGCAATTTTATACTAATCTGACGCGTAGCAGTCAATATTTTTGTTGGGTTGGCCGCACAAAGTGTGAAGTAGGAAAACTACCCCGCCGCTAGCTATGCAGGGGCGGATCCAGGATTTTGGGAAAGGGGGGTCTGATACAACTGGGGGAGGGGGCGTGCCCCCTCCCGTGACAGCAGGGGGGTCTGGGGGAGCGCTGATAGCTTCCTCAGTGGGGTCTGGGGCTTCGCCCCAGCCTCTTTTTTGCTTTTGCGTTTATTTAGCATGAAATTCACAGTGATATCCAATACATGCATATAGACCTTATTCGACCGCAAATATGAATATATTATTGTGTGACATGCATCACGCGATATCCGGATTACTGGAGCCTGCATGGATAGCGACGAGAAAACTGTTCATTCTTCACAATGCTATAGTTCCTACTGCTCAGCAATTAAATTCGTGACGCAAATCTTTTGTGAATTTGTGACCGAGCGTGCACGTGGCCAACCACCAGCGGTCTATAAACGACTCATGTATGTTTTACTATAGTATTAGTATTTTAGTTTACTTAGCTCTATAGCTATCTGTTTTCTGAGGAAAAGAATCTGAGATCCATCCCATTCACGTCTTTTGATCGCTTACCTCAATTCCTGCTCACACGCACCATTCGATCGATCGCGCGATTAAATATTTCATTAATACACATGTAAGAGGATTTAATTAGATCGATATATACCCCAGAACGATGTGCAATCTTGCAAATCCAAGGACGGTAACATGCAGAACGCTGCATAGATTACAGTATGCATACGTCATTCTTCATATAGGAAAGGGGGGGTCCGGACCCCCTGGACCCCCCCCCCCCCCCCCCCCCCCCCCCCCTATAAATCCGCCCCTGCTATGGCTGTGATTAATGGGTAACTCGGCTTTAAAGAATGCACTACAATAAATGGATTACTCCGAGGTTTTAAACAGACTATAGCATAGGCAGCGTTGTTTTTCACATACAATGTAGTAGTTATTTAACGGAGTTCACATGGTCCCAAACAACTACGCAATTGTCGCGCATGCGCTAGTCTTACGTCGTGCGGTTAAGTAGCTATTTTTCGAACTGACCGCGACAAATGACACCTAGTACCTGGGTTTTTGTTTATGTGGTGTGTGTGTGTGTGTGTGTGTGTGTGTGTGTGTGTGTGTGTGTGTGTGTGTGTGTGTGTGTGTGTGTGTGGTGTGTGTGGTGTGTGTGTGTGTGTGTGTGTGTGTGGTGTGTGTGTGTGTGTGTGTGTGTGTGGTGTGTTGTGTGTGTGTGTGTGTGGTGTGTGTGTGTGTGTGTGTGTGTGTGTGTGGTGTGTGTGGTGTGTGTGTGGTGTGTGTGTGTGTGGTGTGTGTGTGTGTGTGTGTGTGTGTGTGTGTGTGTGTGTGTGTGTGTGTGTGTGTGTGCAGTGTCGTTTCCAGAGGGGTTCCCTGAGCATATTCACAATTCATTTTCACCATATATGGTATTAGCCACTCCTTATATGGTGAAAATGAGTTGTGAAATGTTCAAGAAACCCCTCTGGATACGCCACTGGTGTGTGTGCGTGTGTGTGTGTGTGTGTGTGCGTGTGCGTGCGCGTGCGCGTGCGCGTGCGCGTGTGCGTGCGCGTGCGTGTGTGTGTGTGTGTGTGTGTGTGTGCGTGTCACTGTGTGCGTGTGCGTGTGTGATAAGTATGCAATGATGATGTGTCGCACAAACGCTCGAGGGTCGCTATGCAACCTTACTTCAGTCGATATATAAGCATCGGAGGAGTCGAAAAGAATAAATGGATTCTGCAAAATGTAAAAGTTCCTTATAGTATATGTTTTACCGGTGAGAGATTCAGCTATACATGTACGCACTACTCGGCCCCACCTTCCAACAGATCTGATGCAGATCGCATATACCAAGTGCGTGCATTTGACGATCTATAGTCCATGCAGTGTCTTTCTATAGTATAATATTGATGATTCCTTGTCAAATTAATGATACACGTTCTTTCAGATTTAATCTCGCATAGGAATGTCACCTCTGCTTGCACAATTAACCAAAATCTTGCATGAAATAAATAAAAATCAATAATAATTATAAAATACACACAACTGAATGGAATCATGTAACAGAAAGACTCGCCATATATCAGACTACTACCTTTTGAACAACTCAGACTTTACGATATGATGATCGAACTCTTCAACGGCACACAACAAAACTTTGCATGCAAAGTTGTATACAGTGGTTTTATAGGTCCCTCCGTGAATACCTGCACGAAATATATGGATGAGTACTTTCCACATTCATGCATTAAAAATGTCGATCACGCATGGAAAGAAGAACCACGAGACCTACATTCAAGCCACTGTCGAGGCTTCTTACCACCGCACTATTGCAAGGATGGTGATAAGGGTTGCTGATTTTAAAGGTTTCCTGTGGGAACACAAATGCCAGTCAAACAACGTTATCATGCAAACATTACACAGAAATGCGCATGACATACATAGAGCTTAGTCTCGTACCCAGACCCTGATTCCCACAGCTGCGGGTGGATTACATCACCGGTGATGTAATACATCCGCTGCTGTGAAAACATGGGTCTGGGTACGAGACTACATAGAGCTGTTCCATTAGAGCTCCAATTGCTTGAAGCAGAGAAGCGGTCACTCTTTTGATCTCACTGATGCCCGCTGCATTAAATGCAGTGATGGGGGCCATTGGTGATTTGTTGAGGATACCGGCGCACTTGGTGTCCTTGAGGACAGGGGCTGCACTGATGGATGAGAGGACTAGTGCCAGCAGTGCTAAACGTTCCATTCCCATTATGTGCAGAGCTCAATGCAGGTATGGCTGGTTGGCGGCGGCTGCAAATTTACTGAAGTGGCCGTTAGATGGCTGAATAACAATTCGGCATAGGGTAGATTAATGTAATTTCGCCAGGGGGGGAGTGTTCGCCACCCTTAACTTCAAACGCGGCGCTAGGGCTTACCTGACGTTTCTATACCGCAGCAAAATATGGAAATGTTAGTACATGGAGTCTGTGTTTACGGCCCACAATTGAAGTTCTATTGATTATTTCGGTTCTTACAAAAAACTAAGCTACCTCAATTTTCGGCAAAAGTGGTGCGGTAAACAACGCGCAATTGGAAGTGAGTTTAGGTGGTGCAAGCATAGATATTCTAGTTACAGGGATTGGAAACAAGCCCAATCAACACTAGTTAACACCTACACTCCGCACATTCGGGCACTATTTAGAATTCTGAACGATGGCTTGTGAAGATATCCTAGACGACGGTGAGTAAACTTAGTTCGCATGCAACTCATTATTTGAAATTAGTGGTGTGTTTTCCTTAGCGGTACAGAATTTCATTGAAGCTGTTGACGCGATTTTAGTGGAGGACAGCTACCAATTGCCATCTCCAGTGGCTTCCAATTGTTTAACGCCGGGCAGCTAAAGTATTGAATATTTGGATGAAAAAGCCAGAGAACAACAGCGAATTGAATTTATTTAGTAAAAATCTTCATTCAAATCTTTCTAAAGCTACAAGATTGCTTTTAAACACAAAGAGAATGAGTAAAGGCAGAGAAAAAGTGGTGTGGGCCAGGTGTGGGCTATGTGTATTAGTAGAAAGATCTCAGTGGGAGAAATATGAACAAATAGGATATTTTACAAGTAATTGGATGCATGTGTATCAGAAATCTCTGACTTACAGAAATCGTTGATATTAGTATATGCAGAAATTAATGATGCGGAAAACCGGTAGCACTTTGAAAATTTATATAAAATCTCCCATAGTAGCACCACGATAGAAAATCAGACGTTGCTGTGTAAAAATCTATGCTCTATCTGGCAGTGGTATTGTATCATTTTTAAATACAAACATGACTATGTTATACCCGCAAGTTCTAATACGTGTTAAAAAGCTGTTTAATCAAATCGCGCTGTTACTAACGAGCAAACTATGTAAACCTATGTGTTGCTGTGTAGAAACGCGACCACTATCCGATTTACTTAAAAAAAAGGACTACAAGTTATCTAAAAGGCCGTAACACCCGCAAGTTTGAAACTGGAAGCTACGCGCGAAGATAATTGTATCTCTTCTTCTGTACGTCGTACAAAAAAACTTTAAACGTTGCCGAAATCTACACGCAATAAAGAATCCAGACACGTATCTTGTTTTGACGTAGCTAAAAATAAAATAAAAAATCCAAAGGGGAAGGATAGCCAGTCACTCGATTAACAAGTGCGCGGATGGTAAATTCTTGCATGTACAGGGTTCAATGGCTCACGTGCGCCGTTTCCAATCCCTCTAACTATAATATCTATGGTGCAAGTCGCTGTCCGTAAGGTACGTAGTCATGATCCGTTTAATATCTTGCTATTAGAGAAGAGGGGTGATTTCTGGACAATATATGTAGTTCCGTTTGTTATGAAACTTACTAGCTTGGGAATTAGGGTGGGTGGCGGACACTCCAATCGGCTATTAAGCAGTAGTCGCCAGGGGTGGCGACTATACTCAAACTTAGTGAGAATAGTCAAAATAGCTACCATTAGGCTTCTAAATGTTTTCTATCGATTATATGTAAGTACTGCAAGTTGTTCATGTTGGGAAGGAGTGTTCGCCATGGGGGCGGGGCCTTCTTTCCCATACACACCTAATGGAATGTGCATTTATATATTTTTTTCTGACACTTCATGCATCAAATGGTTTCCTTTTGTTTCTGGCCTTCTAATAAAACTCAGTTCAGATGCTTGAGCCAACTTGAGCCCTTGGAGCTGTATGTTGTAACTAACTGCAAGCCACGGATGTACAAATGGAAGCCGTTCTATCCAAAAAAAATACTAGCATCGCAAAGAAACACTCCCAGGGTGTTTAAAGGGCTACAGTGAACAAGCTTACTTGTTTTAGCAACGTCCTACGTAAAAACCACTTTGTTACACTTCGCAACAACGAAATACAGGGGGTGGCGAACACTCCAAATAGACGTGGCGAAAGCCCAACAGGGGTGGTGACTATACCTGAAGTACGCTTAATTGGATAAAACTACTGTTTTGTTTTGTTTGAAACACTTTTTTTGAGAAACGAAGCGATAATAGTGTAGAATAAGGACTGAGGATCTCTTGAAACCAAGTATGTTTGAAACACTACCCGTCCTTTATGTAAGAATACCGATATGGGTGCTCGCGAGTGGCGAACACTACTTAATTGACCCTAGCACCCGACCGGGCCACTTTTTATACCTCAGCAGAATAGAGTATAAGGTGACATCAGAACCATCGCGAGAGTCCCAAGGGAACCACCTCCCGAAACATATTAAGTCTTGGTTCCCTCGTACAGTAGATAACGATCAATTTATTATCATCAAATTATTGAACGAAAACTTTGAAGTTCGATTGATTACCAGAGAGCACAACATCGCCAGTAGAGAGAGATTCCCGACTATATGTGTTGGTATTATGCATGTACATGCCACATATATACCGTCATGCCAATGGTGCACAATTTTTTTTTTTTAAGATAATAACAGCACTAAATACATACAGAAAACATATATGGCCAGCTCACTAAAAGAGAAACTGAGAACGCTTTTTATATTTGGTAGAGATCGTGTTTGCCGCTAAGCCGCCTGTACAAAGTTGAAAACTCACGAGCCATTCCTCCAGTTGTTGGAAAAAGTAATAAAAATTGTGTATCAATTTCACAGGTTGACTAGGCGATTCTTGTCTGAGGTATACTGCTGGTGAGTCCATGGAGCGGTAGCTAGCGGGAGGGTTAGGGAGGAAAGCCCTTATGCATCAAATATGCATCCTGGCTACGATAAATTTTTTTAATAATAATAAAAAAACCCTCAGTGGCACGTATATCAAGACATCAGTGTTAGCAGATTTATGCATAGTGAAAGCCTTCACCATTTAATGATTGTAAGTGAGGTTCAATAGCAACATTATGGCATACCTGATCTGACAACAGGGAAGGAGTGAAATCCCTGAGCCATTATGGAGAATTGCAATGGATATAGCCTCCCAAATTGCATGTCATTGATGTACGGTCAGCAGAAAATGACAGACCACATGCAGTTACAGGTTGATGGCTTGCAGACTCCAGCTGTATCACAAGCAGAGTGCATCTCTGAACTCACCCTTATACAGAGAGAAACGAAACTCGTCTAGAGGAAGCACAGATAGCCATGAGGATGCACCTTTTTCTCAAACTGTCATTGCAAGCATTACGTTACTACATACTCATCTGTCCCCCCGCACATTGATTATTTTTCTGACCGCATAATTAGTTCCAAAAGTAATCTAGTTCCAAAAATAATGTTTGGTACTTAATTTAAAACCGTGTGATGTGGTTTTAGATTTGTTTACAACATGACAGCACACGTTCCCAAATGATAAACCACTTGACGTTAGATGTATCTATTCTGAAGTGGCATTCCGAGAAATCGAATAAGCAATTGTTACTTGAACTGCGCGGGATGTTAATTAAATCTAGATCCTAACGACTATGCAGAAATAATTCAGTCCTGCGTACATGCAAATATAGGCGTGTACCATCGTTGATGCTCAAAATGCCGTTGCTGATTCCATGCAACTATGATAAACTCTCTTTCAAGCTGCAACGACAGGTTGATCTTAGCTGGGAAAGGGTGCATTCTCATGGCTATCTGTACTTCCTCCAGAAGAGTTTCGTTTCTCTCTGTATAAGGGTGTACATACCCATCTGTCCCCATATTGATCATTTTTCTGACCGCATAATTAGTTCCAAAAGTAATCCAGTTCCAAAAAATAATGTTTGGTGCTTAATTTAAAACCGTGTAATGTGGTTTTAGATTTGTTTACGAAACATGACAACACACGTTCCCAAATGATAAACCACTGGACGTTAGATGTATCTATACTGACAGTGTATACATGACAGCCAATTTAGAATCGACTTCGCACGGTATCCGGGTCAAAGCGTTACAAACAGAGCTGCGGGCCATGCGTATGGGCGTGCAGTGATTTATGTTTATGTATATAAAATAATGTTTGGTGCTTAATTTAAAACCGTGTGTTGTGGTTCAGAATACAAGCTAAAAATAAAAAGCAGGACCAAAAGTGTGGGAGGGGATGTCCACTATCAGCTTATGCAACCATTCCTAGAACATACACTGCAGCTGCATCGCAGCAAAAAAAACAAAAAAAAAAAAAAAACAAGTCAAATCACAATGGATTTACTAAATCGTGCGTTGATTTTATATGATTTGTAAATCATGCGTTAATTGAACAATTTATTTACAAAATCCGTTATGAAATCAATATTTGATCCGTTTGACGCCTTTGTTTGTTGTTGCTGTGTATAGGATTGCACAATGGACGCGATGCATGCCCCATAGTGATACGTTGCATGCTGCTAAATGACCTGCAAATTAGCTGCATGTGCACAAATATACTGGTAATGCTGATTTGATATCATGAAATCTAGACCACTAGGGTCTTAGTAACGTTTTGAGATAGTAGTTCAGTCACACAAGTATTACGTTACTGCATACCCAACTGTCCCGCACATTGATTATTTTTCTGACCGCATAATTAGTTCCAAAATAATCTAGTTCCAAAAATAATGTTTGGTACTTAATTAAAACCGCGTGATGTGGTTTTAGATTTGTTTACGAAACATGACAACACACGTTCCCAAATGATAAACCACTTGACGCTACATGTATCTATTCTGAAGTGGCATTCCGTAAAATTGAAAAAGCAATTGTTACTTGAACTGCGCGGGGTGTTAATGAAATCTTCATCCTAACGAATGTGCAGAAATAATTCGGTCCTGCGTACAATATAGGCGTGTACCATCGTTGATGCTCAAAATGCCGTTGCTGATTCCATGCAACTATGATAAACTCTCTTTCAAGCTGCAACGACAGGTTGATCTTAGATGGGAAAAGGTTGCATCCTCATGGCTATCTGTACTTCCTCTAGAAGAGTTTCGTTTCCCTCTGCATTAGGGTGAGTTCAGAGACCTGTCTGCCGAAAAGCATAACTGCATGGATTCCGCAAAAATGTTAAAGTTTCCTTTTTTGCTTTACCAGAAAATTCAGTCAGGGATAATGCACTGTTCAAATACATGCCAAGCATGCATCCATATAGGCTAGCGGTGTATACAGCTCCACAGATACTGATTCTTAGTATTTAGCTGTATTGTTCCATTCTACTCCAGAGTAGAGGGTCGCATAACTGAAGGCACAGCTGGTACGTATATAGGGATATCTTTCGGATCACTCCTCATAATTGACCAAAATTTTGTATGAATAAATTAAAATAAATAAATACAAGAAGAATATGAATAGAATCATGTATTCGTGGAGGAACCTATAACCCCTACATAGTTTTGTTGCATGTGTTCCGTTGAAGAGTTCGAGCGTCATATCGTAAAGTCTGCAAACAGTGCATTCAAGCCCAGCCACACTTCGTAGACGTTCTTGACCTCGTCCCTGTCACTCGTCACGACCCCTAAGCATCGGCACAGCTCCGATTCAGAGTCACTGTTTGTCTGCATAGAAAGAACCGAGATCTATATCAGTATAGCCTAGTGACTGGCTTTATACCTGGTACTCGATTTGAAGTTGGATGCAAGATTGGGTTCTATCGTTGGTCTGAAGCTGAGGCTGCGCGCTTGTACTTGTTTCTGCGGACTGCCCAGTAGGCTGGTCTGTGCCGTTATTCAAAACAGGAGACTCTGTGTCACTGCTTGGAAGGCGGAGCTCAGCTGTTTGAGCCAACGATGCATTGAGCTACAAATAAGGAGTACATGCAGAATGAGATGAATGGTATAGCTTCATTTTAAAAACTTAAACTGCAAAGAAATGATTTTCGTGCATCCGCTACATTGTAGCTACCTACCAGAATCGACAGCCCAGCAGTAATGTCTTCAAGCTGCTGGAAGACCTGCTCCAGACAAACTACAAAGTTGCCGTTGTGATAATGTGTATCGTAGTCGATGCTATTGTTGAGCAGACGGGTTAAGTTGATCAAAAGGTAGTAGTCTATGGTGAGTCTTTCCGTTACCTGCACGAAATATATGGATGAGTACTTTCCACTTTCATGCATAAAAGTGTCGATCACGCATGGAAAGAAGAACTACGAGACCTACATTCAAGCCACTGTCGAGGCTTCTTACCACCGCACTATTGCAAGGATGGTGATAAGGGTTGCTGATTTTAAAGGTTTCCTGTGGGAACACAAATGCCAGTCAAACAACGTTATCATGCAAACATTACACAGAAATGCGCATGACATACATAGAGCTGTTCCATTAGAGCTCCAATTGCTTGAAGCAGAGAAGCGGTCACTCTTTTGATCTCACTGATGCCCGCTGCATTAAATGCAGTGATGGGGGCCATTGGTGATTTGTTGAGGATACCGGCGCACTTGGTGTCCTTGAGGACAGGGGCTGCACTGATGGATGAGAGGACTAGTGCCAGCAGTGCTAAACGTTCCATTCCCATTATGTGCAGAGCTCAATGCAGGTATGGCTGGTTGGAGGTAGCAAATTTACTGAAGTGGCCGTTAGATGGCTGAATAACAATTCGGCATAGCACCCGACCGGGCCACTTTTTATACCTCCGCAGAATATAAGGTGACATCAGAACCATCGCGAGAGTCCCATGGGAACTCCCGAAACAAATTAAGTCTTGGTTCCCTCGTAGATAACGATCAATTAATTTTCAGTCACATTTTAGATATAGCTACGAAAACTTTAAAGTTCGATTGATTGCCCAGCTTCGCCAGTAGAGAGATTCTCTCGAGAATCCGACAATATGTGTGGTCAATATTATGCATGTACATGCCACATATACATGCAGAAAATCACAGACCACAGTTACAAGTTGATGGCAGACTCCATGCAGTAATATTGCAAGCAGAGTGCATCTCTGAACTCATCCTTATACAGAGAGAAACGAAACTCTTCTGGAGGAAGTACAGATAGCCATGAGGATTCACCCTTTTCCCATCTAAGATCAACCTGTCGTTGCAGCTTGAAAGAGAGTTGCATGAAATCAGCAACGGCATTTTGAGCATCAACGATGGTACGCGCCTATATTGTACGCAGGACCGAATTATTTCTGCACATTCGTTAAGATGAAGATTTAATTAACACCCCGCGCAGTTCAAGTAACAATTGCTTATCAATTTCTCGGAATGCCACTTCAGAATAGATACATCTAACGTCAAGTGGTTTATCATTTGGGAACATGTGTTGTCATGTTCCGTAAACAAATCTAAAACCACATCACACGGTTTTAATTAAGTACCAAATATTATTTTTATTTTGGAACTAATTATGCGGTCAGAAAAATAGTGCGGGACCGTTGGGTATGCAGTAACGTAATACTTGTGTGACTGAACTACTATCTCAAAACGTTAGTAAGACCCTGTTTTCATGATATCAAATCAGCCAATCCCCCCACCCTGTCCATTGGGCATGCGTTGTCTCCCCATGCACCCTCAGCCCTCGCGCTCTAACACATGCTGGGATTCCATGCCACCCTGTACCGTAGCATCTGTATGGACCGTCTGACCATCCCCCTGCGGGTGAAAATGGGTGTGAGTGGTTGGGGGTTCCGGCTAACCTAGTACATGTATATTTGTGCACAGCTAATTTGCAGGTCAGTTTGCAGCATGCAACGTATGGGGCATGTAACGCGTCCATTGTGCAATCCTATACACAGCAACAGCAAACAAAGGCGTCAAACTGATCAATTATTGATTTCATAACGGATTTTGTAAATTAATTGTTCAATTAACGCATGATTTACAAATCAAAATCAACGCCCGATTTAGTAAATCCATTGTGATTTGACTTTTTTTTTTTTTTTTTGCTGCGAACAGAGCTCTGCAGTGTATGTTCTAGGAAATGGTTTTATAAGCTGATAGTGGACATCCTCTCCCAGCGGGACAGATGAGTATGTAGTAACGTAATACTTGTGAAGAATCAGTATCTGTGGAGCTGCTTGCATGCAATGACATGGGTCAAGGAAAACACTACTAGCTGATATATATGCACTCCTACCAGTACATGCATTTGCACAGTGCGTACAGCTGAATCATCACTGGCTGAATCAACTGATCAAGCAAAAAAATAGGAAACTTTAACAGTTTGCAGAATTCATGCAAACATTTCCCTTCTATTCGAGGGCTTGCATGTACACAGCGACACCTCCGCAGCTCATTGTCACAAAGAAAAAAAAATGTCAAGAGGAAGGTGTCTGTGTCAATTGTCGCGGTCAGTTCTAAAAAGCAGCTAACCGCACTATGTGCAGTTCGTATGTATGACTCAGAAGTCGCTCATTCTCAGCCTTCGCAACCCCCCGCTTCTCTGCACCTTCTTTATAACCTTAACATAAATCACTGCACGCCCATACGCATGGCCCGCAGCTCTGCTTGTAACGCTATTGACCCGGATACCGTGCGAAGTCGATTCTATATTCTCAAACAATTGGCTGTCATGCATACACTGGTCAGTACAAGCTAAAAATAAAAAGGAGGACCAAACGTGACATTGATCATTTTTCTGACCGCATAATTAGTTCCAAAAGTAATCCATGCAGTTCCAAAAATAAATGTTTGGTACTTAATTTAAAACCGTGTGATGTGGTTTTAGGTTTGTTTACGAAACATGACAACACACGTTCCCAAATGATAAACCACTTGACGCTACATGTATCTATTCTGAAGTGGCATTCCGAGAAATTGAATAAGCAATTGTTACTTGAACTGCGCGGGGTGTTAATGAAATCTTCATCCTAACGAATGTGCAGAAATAATTCGGTCCTGCGTACAATATAGGTGTGTACCATCGTTGATGCTCAAAATGCCGTTGCTGATTCCATGCAACTATGATAAACTCTCTTTCAAGCTGCAACGACAGGTTGATCTTAGATGGGAAAAGGGTGCATCCTCATGGCTATATCTGTACTTCCTCTATATAGAAGAGTTTCGTTTCTCTCTGCCGTATAAGGGTGAGTTCTAGATGGGAAAAGGGTGCATCCTTATGGCTATATCTGTACTTCCTCTATATAGAAGAGTTTCGTTTCTCTCTGCCGTATAAGGGTGAGTTCTAGATGGGAAAAGGGTGCATCCTCATGGCTATATCTGTACTTCCTCTATATAGAAGAGTTTCGTTTCTCTCTGCATAAGGGGGAGTTCAGAGACCTGTCTGCCGAAAAGCATAACTGCATGGATTCCGCAAAAATGTTAAAGTTTCCTTTTTTGCTTTACCAGATAATTCAGTCAGGGATATTGCACTGTTCAAATACATGCCATGCATGCATCCATATAGGCTAGCGGTGTATGCAGCTCCACAGATACTGATTCTTAGTATTTAGCTGTATTGTTCCATTCTACTCCAGAGTAGAGGGTCGCATAACTGATAAGGCACAGCTGCTGCGTATATAGGGATATCTTTCGGATCACTTCTCATAATTGACCAAAATTTTGTATGAATAAATTAAAATAAATAAATACAAGAAGGATATGAATAGAATCATGTATTCGTGGAGCAACCTATAACCCCTACATAGTTTTGTTGCATGTGTTCCGTTGAAGAGTTGGAGCGTCATATCGTAAAGTCTGCAAACAGTGCATTCAAGCCCAGCCACACTTCGTAGACGTTCTTGACCTCGTCCCTGTCACTCGTCACGACCCCTAAGCATCGGCACAGCTCCGATTCAGAGTCACTGTTTGTCTACATAGAAAGAACCGAGATCTATATCAGTATAGCCTAGTGACTATGTACGGGGCTTTATACCTGGTACTCGATTTGAAGTTGGATGCAAGATTGGGTTCTATCGTTGGTCTGAAGCTGAGGCTGCGCGCTTGTACTTGTTTCTGCGGACTGCCCAGTAGGCTGGTCTGTGCCGTTATTCAAAACAGGAGACTCTGTGTCACTGCTTGGAAGGCGGAGCTCAGCTGTTTGAGCCAACGATGCATTGAGCTACAAATAAGGAGTACAGAATGAGATGATGGTATAGCTTCATTTTAAAAACTTAAACTGCAAAGAGATGATTTTCGTGCATCCGCTACATTGTAGCTACCTACCAGAATCGACAGCCCAGCAGTGATGTCTTCGAGCTGCTGGAAGACCTGCTCCAGACAAACTACGAAGTTGCCGTTGTGATAATGTGTATCGTAGTCGATGCTATTGTTGAGCAGACGGGTTAAGTTGATCAAAAGGTAGTAGTCTATGGTGAGTCTTTCCGTTACCTACACGAAATATATGGATGAGTACTTTCCACTTTCATGCATAAAAGTGTCGATCACGCATGGAAAGAAGAACTACGAGACCTACATTCAAGCCACTGTCGAGGCTTCTTACCACCGCACTATTGCAAGGATGGTGATAAGGGTTGCTGATTTTAAAGGTTTCCTGTGGGAACACAAATGCCAGTCAAACAACACTATCATGCAAACATTACACAGAAATGCGCATGACATACATAGAGCTGTTCCATTAGAGCTCCAATTGCTTGGAGCAGAGAAGCGGTCACTCTTTTGATCTCACTGATGCCCGCTGCATTAAATGCAGTGATGGGGGCCATTGGTGAATTGTTGAGGATACCAGCGCACTTGGTGTCCTTGAGGACAGGGGCTGCACTGATGGATGAGAGGACTAGTGCCAGCAGTGCTAAACGTTCCATTCCCATTATGTGCAGAGCTCAATGCAGATATGGCTGATTGGAGGTAGCAAATTTACTGTAGATAGCTGAATGGCATTTGCAACCGTCCTGGCCACTTTTTATAATAAAAGATGACGTCAGAACCATCATGATTGTATGAGTCCCAAGGGAACCACCTCCCAAAACATTAATGAAGTAGATAACGATCAACAAATTATCATGTTAAGTTCGATTGATTACCTGAGAGCCCAGCATCACAGATAGAGAAGTACTCTAGAATCCGACAATATGTAGGATCTAACGCATGTTTTTTCAAGATTTCAAATTCTTTGATATTCTAGAAGTCTGAAATATCCTCTACGCATTGCTTCTTACGCACTGAGAATCAGAGTATCTGTCAGGAGTTGTAAGGCTCCGAATTTATAATTAGCCATATACATTTCAACGCAAGTGTTATATACATTTCAATGCCGGCGTCCTGGAATGCATGCGTTAGGTACCTTTTCGCGGAAACGATCCCGTATGTTTATATGTACGTATGCAGGTGCAGGAGCTATATTGTATTCAGTACTGAATTATTTTTGCACAGTCGATACGATCAAGATTTGATTAACACGTTGTTTGCAGTTTACAAGTGTTTAGTTGAATTTACCAGAAAGCCGCGTCAGTACTATAGTATGGAGAAATAGATAACATCTAGTGTGAGCGGTTTTATCATTTGGGAACGTGTGTTGGTTAAAAATCTAAAACCACATCACACAAATTTAAATTAAGTGCTAAACATTATTTTGGGAACTATATACAAATCATGCAATGTGGATTGTTTTGGAACTATCGACGTAATAATGTGCGAGGCAGATGAGTACACATGCAGTAACTTGTGCGGTATATACTAAGAACCTTAGTGACTCAGTTGACTTTTCATGATATCAAATCAGAATTACCCTGTTGTATTGTGTATGCAAGTCAGTTAGCAGACATGCAACGTGCGGGGCATAGCATCGCGTGCATCGTATGCATTGTGATACAATGGTATGGCTGGTTGGAGGTAGCAAATTTACTGAAGTGGCCGTTAGATGGCTGAATAACAATTTGGCATAGCACCCGACCGGGCCACTTTTTATACCTCCGCAGAATATAAGGTGACATCAGAACCAACGCGAGAGTCCCAAGGAAACCACCTCCCGAAACAAATTAAGTCTAGGGTTCCCTCGTAGATAACGATCAATTAATTATCTGTCGCATTTTAAATATATAGCTACGAAAACTTTAAAGTTCGATTGATTACCAGAGAGCACAGCATCGCCAGTAGAGAGATTCTCGACAATATGTGTCTATATGTGAGGTATGATCCATGTACATGCCGCATATATACTTTCCATGCCATGGCATTCCTCCAGTTGTTGAAAAAACAAAAAACAAAAATAATTTGTGTACTGTACACCGTGTTCAACTTCTCAGTTTCACAGGTTGTCTAGGCGATTCATGTCTGAGGTATACTGCAGGTGAGTCCATGGAGCGGTAGCTAGCAGGAGCATTAGGGAGGAAAGTCCTTAGACCACAATTCCAAATAATAAATAAATAAACCCTGGCACGTATATCAAGACATCAGTGTTAGCAGATTTATGCATAGTGAAAGCCTTCACCATTTAGTGATTATAAGTGAGGTTCAATAGCAACATTATATGGCATACCTGATCTGACAACAGGGAAGGAGTGAAATCCCTGAGCCATTATGGAGAATTGCAATGGATATAGCCTCCCAAATTGCATGCATGTCATTGATGCATGGTCAGCAGAAAATGACAGGCCATAGATTTGGCACAGCCATATCGCAATCAGTGTGCATCTCTGAACTCATCTATATACAGAGAGAAACGAAACTCTTCGATATAGAGGAAGTACAGATAGCCATGAGGATGCACCCTTTTTCCAGCTAAGTAACAATTGCTTAATCAATTTCTCGGAATGCCACTTCAGAATAGATACATCTAGCGTCAAGTGGTTTATCATTTGGGAACATGTGTTGTCATGTTCCGTAAACAAATCTAAAACCACATCACACGGTTTTAATTAAGTACCAAACATTATTTTTGGAACTAGATTATTTTGGAACTAATTATGCGGTCAGAAAAATAATCACTGTGTGCGGGACCGTTGGGTATGCAGTAACGTAATACTTGTGTGACTGAACTACTATCTCAAAACGTTAGTAAGACACTAGTGGTCTAGATTTCATGATATCAAATCAGCATTACCATGCAGTATACTTGTGCACAGAATTTGCAGGTCAGTGCAGATTCCAGATTGGCAATCTGCAATCTGCAATCACGTGCTTGTGTCTCACAGAAATCCACATGTCATCGCAGGGCCGTAGGTTAAAGCCGAAATCCAGCATTGATTCGCAATGCGATACAGAGAATTAGCAAGGGTCATAGCCTAAACTCTGTCGCAAAGGCTGCTGGTATACCTGAAGCATCATTGAGCTAGGGGTTACAACTCAAAGCCAGAAATGATTGACCGCTCTTGATGCCTTGCAATTGAAATGCTCTGCCAAAGAGTTAGTAGAAGGAAGAGGTTGTTCTTTTAATGCAAAGAATGGTATTCCTAGTGACGAATGGTTTCAAGCTTTTATTGAACGGATGTCTTTGAAACATGGCATAAATTTAACACTCCGAACGCCTAATGTTTTGTCCCGCTTGTAAGCTGCAGCTGGTAATGAGGAAAACATCACCCATTATTATCAACTACTGCAGCTGATAGTGCATGACTATCACATCAATGTATCCAGTAACATAGGCAATCTCGATGAAACGTTCATACATTTTGATCTCAAAAGCAGAAAAGTGATTGCAGAACGTAATGCAAAGTCAGTGCTTTCAAGCATTGTTGGAGAGCAACTTGAGCATATTACTGTTGTGGCATTTGTCACCACTAATAGTGAGTGCTTTCCTCCTTTGTTTATTTTCAAAGGCAGTGCTGGAATACCGCGAGCTATAGTAAAGAATGTGAAAGAATTTGATGGAAATGCTCAAGTATGTGTGACACCCAATGGCTGGATTGATGGCAATTCGTTTGTATAAGCTATGCGCATCTTTCTACATCAGCTGTGTGTAAGGTGACCATTTGAGCAACACGGATCGTTTCTGCTTTGTCTTGATGGTCACGGCAGCCACAAACAACTTGAGGTTGCTAAACTTTGTCATGAATACAAGGTCGAGTTGCTGGTCCTACCTCCCCACTGCAGTCATATAGTTCAGCCATTAGATTTGAGCTGTTTCAGTGACCAAAAGGCTTTCTCTGATGCTCTTAGTGCTTCTCAAGTAGTAATGCACAGTGATGTGCCATTGATAATTAAAAATGCTTGGCAAACTGCATTCAGTCTTGAAAACATAAAGGGAGCATTTAAGGCAGCTGGCATTCTCCTTTAACTGGTATTAGTGCAGTGCCAAAGGAAAAGCTTTCCCCTAATTTGGCAGTTAGAGCTGCAGCATGTGATCCAACTGCACACCTGACTTCATTTGGTGCATCAAGCACCCCAACACTTCCAGCAGTACTCTGTGCACCAAAAAGGCACTTAGATCTGCATAAGCATGGCCTTTCATGGGTGGAGAAGTTACAGATAGAAAACAGAGAGCTGAAACGAGCCCTGTGTGCCTTAAAGGTAGTGCATGGAACAACTCCATCCAGAACAAGTGGGAAAGAAGAATGCAACAGAACACCAACCAAGGAGAGCAGGAATCATTAGGGCAGCTGGTGCACAGCATGCAACAGCTGATGAATGGATCCGTATGATGGAAGAGGAAGAGGCACTACAGGAACAGAAGAAGCAAGAAGCTGAGCAAAGAGCGAAAGCTAGAGAAGAGCAAAAGGTACAAAGAGCTCAAGAGAGAAGTGCAAAACAACAGTGCACTGCTGTATTTAAGAGTGGAAAAAGAAAGGGCCAGCAATGAACAGCAATGTGCTTACCCAATGCTAATGCCCAACTGATTCTTTTGCAAGCGCCATAGTGAAGTTGTGCCAGATCTAGATGTACCTAACATTTCCTTGGCTGATAAAGAGGATGATACAATTGAGGGTCCTACTGGTCTATACACTGTTGACTGCTTACATGTATCTATGTATCTATATAATTATGTATATGCACATCTATATAAATTTATGTACATGTATCTATGTATCTATCTATGTATCTATCTATGCATCTATCTTACATTTATCTTTCCTACTATACCGTATAATCAATGAATTTTGCGCTGTTGTTACAGATGTAGCCATAGATCTATCCTGTCAAAGCTGTTTGTAAACAGCTGATGAATTATGCGTGTTTCGTCACAATAAGCGGACTAGACCCCCACTCGGCAAAACTTCCATATTTTGTTTCTAAGAAAATAACTTCTCTCTTTTATAGCTACTCACAGAACGGTAAGTAATACGGGGTCATTCCTGGTTGAAAAAAAAAAGGCATCATGTAAGCCCGTGCGGATACATGTGGACATAGGTAGAAATTCGTCTTAATTAGCGGGAGCACTCTAACATGACGGCCAATTGTTTGAGAATATATAATCGACTTCGCACGGTATCCGGATCCATTACAAGCAGAGCTGCGGGCCATGCGTATATGGGCGTGCAGTGATTTATGTTAAGGTTATGAAGAAGGTGCAGAGAAGCGGGGTTGCGAAGGCTGAGAATGAGCGACTTCTGAGTCATACATACGAACTGCATATAGTGCGTTAATGAATTTAAGTAGCTGTTTTTTTTAGAACTGACCGTGCATAACAATTGACACCGACACCTTGCTCTTGACGGGGTTTTTTTCTTTGTGATAATGATCTGTCGCATAAATGTTTGAGCTGCGGAGGTGTCGCTGTGTACATGCAAGCCCTCGAAGTAGAAGGGAAATGTTTGCATGAATTCTGCAAAATGTTATAGTTTCCTTTATTTTTTTGGCTTTACCAGTTGATTCAGCTGTACGCACTGTGCAAATACATGCACGTACTGGTAGGAGTGCATCTATATCAGCTAGTAGTGTTTTCCTTGACCCATGTTTGAGCTGCGGAGGTGTCACTGTGTACATGCAAGCCCTCGAATAGAAGGGAAATGTTTGCATGAATTCTGCAATTTTTTCTTTTTGCTTTATCAGTTGATTCAGCCAGAGATGATTTAGCTGCATGTACGCACTGTGCAAATACATGTACTGGTAGGAGTGCATATATATCAGCTAGTATAGTGTTTTCCTTGACCCATGTCATTGCATGCAAGCAGCTCCACAGATACTGATTCTTCACAAGTATTACGTTATCTGTCCCGCGGCCGCACATTGATCATTTTTCTGACCGCATAATTAGTTCCAAAAGTAATCTAGTTCCAAAAATAATGTTTGGTACTTAATTTAAAACCGTGTGATGTGGTTTTAGATTTGTTTACGAAACATGACAACACACGTTCCCTAATGATAAACCACTTGACGCTAGATGTATCTATTCTGAAGTGGCATTCCGAGAAATTGAATAAGCAATTGTTACTTGAACTGCGCGGGATGTTAGATCCTAACGACTATGCAGAAATAATTCAGCCCTGCGTAATATAGGCGTGTACCATCGTTGATGCTCAAAATGCCATTGCTGATTCCATGCAACTATGATAAACTCTCTTTCAAGCTGTAACGACAGGTTGATCTTAGATGGGAAAAGGTTGCATCCTCATGGCTATCTGTACTTCCTCTAGAAGAGTTTCGTTTCCCTCTGCATAAGGGTGAGTTCAGAGACCTGTCTGCCGAAAAGCATAATTGCATGGATTCTGCAAAAATGTTAAAGTTTCCTTTTTTGCTTTACCAGATAATTCAGTCAGGGATGATGCACTGTTCAAATACATGCCATGCATGCATCCATATAGGCTAGCGGTGTATGCAGCTCCACAGATACTGATTCCTAGTATTTAGCTGTATTGTTACATTCTACTCCAGAGTCGAGGGTCGCATAACTGATAAGGCACAGCTGCTGCGTATATAGGGATCATTTCTCATAATTGACCATAATTTTGTATGAATAAATTAAAATAAATAAATACAAGCAGGATATGAATAGAATCATGTATTCGTGGAGGAACCTATAACCCCTACATAGTTTTGTTGCATGTGTTCCGTTGAAGAGTTGGAGCGTCATATCGTAAAGTCTGCAAACAGTGCATGCAAGCCCAGCCACACTTCGTAGACGTTCTTGACCTCGTCCCTGTCACTCGTCACGACCCCTAAGCATCGGCACAGCTCCGATTCAGAGTCACTGTTTGTCTGCATAGAAAGAACCGAGATCTATATCAGTAGAGCCTATATAGTGACTTTGTACGGGGCTTTATACCTGGTACTCGATTTGAAGTTGGATGTAAGATTGGGTTCTATCGTTGGTCTGAAGCTGAGGCTGTGCGCTTGTACTTGTTTCTGCCCCGGACTGCCCAGTAGGCTGGGCTGTACCGTTATTCAAAACAGGAGACTCTGTGTTATTGTTTGGAAGGCGGAGCTCAGCTGTTTGAGCCAACGATGCATTGAGCTACAAATAAGTAGTACAGAATGAGATGAATGGTATAGCTTCATTTTAAAACTTAAACTGCATGTAAAGAAATGATTTCCGTGCATCCGCTACATTGTAGCTACCTACCAGAATCGACAGCCCAGCAGTAATGTCTTCGAGCTGCTGGAAGACCTGCTCCAGACAAACTACGAAGTTGCCGTTGTGATAATGTGTATCGTAGTCGATGCTATTGTTGAGCAGACGGGTTAAGTTGATCAAAAGGTAGTAGTCTATGGTGAGTCTTTCCGTTACCTTCACGAAATATATGGATGAGTACTTTCCACATTCATGCATAAAAATGTGGATCACGCATGGAAAGAAGAACTACGAGACCTACATTCAAGCCACTGTCGAGGCTTCTTACCACCGCACTATTGCAAGGATGGTGATAAGGGTTGCTGATTTTAAAGGTTTCCTGTGGGAACACAAATGCCAGTCAAACAACGCTATCATGCAAACATTACACAGAAATGCGCATGACATACATAGAGCTGTTCCATTAGAGCTCCAATTGCTTGGAGCAGAGAAGCGGTCACTCTTTTGATCTCACTGATGCCCGCTGCATTAAATGCAGTGATGGGGGCCATTGGTGAATTGTTGAGGATACCGGCGCACTTGGTGTCCTTGAGGACAGGGGCTGCACTGATGGATGAGAGGA
This sequence comes from Ephydatia muelleri, assembly GCA_013339895.1. Classification (NCBI taxonomy): domain Eukaryota; kingdom Metazoa; phylum Porifera; class Demospongiae; order Spongillida; family Spongillidae; genus Ephydatia; species Ephydatia muelleri. The sequence continues at coordinate 1,297,319 of JABACO010000018.1, forward strand.
CTAGTGCCAGCAGTGCTAAATGTTCCATTCATATTATGTGCAGAGCTCAATGCAGGTATATATGGCTGGTTGGAGGTAGCAAATTTACTGTAGATAGCTAAATGGCATTTGCAACCGTCCTGGCCACTTTTTATAATAAAAGATGACGTCAGAACCATCACGATTGTATGAGTCCCAAGGGAACCACCTCCCAAAACATTAATAAAGTAGATAACGATCAACAAATTATCATGTTAAGTTCGATTGATTACCTGAGAGCCCAGCATCACAGATAGAGAAGTACTCTCTATAGAATCCGACAATATGTAGGATCTAACGCATGTTTTTTCAAGATTTCAAATTCTTTGATATTCTAGAAGTCTGAAATATCCTCTACACATTGCTTCTTACGCACTGAGAATCGGAGTATCTGTCAGGAGTTGTAAGGCTCCGAATTTATAATTAGCCATACATTTCAACGCATACGTTATATACATTTCAATGCCGGCGTCCTGGAATGCATGCGTTAGGTACCTTTTCGCGGAAACGATCCCGTATGTTTATATGTACGTATGCAGGTGCAGGAGCTATATTGTATTCAGTACTGAATTATTTTTGCACAGTCGATACGATCAAGATTTGATTAACACGTTGTTTGCAGTTTACAAGTGCTTAGTTGAATTTACCAGAAAGCCGCGTCAGTACTAGTATGGAGAAACAGATAACATCTAGTGTGAGCGGTTTTATCATTTGGGAACGTGTGTTGGTTAAAAATCTAAAACCACATCACACAAATTTAAATTAAGTGCTAAACATTATTTTTGGAACTATATACAAATCATGCAATGTGGATTATTTTGGAACTATCGACGTAATAATGTGCGAGGGCAGATGAGTACACATGCAGTAACTTGTGCGGTATATACTAAGAACCTTAGTGACTCAGTTGACTTTTCATGATATCAAATCAGAATTACCCTGCTGTATTGTGTATGCAAGTCAGTTAGCAGACATGCAACGTACGGGGCATAGCATCGCGTGCATCGTATGCATTGTGATACAATGGTATGGCTGGTTGGAGGTAGCAAATTTACTGAAGTGGCCGTTAGATGGCTGAATAACAATTTGGCATAGCACCCGACCGGGCCACTTTTTATACCTCCGCAGAATATAAGGTGACATCAGAACCAACGCGAGAGTCCCAAGGGAACCACCTCCCGAAACAAATTAAGTCTAGGGTTCCCTCGTAGATAACGATCAATTAATTATCTGTCGCATTTTAAATATATAGCTACGAAAACTTTAAAGTTCGATTGATTACCAGTAAGCACAGCATCGCCAGTAGAGAGATTCTCGACTATATGTGAGGTATGATGCATGTACATGCCGCATATATACTTTCCATGCCATGGCATTCCTCCAGTTGTTGAAAAAAACAAAAAACAAAAATAACTTGTGTACTGTACACCGTGTTCAACTTCTCAGTTTCACAGGTTGTCTAGGCGATTCATGTCTGAGGTATACTGCAGGTGAGTCCATGGAGCGGTAGCTAGCAGGAGCATTAGGGAGGAAAGTCCTTAGACCACAATTCCAAATAATAAATAAATAAACCCTGGCACGTATATCAAGACATCAGTGTTAGCAGATTTATGCATAGTGAAAGCCTTCACCATGTAGTGATTGTAAGTGAGGTTCAATAGCAACGTTATATGGCATACCTGATCTGACAACAGGGAAGGAGTGAAATCCCTGAGCCATTATGGAGAATTGCAATGGATATAGCCTCCCAAATTGCATGCATGTCATTGATGCATGGTCAGCAGAAAATGACAGACCATAGATTTGGCACAGCCATATCGCAATCAGTGTGCATCTCTGAACTCATCCTTATACAGAGAGAAACGAAACTCTTCGATATAGAGGAAGTACAGATAGCCATGAGGATGCACCCTTTTTCCAGCTAAGTAACAATTGCTTATTCGATTTCTCGGAATGCCACTTCAGAATAGATACATCTAGCGTCAAGTGGTTTATCATTTGGGAACGTGTGTTGTCATGTTCCGTAAACAAATCTAAAACCACATCACACGGTTTTAATTAAGTACCAAACATTATTATTGGAACTAGATTATTTTGGAACTAATTATGCGGTCAGAAAAATAATCACTGTGTGCGGGACCGTTGGGTATGCAGTAACGTAATACTTGTGTGACTGAACTACTATCTCAAAACGTTAGTAAGACCCTAGTGGTCTAGATTTCATGATATCAAATCAGCATTACCATGCAGTATACTTGGTGCACAGAATTTGCAGGTCAGTGCAGATTCCAGATTGGCAATCTGCAATCTGCAATCACGTGCTTGTGTCTCACAGAAATCCACATGTCATCGCAGGGCCGTAGGTTCAAGCCGAAATCCAGCATTGATTCGCAATGCGATACAGAGAATTAGCAAGAGTCATAGCCTAAACTCTGTCGCAAAGGCTGCTGGTATACCTGAAGCATCATTGAGCTAGGGGTTACAACTCAAAGCCAGAAATGATTGACCGCTCTTGATGCCTTGCAATTGAAATGCTCTGCCAAAGAGTTAGTAGAAGGAAGAGGTTGTTCTTTTAAAGCAAAGAATGGTATCCCTAGTGACGAATGGTTTCAAGCTTTTATTGAACGGATGTCTTTGAAACATGGCATAAATTTAACACTCCGAACGCCTAATGTTTTGTCCCGCTTGTAAGCTGCAGCTGGTAATGAGGAAAACATCACCCATTATTATCAACTACTGCAGCTGATAGTGCATGACTATCACATCAATGTATCCAGTAACATAGGCAATCTCGATGAAACGTTCATACATTTTGATCTCAAAAGCAGAAAAGTGATTGCAGAACGTAATGCAAAGTCAGTGCTTTCAAGCATTGTTGGAGAGCAACTTGAGCATATAACTGTTGTGGCATTTGTCACCACTAATGGTGAGTGCTTTCCTCCTTTGTTTATTTTCAAAGGCAGTGCTGGAATACCGCGAGCTATAGTAAAGAATGTGAAAGAATTTGATGGAAATGCTCAAGTATGTGTGACACCCAATGGCTGGATTGATGATAATTCGTTTGTATAAGCTATGCGCATCTTTTTACATCAGCTGCGTGTCAGGTGACCATTTGAGCAACACGGATGGTTTCTGCTTTGTCTTGATGGTCACGGCAGCCACAAACAACTTGAGGTTGCTAAACTTTGTCATGAATACAAGGTAGAGTTGCTGGTCCTACCTCCCCACTGCAGTCATATAGTTCAGCCATTAGATTTGAGCTGTTTCAGTGTCCCAAAGGCTTTCTCTGATGCTCTTAGTGCTTCTCAAGTAGTAATGCACAGTGATGTGCCATTGATAATTAAAAATGCTTGGCAAACTGCATTCAGTCCTGAAAACATAAAGGGAGCATTTAAGGCTGCTGGCAATCTCCTTTAACTGGTATTAGTGCAGTGCCAAAGGAAATGCTTTCCCCTAATTTGGCAGTTAGAGCTGCAGCATGTGATCCAACTGCACACCTGACTTCATTTGGTGCATCAAGCACCCCAACACTTCAGCAGTACTCTGCGCACCAAAAAGGCGCTTAGATCTGCATAAGCATGGCCTTTCATGGGTGGGGGCGGAAGTTACAGATAGAAAACAGAGAGCTGAAACGAGCCTTGTGTGCCTTAAAGGTAGGGAAACAACTCCATCCAGAACAAGTGGGAAAGAAGAATGCAACAGAACATGAACCAAGGAGAGCAGGAATCATTAGGACAGCTGGTGCACAGCATGCAACAGCTGATGAATGGATCCATATGATGGAAGAGGAAGAGGCACTACAGGAACAGAAGAAGCAAGAAGCTGAGCAAAGAGCACAAGGTACAAAGAGCTCAAGAGAGAAGTGCAAAACAACAGTGCACTGCTGCATTTAAGAGTGGAAAAAGAAAGGGCCAGCAATGCACAGCAATGTGCTTACCCAATGCTAATGCCCAACTGATTCTTTTGCAAGCGCCATAGTGAAGTTGTGCCAGATCTAGATGTACCTAACATTTCCTTGGCTGATAAAGAGGATGATACCTACTGGTCTATACACTGTTGACTGCTTACATGTATCTATGTATCTATATAATTATGTATATGCACATCTATATAAATTTATGTACATGTATCTATGTATCTATCTATGTATCTATCTTACATTTATCTATCCTACTACCATAATCCATGAATTTTGTGTGGTTGTTACAGATGTAGCCATAGATCTATCCTGTCAAAGCTGTTTGTAACAGCTGATCAATTATGCGTGTGTTCGTCACAATAAGCGGACTAGACCCCCACTCAGCAAAACTTCTATATTTTTTTTAAGAAAATAACTTCTCTCTTTTATAGTTACTCACAGAACGGTAAGTGATACGGGGTCGTTCCCGGTTGGAAAAAAAAAGGCACCGTGCGGATACATGTGGACATAGGTCGAAATTCGTCTTAATTAGCGGGAGCACTCTACATGACAGCCAATTGTTTGAGAATATGGAATCGACTTCGCACGGTATCCGGGTCAATAGCGTTACAAGCAGAGCTGCGGGCCATGCGTATGGACGTGCAGTGATTTATGTTAAGGTTATGAAGAAGGTGCAGAGAAGCGGGGGGTTGCGAAGGCTGAGAATGAGCGACTTCTGAGTCATACATACGAACTGCATATAGTGCGGTTAATGAATTTAAGTAGCTGTGTTTTTTTAGAACTGACCGCGACAATTGACACAGACACCTTGCTCTTGACGGGTTTTTTTTTTCTTTGTGATAATGATCTGTCGCACAAATGTTTAAGCTGCGGAGGTGTCGCTGTGTACATGCAAGCCCTCGAAATATGTTTGCATGAATTCTGCAAAATGTTAAAGTTTCCTTTATTTATTTTGGCTTTACCAGTTGATTTAGCTGTACGCACTGTGCAAATACATGCACGTACTGGTAGGAGTGCATCTATATCAGCTAGTAGTGTTTTCCTTGACCCATGTTTGAGCTGCGGAGGTGTCACTGTGTACATGCAAGCCCTCGAATAGAAGGGAAATGTTTGCATGAATTCTGCAAAATGTTAAAGTTTCTTTTTTTTTCTTTTTGCTTCATCAGTTGATTCAGCCAGAGATGATGTGCTGTACGCACTGTGCATGCAAATACATGTACTGATAGGAGTGCATATACATCAGCTAGTAGTGTTTTCCTTGACCCATGTCATTGCATGCAAGCAGCTCCACGGCTACTGATTCTTCACAAGTATTACGTTAATACATACTCATCTGTCCCGCACATTGATCACTTTTCTGACCGCATAATTAGTTCCAAAAGTAATCTAGTCAGTTCCAAAAATAATGTTTGGTACTTAATTAAAAACCGTGTGATGCATGTGGCTTTAGATTTGTTTACGAAGCATGACAGAACATGTTCCCAAATGATAAACCACTTGACGCTAGATATATCTATTCTGAAGTGGCATTCCGAGAGAAATTGAATAAGCAATTGTTACTTGAACTGCGGTATGTTAGATCCTAACGACTATGCAGAAATAATTCGGTCCTGCGTAATATAGGCGTGTACCATCGTTGATGCTCAAAATGCCGTTGCTGATTCCATGCAACTATGATAAACTCTCTTTCAAGCAGTAACGACAGGTTGATCTTAGCTGGGAAAAGGTTGCATCCTCATTGCTATCTGTACTTCCTCTAGAAGAGTTTCGTTTCCCTCTGTATAAGGGTGAGTTCAGAGACCTGTCTGCCGAAAAGCATAACTGCATGGATTCTGCAAAAATGTTAAAGTTTCCTTTTTTGCTTTACCAGAAAATTCAGTCAGGGATATTGCACTGTTCAAATACATGCCATGCATGCATCCATATAGGCTAGCGGTGTATACAGCTCCACAGATACTGATTCCTAGTATTTAGCTGTATTGTTCCATTCTACTCCAGAGTAGAGGGTCGCATAACTGATAAGGCACAGCTGCTGCGTATATAGGGATCACTTCTCATAATTGACCCAAATTTTGTATGAATTATTAAAATAAATAAATACAAGAAGGATATGAATAGAATCATGTATTCGTGGAGGAACCTATAACCCCTACATAGTTTTGTTGCATGTGTTCCGTTGAAGAGTTGGATCGTCATATCGTAAAGTCTGCAAACAGTGCATTCAAACCCAACCACACTTCGTAGACATTCTTGACCTCATCCCTGTCACTCGTCACGACCCCTAAGCATCGGCACAGCTCCGATTCAGAGTCACTGTTTGTCTACATAGAAAGAACCGAGATGTATATCAGTATAGCCTAGTGACTATGTACGGTGCTTAATTTATACCTGGTACTCGATTTGAAGTTGGATGCAAGATTGGGTTCTATCGTTGGTCTGAAGCTGAGGCTGTGCGCTTGTACTTGTTTCTGCGGACTGCCCAGTAGGCTGGTCTGTGCCGTTATTCAAAACAGGAGACTCTTTGTCACTGTTTGGAAGGCGGAGCTCAGCTGTTTGAGCCAACGATGCATTGAGCTACAAATAAGGAGTACATGCAGAATGAGATGAATGGTATAGCTTCATTTTAAAAACTTAAACTGCAAAGAAATGATTTTCGTGCATCCGCTACATTGTAGCTACCTACCAGAATCGACAACCCAGCAGTGATGTCTTCGAGCTGCTGGAAGACCTGCTCCAGACAAACTACGAAGTTGCCGTTGTGATAATGTGTATCGTAGTCGATGCTATTGTTGAGCAGACGGGTTAAGTTGATCAAAAGGTAGTAGTCTATGGTGAGTCTTTCCGTTACCTGCACGAAATATATGGATGAGTACTTTCCACTTTCATGCATAAAAATGTCGATCACGCATGGAAAGAAGAACTACGAGACCTACATTCAAGCCACTGTCGAGGCTTCTTACCACCGCACTATTGCAAGGATGGTGATAAGGGTTGCTGATTTTAAAGGTTTCCTGTGGGAACACAAATGCCAGTCAAACAACGCTATCATGCAAACATTATACAGAAATGCGCATGACATACATAGAGCTGTCCCATTAGAGCTCCAATTGCTTGGAGCAGAGAAGCGGTCACTCTTTTGATCTCATTGATGCCCGCTGCATTAAATGCAGTGATGGGGGCCATTGGTGAATTGTTGAGGATACCAGCGCACTTGGTGTCCTTAAGGACAGGGGCTGCACTGATGGATGAGAGGACTAGTGCCAGCAGTGCTAAACGTTCCATTCCCATTATGTGCAGAGCTCAATGCAGGTATGGCTGATTGGAGGTAGCAAATTTATTGAAGTGGCCGTTAGATGGCTGAATAACAATTTGGCATAGCACCCGACCAGGCCACTTTTTATACCTCCGCAGAATAGAGTAAGGTGACATCAGAACCAACGCGAGAGTCCCAAGGGAACCACCTCCCGAAACAAATTAAGTCTAGGGTTCCCTCGTAGATAACGATCAGTTAATTATCTGTCGCATTTTAAATATAGCTACGAAAACTTTAAAGTTCGATTGATTACCAGAGAGCACAGCATCGCCAGTAGAGAGTTTCTCGACAATATGTGTCTATATGTAAGGCATGATGCATGTACATGCCGCGTACATACTTTCCATACCATGGCATTCCTCCTATTGTTGAAAAAACAAAAAACAAAAATAATTTGTGTACTGTACACCGTGTTCAACTTCTCAGTTTCACAGGTTGTCTAGGCGATTCATGTCTGAGGTATACTGCAGGTGAGTCCATGGAGCGGTAGCTAGCAGGAGCATTAGGGAGGAAAGTCCTTAGACCACAATTCCCAATAAATAAATAAATAAATAAATAGACCCTGGCACGTATATCAAGACATCAGTGTTAGCAGATTTATGCATGCATAGTGACCATTTAGTGATTGTAAGTGAGGTTCAATAGCAACATTATATGGCATACCTGATCTGACAACAGGGAAGGAGTGAAATCCCTGAGCCATTATGGAGAATTGCAATGGATATAGCCTCCCAAATTGCATGCATGTCATTAATGCATGGTCAGCAGAAAATGACAGACCATAGATTTGGCACAGCCATATCGCAAGCAGTGTGCATCTCTGAACTCATCCTTATACAGAGAGAAACGAAACTCTTCTATAGAGGAAGTACAGATAGCCATGAGGATGCACCTTTTTTCCAGCTAAGTAACAATTGCTTAATCAATTTCTCGGAATGCCACTTCAGAATAGATACATCTAACGTCAAGTGGTTTATCATTTGGGAACATGTGTTGTCATGTTCCGTAAACAAATCTAAAACCACATCACACGGTTTTAATTAAGGACCAAACATTATTTTTGGAACTAGATTATTTTGGAACTAATTATGCGGTCAGAAAAATAATCACTGTGTGCGGGACCGTTGGGTATGCAGTAACGTAATACTTGTGTGACTGAACTACTATCTCAAAGCGTTAGTAAGACCCTAGTGGTCTAGATTTCATGATATCAAATCAGCATTACCATGCAGTATACTTGGTGCACAGAATTTGCAGGTCAGTGCAGATTCCAGATTGGCAATCTGCAATCTGCAATCACGTGCTTGTGTCTCACAGAAATCCACATGTCATCGCAGGGCCGTAGGTTAAAGCCGAAATCCAGTATTGATTCGCAATGCGATACAGAGAATTAGCAAGGGTCATAGCCTAAACTCTGTCGCAAAGGCTGCTGGAATACCTGAAGCATCATTGAGCTAGGGGTTACAACTCAAAGCCAGAAATGATTGACCGCTCTTGATGCCTTGCAATTGAAATGCTCTGCCAAAGAGTTAGTAGAAGGAAGAGGTTGTTCTTTTAAAGCAAAGAATGGTATTCCTAGTGACGAATGGTTTCAAGCTTATATTGAACGGATGTCTTTGAAACATGGCATAAATGTAACACTCCGAACGCCTAATGTTTTGTCCCGCTTGAGGACTGCAGCTGGTAATGAGGAAAACATCACCCATTATTATCAACTACTGCAGCTGATAGTGCATGACTATCACATCAATGTATCCAGTAACATAGGCAATCTCGATGAAACGTTCATACATTTTGATCTCAAAAGCAGAAAAGTGATTGCAGAACGTAATGCAAAGTCAGTGCTTTCAAGCACTGTTGGAGAGCAACTTGAGCATATTACTGTTGTGGCATTTGTCACCACTAATGGTGAGTGCTTTCCTCCTTTGTTTATTTTCAAAGGCAGTGCTGGAATACCGCGAGCTATAGTGAAAGAATTTGATGGAAATGCTCAAGTATGTGTGACACCCAATGGCTGGATTGATGACAATTCGTTTGTATAAGCTATGCGCATCTTTTTACATCAGCTGCGTGTCAGGTGACCATTTGAGCAACACGGATGGTTTCTGCTTTGTCTTGATGGTCACGGCAGCCACAAGCAACTTGAGGTTGCTAAACTTTGTCATGAATACAAGGTCGAGTTGCTGGTCCTACCTCCCCACTGCAGTCATATAGTTCAGCCATTAGACTTGAGCTGTTTCAGTGTCCAAAAGGCTTTCTCTGATGCTCTTAGTGCTTCTCAAGTAGTAATGCACAGTGATGTGCCATTGATATTTAAAAATGCTTGGCAAACTGCATTCAGTCCTGAAAACATAAAGGGAGCATTTAAGGCAGCTGGCATTCTCCTTTAACTGGTATTAGTGCAGTGCCAAAGGAAAAGCTTTCCCCTAATTTGGCAGTTAGAGCTGCAGCATGTGATCCAACTGCACACCTGACTTCATTTGGTGCATCAAGCACCCCAACACTTCCAGCAGTACTCTGTGCACCAAAAAGGCACTTAGATCTGCATAAGCATGGCCTTTCATGGGTGGAGAAGTTACAGATAGAAAACAGAGAGCTGAAACGAGCCCTGTGTGCCTTAAAGGTAGTGCATGGAACAACTCCATCCAGAACAAGTGGGAAAGAAGAATGCAACAGAACACCAACCAAGGAGAGCAGGAATCATTAGGGCAGCTGGTGCACAGCATGCAACAGCTGATGAATGGATCCGTATGATGGAAGAGGAAGAGGCACTACAGGAACAGAAGAAGCAAGAAGCTGAGCAAAGAGCGAAAGCTAGAGAAGAGCAAAAGGTACAAAGAGCTCAAGAGAGAAGTGCAAAACAACAGTGCACTGCTGTATTTAAGACTGGAAAAAGAAAGGGCCAGCAATGAACAGCAATGTGCTTACCCAATGCTAATGCCCAACTGATTCTTTTGCAAGCGCCATAGTGAAGTTGTGCCAGATCTAGATGTACCTAACATTTCCTTGGCTGATAAAGAGGATGATACAATTGAGGGTCCTACTGGTCTATACACTGTTGACTGCTTACATGTATCTATGTATCTATATAATTATGTATATGCACATCTATATAAATTGATGTACATGTATCAATGCATCTATCTTACATTTATCTTTCCTACTATACCGTATAATCAATGAATTTTGCGCTGTTGTTACAGATGTAGCCATAGATCTATCCTGTCAAAGCTGTTTGTAAACAGCTGATGAATTATGCGTGTTTCGTCACAATAAGCGGACTAGACCCCCACTCGGCAAAACTTCCATATTTTGCTTCTAAGAAAATAACTTCTCTCTTTTATAGCTACTCACAGAACGGTAAGTAATACGGGGTCATTCCTGGTTGAAAAAAAAAAAGGCATCATGTAAGCCCGTGCGGATACATGTGGACATAGGTCGAAATTCGTCTTAATTAGCGGGAGCACTCTAACATGACGGCCAATTGTTTGAGAATATATAATCGACTTCGCACGGTATCCGGATCAATAGCATTACAAGCAGAGCTGCGGGCCATGCGTATATGGGCGTGCAGTGATTTATGTTAAGGTTATGAAGAAGGTGCAGAGAAGCGGGGGGTTGCGAAGGCTGAGAATGAGCGACTTCTGAGTCATACATACGAACTGCATATAGTGCGGTTAATGAATTTAAGTAGCTGTTTTTTTTAGAACTGACCGTGCATAACAATTGACACCGACACCTTGCTCTTGACGGGGTTTTTTTCTTTGTGATAATGATCTGTCGCACAAATGTTTGAGCTGCGGAGGTGTCGCTGTGTACATGCAAGCCCTCGAAATAGAAGGGAAATGTTTGCATGAATTCTGCAAAATGTTAAAGTTTCCTTTATTTTTTTTGGCTTTACCAGTTGATTCAGCTGTACGCACTGTGCAAATACATGCACGTACTGGTAGGAGTGCATCTATATCAGCTAGTAGTGTTTTCCTTGACCCATGTTTGAGCTGCGGAGGTGTCACTGTGTACATGCAAGCCCTCGAATAGAAGGGAAATGTTTGCATGAATTCTGCAATTTTTTCTTTTTGCTTTATCAGTTGATTCAGCCAGAGATGATTTAGCTGCATGTACGCACTGTGCAAATACATGTACTGGTAGGAGTGCATATATATCAGCTAGTAGTGCTTTCCTTGACCCATGTCATTGCATGCAAGCAGCTCCACAGATACTGATTCTTCACAAGTATTACGTTATCTGTCCCGCGGCCGCACATTGATCATTTTTCTGACCGCATAATTAGTTCCAAAAGTAATCCAGTTCCAAAAATAATGTTTGGTGCTTAATTTAAAACCGCGAGATGTGGTTTTAGATTTGTTTACGAAACATGACAACACACGTTCCCTAATGATAAACCACTTGACGCTAGATGTATCTATTCTGAAGTGGCATTCCGAGAAATTGATTAAGCAATTGTTACTTGAACTGCGGGATGTTAGATCCTAACGACTATGCAGAAATAATTCAGCCCTGCGTAATATAGGCGTGTACCATCGTTGATGCTCAAAATGCCATTGCTGATTCCATGCAACTATGATAAACTCTCTTTCAAGCTGTAACGACAGGTTGATCTTAGATGGGAAAAGGTTGCATCCTCATGGCTATCTGTACTTCCTCTAGAAGAGTTTCGTTTCCCTCTGCATAAGGGTGAGTTCAGAGACCTGTCTGCCGAAAAGCATAATTGCATGGATTCTGCAAAAATGTTAAAGTTTCCTTTTTTGCTTTACCAGATAATTCAGTCAGGGATATTGCACTGTTCAAATACATGCCATGCATGCATCCATATAGGCTAGCGGTGTATGCAGCTCCACAGATACTGATTCCTAGTATTTAGCTGTATTGTTACATTCTACTCCAGAGTCGAGGGTCGCATAACTGATAAGGCACAGCTGGTGCGTATATAGGGATCATTTCTCATAATTGACCAAAATTTTGTATGAATAAATTAAAATAAATAAATACAAGAAGGATATGAATAGAATCATGTATTCGTGGAGGAACCTATAACCCCTACATAGTTTTGTTGCATGTGTTCCGTTGAAGAGTTGGAGCGTCATATCGTAAAGTCTGCAAACAGTGCATGCAAGCCCAGCCACACTTCGTAGACGTTCTTGACCTCGTCCCTGTCACTCGTCACGACCCCTAAGCATCGGCACAGCTCCGATTCAGAGTCACTGTTTGTCTGCATAGAAAGAACCGAGATCTATATCAGTAGAGCCTATATAGTGACTTTGTACGGGGCTTTATACCTGGTACTCGATTTGAAGTTGGATGCAAGATTGGGTTCTATCGTTGGTCTGAAGCTGAGGCTGTGCGCTTGTACTTGTTTCTGCCCCGGACTGCCCAGTAGGCTGGGCTGTACCGTTATTCAAAACAGGAGACTCTGTGTTATTGTTTGGAAGGCGGAGCTCAGCTGTTTGAGCCAACGATGCATTGAGCTACAAATAAGGAGTACAGAATGAGATGAATGGTATAGCTTCATTTTAAAAACTTAAACTGCAAAGAAATGATTTCCGTGCATCCGCTACATTGTATCTACCTACCAAAATCGACAGCCCAGCAGTGATGTCTTCGAGCTGCTGGAAGACCTGCTCCAGACAAACTACGAAGTTGCCGTTATGATAATGTGTATCGTAGTCGATGTTATTGTTGAGCAGATGGGTTAAGTTGATCAAAAGGTAGTAGTCTATGATGAGTCTTTCCGTTACCTGCACGAAATATATGGATGAGTACTTTCCACATTCATGCATAAAAATGTCGATCACGCATGGAAAGAAGAACTACGAGACCTACATTCAAGCCACTGTCGAGGCTTCTTACCACCGCACTATTGCAAGGATGGTGATAAGGGTTGCTGATTTTAAAGGTTTCCTGTGGGAACACAAATGCCAGTCAAACAACGTTATCATGCAAACATTACACAGAAATGCGCATGACATACATAGAGCTGTTCCATTAGAGCTCCAATTGCTTGGAGCAGAGAAGCGGTCACTCTTTTGATCTCACTGATGCCCGCTGCATTAAATGCAGTGATGGGGGCCATTGGTGAATTGTTGAGGATACCGGCGCACTTGGTGTCCTTGAGGACAGGGGCTGCACTGATGGATGAGAGGACTAGTGCCAGCAGTGCTAAACGTTCCATTCCCATTATGTGCAGAGCTCAATGCAGGTATATATGGCTGGTTGGAGGTAGCAAATTTACTGTAGATAACTAAATGGCATTTGCAACCGTCCTGGCCACTTTTTATAATAAAAGATGACGTCAGAACCATCACGATTGTATGAGTCCCAAGGGAACCACCTCCCAAAACATTAATAAAGTAGATAACGATCAACAAATTATCATGTTAAGTTCGATTGATTACCTGAGAGCCCAGCATCACAGATAGAGAAGTACTCTCTATAGAATCCGACAATATGTAGGATCTAACGCATGTTTTTTCAAGATTTCAAATTCTTTGATATTCTAGAAGTCTGAAATATCCTCTACACATTGCTTCTTACGCACTGAGAATCGGAGTATCTGTCAGGAGTTGTAAGGCTCCGAATTTATAATTAGCCATATACATTTCAACGCAAGCGTTATATACATTTCAATGCCGGCGTCCTGGAATGCATGCGTTAGGTACCTTTTCGCGGAAACGATCCCGTATGTTTATATATACGTATGCAGGTGCAGGAGCTATATTGTATTCAGTACTGAATTATTTTTGCACAGTCGATACGATCAAGATTTGATTAACACGTTGTTTGCAGTTTACAAGTGCTTAGTTGAATTTACCAGAAAGCCGCGTCAGTACTAGTATGGAGAAACAGATAACATCTAGTGTGAGCGGTTTTTTTTATTTGGGAACGTGTGTTGGTTAAAAATCTAAAACCACATCACACAAATTTAAATTAAGTGCTAAACATTATTTTTGGAACTATATACAAATCATGCAATGTGGATTATTTTGGAACTATCGACGTAATAATGTGCGAGGCTGATGAGTACACATGCAGTAACTTGTGCGGTATATACTAAGAACCTTAGTGACTCAGTTGACTTTTCATGATATCAAATCAGAATTACCCTGCTGTATTGTGTATGCAAGTCAGTTAGCAGACATGCAACGTACGGGGCATAGCATCGCGTGCATCGTATGCATTGTGTGCAAATGTATACAGCTGCATGCATATGTGTTCTGTATAGGAATGGAAGCTGCAGCAGGATGGGGAATGTTCTGAGTGTCTCCCACACGTTTCGTCCTCTCTTTTGAAGCTTATAGCGTTTAGTGACAGCCAATTGTTTAAGAATATGAAACGTGGCACAGTTTTCGGGTCAGTGACTGGCGTTTAATTACATGCAGAAAACTCTGCCTCGATTCGTATTCTTAAACAATTGGCTGTCACTATGCCGTGCATGCTTAATGTATGGTGGGGTGTGCGTGCACAGCACAGCATGGCAAGAGCACTAATCCAGCACTGTCGTCCTCCAAACTCATCATGCATATTTTGCTACATGTCTGTTTATCCGCTGGCTCGGAGTCCAAATTCTACCTAAGCGCAATATATCTACGAGGGGCGGGTGCACGTCGCGTGACCCCGGTGCAACCAAGTTTGATTCTATTCAAAAAAAGGTTGTAGAAAGGTTGAATCCTTCGATCGTGCTGTACTCATGTCATTTAAACAGGTGCTCCGACAAAATGGTACTTAAAAGGCCAATATTCGGATTCGCATGCAACATCACGTATATAGTATTGAATTAAGCAGCCAGGTATGACCACTTTGGTAAAAGTAGAATCTCTTTGGCTAAGAAAAACCAGCTGTATTACGAGGGGAGTCCCTTGTTGATGTACAGGAGTGACCGCCACTTAAAGGGGAATCACCTTTGTCTACAGGGGAATCAATGGGAAGTCACCTTTGCCAACAGATCACGTGACTGAACAATAATCACGACTGCCGACCCCGGGACTTGATCGCTCACTGCTGACTATCTCATATATACCCTCTGTGCATGCGATATTAGCAGCCTGACCAATTGCATGCCGACCGAGGCCTCTGCATACACGATCTTAAGATAATCCAATATGCTAGTGGTTTACATATACCCGTCATGAAAGTGTCTATATACAGACAATCCCGTAGGCGCCATATTAAGGCTGACCTACATGTGCGGTGTGCATACAATATCTACTCTAATATCTATGATACAAGTAGGTACTGACTGCTTCCAGTGGTGGGCGTTACTAATTATTTTAATTAGTTTATTAAGATTAATGAGCACTATAAGCAATGCATGCTCCTGTAATAATTGACCGAAAAGTATCGTATACCGTCGGTATCTTGGCTGCAAGAAATTTCACTTCCTGCCTGCGGTGTCTGAAAAAGCTTGGAGCTATTACGCGGCCTTTTAAGAACAATTGGGCCATCGCCTGCTCGCAGGAAATAAACTTTGGAATCATTACGTGATTGTGTAGTAAAAATCACACGTGTCTGATTTTAATGTTCAATCACACAATGGTTTTACAGAGGATTTTAAAATCCTTTATAAAATCACTCGACCCATTTTGGGGCAACTGGAGACCCATGCACGTATATTTCCATGCAGTTCTTAGCACAGAGACTCTCTGTGGCAATTCAACGTGGCAATGCCACATCGCTGTGCTTGGATCCATTGCCCCATTTCCAGGCCTACAGATCAGAGTCGGTCGCCCGGGTCCCATCCAATGTTATGTTTAGCTGGAGTTGGGGCAACGGCTTGGGATTTTGAGGTGATCATTATGATTTTCTTGCGGTGATATTTGGGACAAAATGCTGCTGGCCCGCATGGGCTCCCAAAACGTATACTTCCTTATATGACTGCATTTCCTTGTCTTTAAGTCTTTAAAAAAAAAGGCTTATTGGGAACACAAGTATACATTAACCGCCATGAATTTTGAAAATAAGCACTATAGCACTATCACTATGAAGAATTTATCTAGTTTGGGGTAAAAATATGTTAAGTGTAATTTGCATAAAGGCAACTACAATAGTACGGCGCGGATTACGGCGTGGGCATATAGAGACTGGCTCGCCTCCAGTAATGTGCACAAAAGCAGCTGAT
This sequence comes from Ephydatia muelleri, assembly GCA_013339895.1. NCBI lineage: Eukaryota > Metazoa > Porifera > Demospongiae > Spongillida > Spongillidae > Ephydatia > Ephydatia muelleri. Next base: position 1,313,702 of record JABACO010000018.1, read on the forward strand.
GGACTTCGCCGGTCATGCACCATGCAAGAAGTACATGTCGACATAAATACATCACTATTTCCACATAAAACCCTTTTCCAAATTAAAATCAGATTTAAAATGCTCACAGAAAGCTCGTAGCAGTCGAGAATGTGCACGTGCACATTGCAGGTCCTCCCCCTTATTGCTTCAAGCTACTACCAAGTAGCCTTAATGATTTTCCCTTAGCTTTCAGTGCAGTATTATAAACAAAGTGTGTCCTTCCTTCCTTTATACATTCTATCATACACCGCCACTGATTCTAAGATATGGCGGAATTGAATTAAAACGTCATAATTTTTTTCCTCTCTCACCCACTACGGATAAGGAAGCGATGTGTTGTGACACAATTTCGTCTAATTAACAAAGCCATGCACCTTTCTTCCCTGTTTTGGGGTCATTACGGAAGGGACACTATGACGTCCCATCTGCATGACGTTATCCTCCGATTGCAAGCACAGGGGGTTCGTCAAGGGTTAAGTGTCCCACTGAACAAAAAGTTCAAGAGCATCAGCACTGACACACGCACACAAGGGTAAAAAAGATACACTATCTGTTTAATTTAATTGGCATGCAGATGTTAGTGCATGACCAACACGTGAGCTTTTTGTTGGGTGGGACACTAGTTCTGAGGGTACAAATTAAACTCTAGTGCTGACAACGAGCTGGGGTCTCATGCCTAGCAGATGGGGCGTACATACGTTGTCCCCTTCCATACCAGTAGATAAGTAATGCCACTGGCCATGGCCAGCAGATAACATGTATGAAATTTCTGCTGTTTCAAATCACGAATTTATTATGGAGTAAAATTCACTGAGTCAGTAATGATATATGCCACTATAACACATAACCCAGAAATAAGGAAGGAAATGCCCCAATGACTTTATAATCATAATTATTTACTAAAATTACAATTAAACAATAAACTTGTGACCTGAAATTCTCAGAAAGCTCACAACACATCACTTCTTTATCAGTAGTTGGTGGAGAGATGAGAGGAAATTCTCTTTGAGCTCCATTTCTTGGCATGCCTTACATAACTAAGGCCATATCCTGTGAATCGTGGTTGTTAGTTGTGAAGTGGGTACATTTTGGGAGAGTACTCAGAAGTAACTGATAGATCCAAATTTACTCATACAAAACTGTTTTGCCTAAGGAATAATTATTTTTAAAAAGACAAATTGCCGGTTCAAAGTTAACCACTGCCACATCATTGACAATCATTTAATAGTTAGCAAATGGCCCAGGACACCACCTTTCCAAAGCCCATGCTGCTCATCTCAATTATAAACATTACATCAAGCATTAGAACCCAGCTTGCGTGCATACCTTAATCATCATCGTTTTTATGATTTATTTCCTGTTTTGATGATTCCTTGAAATTAAGCCGAAAAGCATAAGTTTGGATATGTCTGTCAAAGCAATTGTGCTGATGTTTTGGGCAAGCTTCGAGTATATAAAGCTGCCATGAAACGCAATCTAACCACAAACTGATTATTACACAGTGTCCTGGACAATATTTCATTCATGGGTAGCACCCTGACTCAACGGAATACGACAGTTTCTTTGTGTCTGACTTTCCTGGCATTCAATGCCTTGATTTGTACCATGTATGGCGCACCCATGGCCTCATGTGGGTGGAGCCTGAACACTTTGCCCCTCCCCATACCAACACTCAGTACTACCTACCTCAAAACACTTGCCACCCAAAATGTGGCAAGCCTTATAATGGCACTCAGTCCAAATGGACTGCTATGCTTGATAAACGTGAGAACACAGAATATTGGCTCTGCCCCACATCCTAATGAATAACTGGTCCTTATGATCGCACAGATGCAACTGACTTCAGCAGAGAGGGCTGGCCTAAGCCACCCCTACCACCGCTGCTATGGAATGGAGAGGACTGCTGAACATGAGCTAAACAACTTTGCAGTGAGAGAGCATCTGCCACCACACCCACACCCACAGCCACACCCACACCCACACCCACACCCACACCCACAGCCACACCCACACCCACACCCACACCCACACCCACACCCACACCCACACCCACACCCACACCCACAGCCACACCCACACCCACACCAACACCCACAGCCTCACCCACACACACCTTTTGAGTAGAGCATTGCCACCACACCGAAACATAGTCATACACACATGCACACATACACACGCATGTGCACACAGCCATCGAGTGATCCTGAACATCTCATCTTTGCAGGTAAAACAGAGATTGGAAGCAGATATCTTGATCTTACAAAACACGACCACCCTCCTGGGACATGCAGAGCAGTACGATCGCAATCACAATAACAAGATATCAGAGGGAATACGCAATGCAAGGGAACAGCTGGAAGACATCCGCAGAGGGCTGACAGAGATGGTACGCAGAGTGATATTTCCTTCAAAGGCATGCATATGCATATGTGCTTTCATCTCAGACAGACCTGTTAGCCCAGCAAGAGGCACTCACTAATGGGGTGGACAAAGACAGCTGCATTTTAAGTGAGGTGGGTTTTAAAAAATAAAATGCCCCATGTGCTAGTTGCTCTTTGTTTCAACACCGCTAGGGGACACAGGGTTCTTGGATGCAGAGCTCAAATGGGGACACTATGGTACAGCAGAAGAATTTATAATCTAGGATACATCACTGCCTGTATTTTTCTACACATTCACACACACACACACACACACACACACACACACACACCAAACATTACCACACAATCACGCACATACATGTACCACATACACGTCCACCACACATACACATATTATGTTCACACACATGTAACAATCGCACACACATGCACACATAATACCAACACATACACACATACATGTATTAACATACACACACACACACACACACACACACTGTACACACACACAGCTACATGAACAAGGCTGGTGCAATGGGGTGATAACAGGCTACAATGACATCTACAGAATTGTGTACGAGGCACAAATGGTACTCGAACTTGTATACATTGATCTGATGTGCATTGCTGATGGCGATGGAGACATACCAGATATCGTATGCAACTGTGCCTCTAGGACGTAAACACAAAGTGACCAGACCTGAATCTCAGCATCACTATTTGTATTAAAACAATTTTGTCAAACAACCTTGGTGCATGTATTGAGAACACGGAAGCATGTGCATGGGTGAACAGGGCCCTAAGAATTTTTTTTGCCAAGTCTTGCCAAGACTTGTTCCAAATTCATGTGTAACATCTTGCCACAAGTGCTCCAGTTTTTCTAGAGCACCATTGAACATGCTTGTGCCATTTAATTGCAGGCATCACTCTTCTAACTTGTACAGGTTGAAGAGTTTGTAAGTGTTCTCCCCACAGGTTTTAAGTGCCACGCCCCTTGGCACTTCAAAGTGTGTGCCTCGTCGGGGGATGCATTTTACAAACCCTTCAACCTGTACAAGTTAGAAGAGTGACATGCCTGCAATTAAATGGCATAAGCATGTTCAATGGTGCTCTAGAAAAAATGGCAGCAAGATATTGCATATGAATTTGGAACAAGTCTTGGCAAAAAATTTTCTTAGGGGACAGCAGAGTCTAACTGCTTCTGATTAGTGCATACCCACTATTAGAGCCATGTGCAACAATTAACTGCACAAACTCTATTGGAAACCCCTCAGGTCTTTACGACTGAAGGGGGAGTCCCTGAGGTCTCCACAACAGTGGTCCCTGGAATCTCTTCCGACTGAAAGGTCCCTGGAATCTCTCACAACTGAAAGGTCCCTGGAATCTCTCAAGACTGAAAGGTCCCTGGAATCTCTCACGACTGAAAGGTCCCTGGAATCTCTCACGACTGAAAGGTCCCTGGAATATCTCATGACTGAAAGGTTCCTGGAATATATCACGACTGAAAGGTCCCTGGAATATATCACAACTTAAGGGGTCCTGGGATCTCTCACGCACAATTGTGGACTAATAAATCATCACTGATTGAAAATTATACTAATTAGTGTATACATCTTAACTGGAGCTATATTGCTAGTTATTAAGTCACCCCATGAGTGACCAGGTTATTAAGTCACCAAGTGGACCAACCCTTATTGTCACATCACATGATCAACACGCAGAAATGATGTGCATAGACACAAATGGAACACACAACACTGTGATGCAACACATATACACACATACACACATATACACATATACACACATACACACATATACACACATACACATATACACACATACACACAGATTACAACATAGACACGTGTCATGTTTGCTTCACAACTGCAATCCTGTCAACAAATTCCATCACTTCAGCAATATTCTTCAACGTTTCCACACCACTCATCAACTCTCTGAAAACATAAAACATCGGCAATTAGACCATTCTACTTTAACTGCACAACTGACAACCCAAAATGAGACAACCCACAATGATTGTAACAACTCTTAATGTAGGGGTGATATTTGTAAGACTTAAGGAGGAAGTATGAAGCAAGAACAGCAGAGAGGGTGATGGGACGAGAGAAAGAGATATGGAGAAGTGGATGAGGGAATGGGAGGTGGGGATGAGGGAGGTGTCAGGTGGGGATGAGGGAGGTGGAGGTGGGGATGAGGGAGATGGGAGGTGGGAATGAGGGAGAGGGGAGGTGGGGATGAGGGAGATGGGGAGGTGGGGATGAGGAAGATGGAAGGTGCGGGAATGAGTGAGATTGGGAGGTGGGAGGAGTGTGGGGGCTGGGCTCTGGGAGATGGGAGTGGGTGAGAGAGATGGGAGGTGGGGATGAGGGAGGTGGGAGGTGGGGGAGGGAGTGGGAGGTGGATGAGGGAGGTGGGAGGTGGGGATGAGGGAGATGGGAGGTTGGGGATGAGGGAGATTGGGAGGTGGGATGAGGGAGATGGAGGAGGGGGATGAGGGAGATGGGAGGTGGGGATGAGGGAGATGGGAGGTGGGGATGAGGGAGATGGGAGGTGGGGATGAGGGAGATGGGAGGTGGGGATGAGGGAGATGGGAGGTGGGGATGAGGGAGGTGGGAGGTGGGGATGAGGGAGGTGGGAGGTGGGGATGAGGGAGGTGGGGGGATGAGGGAGATGGGAGGATGTGATGCAAACCTGACAGAGCGGTCTGCCTCTGTGCTGCCACCATAAGACGCTGGGAGGCATACGCAGTCTTCTCTCTCACACCTCCCAGAATCTCTTCGTAATGCCTCTGCACGTTGGCTGGGTTGGCTTGGGCCAGCTGGGCCTAATAAAATGCAGGATGGGGGGCACAATAAGAAGGTGTGTGTTATGTGGGCCCAATCTGGATGCTATGCCAGTACTCAAAATTCGCCCTCCAAAGAGTCTGCTCAAATTGCACTTACTTGCAGGCTAAGTATCTCTTGTTTCAACTTGCCAATAGTAGATTCAGCAGTAGTGCTGCCTGGTCTACATAGAAAGCACAGTCAAATACACACACCACACACACAACACACACACACACACACACACACACACACACACACACACACACACACACACGAGCACGTACACTCATACATATATGTGCATGTGCACACACATACGTACACACCCGCAAGATCACACGACACACAGCATGCACCCCATGTGCACGGGGTGTGCGCAATAGCACTTACTGCAGACAGGACAAGGTTTTCCTCCACCTTTTGCACCATGTCAGCCAGAGCCTTGGTGTCCTCTGCTTCCTTCTTCTCCAGATTCTTTATCTTCTTCTTCAAAGAGGCATTGCTGCCAAGGTTTCAATGATCAGCATCAAATGATATGAAGTCCACTTCCAAGACTCACACTTTCTTCTCCTTCTGTGCATCGGCCATGGCTTTCTCGAGGTTCTTCTTCAGTTCCTCATTCTCAGCTCTCAGCTGTAGAGGGATCATGACCCCACAAGACAGGAACAACTTCACTTACGTACCTCAAAGACCACCCTCCCCACCTCCCCTTCTCCCTCAGTACACACCCACCCCTCCTCCCCACCACCCCTTCTCCCTCAGTACACACCCACCCTCCTCCCCACCACCCCTCCTCCCTCAGTACACACCCACCCTCCTTCCCACCACCCCTTCTCCCTCAGTACACACCCACCTTGCTCAGTTCCATAAGGAGCTCAGCAGGTGGCTCCGATGCAAGCCTCAAGATGGGAGGAGGGGCCACTGGACCATCCTCCGGGTCATCGTCGTCAGAGGATTCGTCGTCAGCAATGGCGGTGGTGGTGGGTGTCGGCTGCAACGACCAGAGGAGGAGGAGGAGGAGGAGGAGGAAGGACGTTGGCAGTCACTAGTGGCATTGGCGCAAGTGGATCCCCGTGGCTCCGCTCTGTGGAGCTTTCAGAGTCCGAACGAACCCCCCTGTGGGTTATGCCAAATGGATGCTGAGATTTGGGAGACAGCTCGCTGGTGGTTAATTCTGGCATTTTTTTGGAGAGGGGATTGTAGGCGTGGCCTTCACCGCCTTCACTGTCTGAACTGCTGCCCTCTGCCCGCCTCTGCGAGGAAGGAAGGCAGGACTGAAGATTAACCCTTAAGGTCATGTGACGCGGTGGGGGCGGGAGGGACCACTAACCCGTTGCGATTGCTTTGATGCAAACTTCTTGAAAGAAAATGGATTATCTTCCCCTGGAAAGTACACTTGTAATTTATAAGGCGGGGAAATGGCAGGAAACTAACCATTTTTCGGATCACCGACCTCGGGAAATGGTACGGACGGATCGGTGTGCTTCCCTTTTGCCTTCTTTGGCGCCTTTTTAACTTTAATCACATCTTCGTCTTCCCCTTGGACTCGTCGCGAGACAAAATTCTTAAATGAGAAAGGGTTTTTATCAGGCGGTGGTGGTTCGGCGGTCATTTCAAACCACACCCACAAATTTAGATAACCACGCCTACCGTTTCGCTTTGTTAAAATACGATATTCCGATCTACATGTAGCCAGATTTCGTTGTTGGTACTGTTCCCCTCCCACCCTCATCCAAGCCTGATACTTAAAGCCATAGTACTTCAATCACACGTGAAGCGGCTATATTAGCACTGAAAAGTCGGTTATCCAACAAAGGAGTTGCATTTCATAAAGCTTTTCATAAAGCCTTTCATAAAGCCATGATATGCTCTTCTGCAATTTCCCCCGTCTCAGCCGTCACTGTTTCGATTAAAATAATTCGTGTATTCTTTTTTAAAATACAAGGACGGGCCATGTAATTCATGGCATTAAAGTTATTTGTTGAAGACATATTAGAAATTAATTGATCATTAATTGATCGACAGCGAGGCAGCCCTGCCGCATATTTTATTAGCACACCGAAAACATCATGCAACAGGCCGTCAGGATATGGCCCTACCCATTACGCAGCCTCGGGGGAGCTGCACGTGACTTCTCCGTTGCAGCAGCAGGTACGTGCGTCCCCCGCGTTTTCTCAATGACGTCACTGTCAGGATACGTGGCGGACCCCCAGGAAGCACAAAGCCTACAATGCCCCCGTGCAACTTTACGCCCAAACCATATAAGGTGCATTGTGCGCTATTTTTTTTTTTACTTTTCTTTTTAACGAGCAATTGTAAAATAAAACAACAACAGGGTATGACGTATGAGGACACTGTAAAGGCGCGGAAGGACCACCTGGTACCCGGTATGGTCACCTATTACAAGAAGCCACTTCTCATTGATCAGGTGATAGCCAGTTTAAATAGCCTTCCTCGTGCCCAGACCCAACTTTGCACCCCTTATTACTTTTAATAAACCTTTTGATGTCAAGCACCGCCCACCTTACCTTTGTTCACATCAATCTTTAATTAGACACATCAGTGGAGCCCCATCAGTTGGTTCTGACCTCCTTGTTGAACCCACTATCTTGACTTACACTCTCACAGGCACACTTCCCTCACTACTCTTCTCCAACACATCTCCTTATCATTCTCCCCCTCCCCCTCCCCTCCCCCTCCCCCTCCCCCTTCCCCCTCCCCCTCTCCTTCACATCACCTTTTTACTGTCCATTGTTCCTCTCTTCCCCTCCTCCCCCCTCCTTCCTCCCCCCCTCCTTCACAACATCACCTTTTTACTGTCCATTTGTTCCTTTCTTTCCCCTCCTCCTCCCCTAATAGGGCCACATGCAGTGGCTGTTTGACTATGAGGGCAAGCGATACCTGGACCTCATTGCTGGCATTGTAACTGTTAGTGTCGGCCATTGCCACCCGTAAGTGGTGTTCGTTTGCTGCTGCCTTATATGGTATTCAGTGTTCAGTTGCTGCTGCCTTATATGGTATTCAGTATTCAGTTGCTGCTGCCTTATATGGTATTCAGTGTTCAGTTGCTGCTGCCTTATATGGTATTCAGTGTTCAGTTGCTGCTGCCTTATATGGTATTCAGTTGTATAATGTTCAGTTGCTGCTGCCTTATATGATGTTCTGCCCGCCATTATTAAAATCGTTTTTGTCCATACAAAACTCTTCCTTTGCCATTTCCAATCACCTACTCCATTGTTACTGCGCTTTCTCACAACATAATATCCTTCCACTGGTCACCATCACAACACACACCACAACACACCATCACAACACACACCACAACACACCATCACAACACACACCACAACACACCATCACAACACACACCACAACACACCATCACAACACACACCACAACACACCATCACAACACACACCACAACACACCATCACAACACAACCACAACACACCATCACCAAACACATCACTCCTTGCTACTACGTAACTCAAATTTCACTGCACACACTAACATGCATGCACTACACACTACACACCACCTCCTCACTACAACACACCTCCTCACTACACATACACTACACACACCCCTCACTACACAACCTCACTACACACCCACCTCCTCACTACACATACCTCAAACACACACCCTCCGCACGACACAACCCTACAACACACCTCCTCATACACATACCTCATACACCACACCCCTCACTACACATACCTCACTACACACACCTCCTCACTACACACACCTCTCTTACACAAACCCTCCTCACTACACACACCTCCTAACTACACACACACCTCCTCACGAACACACATCACTACATCACACCTCCTCACTACACACACCTCACTACACCACACCTCCTCACGACACACCCTCCTCACTACACAACACCTCACTTACAACACGCACTACACACCCACACACACACACCTCCTCACTACACACACCTACACACACCTTAATACATACTTCCTCACTACACACCTACACTACACACACCTTACAAACACATCCCTGCACACTGTAACCTCCTCATTACATACCGCACTCCCTACACACACCTCCTCACACAACATTCTCCCCAACACATCTCCCTTCATTACATACCACACTCCCTACACAACCTCAACACCATTCTCCCCAACACACTCCCTTCATTACATACCACACTCCCTGCACACACCTCACTATCTCCCCTCCCCTGCTTGTGCAGTAAGGTCAATGCCAGGGCCCAGGAGCAGCAGTCCAAGCTATGGCACACCACCAACATCTACATGCATCCCACCATACATCAGTATGTCAAGAAGTTGGCTGCCAAGATGCCTGGAAACTTGAAGGTGAAACAGAAAGCCTTAGACATTTGATATCTTCATATTGGTTGCATGTATTTGATATGATTCCTGTGTGCATGTGTACACATGTATTTATGTGTGTGTGCATGTGTACACTTGTATTTATGTGTGTGAGAGCATGTGTACATGTGTGTGTTTATGTGTGTGTGCATGTATTTATGTATGTGTGCATGTGTACACATGTATTTATGTATGTGTACATGTGTGTGTTTATGTGTGTGTGCATGTGTACACGCGTATTTATGTGTGTGTGCATGTGTACACGTATATTTATGTGTGTGTGTGTGCATGCATATTTATGTGTGTGTGCATGTGTACATGCATATTTATGTGTGTGTGTGTTGTGTTTGTGTTGTGTGTGTGTGTGTGTGTGTGTGTGTGTGTGTGTGTGTGTGTGTGTGTGTGTGTGTGTGTGTGTGTGTTGCAGGTTGTCTATCTAACAAACAGTGGTGGAGAGGCTAATGATCTTGCCATGGTCATGGCAAGACTCTACACGGGATCTTATGACATCATTTCTCTCAAGTAAGTCTTTGCCAAACAAGGGATGTGTGTACATATGCAAGTACACATCCACACACATGCACACACACACACACCACAAATCCATGTTTTCTATCCGTCATACGCAACCTTTCTTCTGCCAATTATGCTCTCCTTGTATCACTTTAAAAAAAAAAAGAAACGGTTACCATGGCGCTGGCCCGTACTGTGGCGGGCTGACAGCTCTGAACACCTGGAGGTTTCCTCTGGCTGGCGGGTTTGGCATCCATCATGTAGGTTCCCTCCCCCTTCCCCCCTCCCCTCTTTCTGTGGCCTGTGTCATGTTTGGGGATCTCGTTTCAGGCGACCACTCCGGATGTGTTCAGAGGTCCATGGGGCGGAGCCAACTGTAGAGATTCAATTGCTCAGACACAGAGAAAATGCAACTGCCCTGAAGGCACGCCCATGTAGCCCCTCCCACCCTGCAACCCTCCTCCCACCCCCCACCTCTCCCTTGTATCAAGTATAATTAACCCTAAACAGCATGTGTGGCCATTTTTTTTTTCTGGTGTGAGGGCTCTTAATGGGGTTTCTTGTCATTCCAGGCAGCTGTAATGCAGCCAACATGTACGCTGAGCAGCTCAATGACGTGCTCAAGTACAGCTGCTCCAAGAAAGTCGCTGCATTCTTCGCAGAGCCTATCCAGGTGAGATGGAAGATCATGGAACAGTTTTGTTGAAAAAGGTGGTTTGTTTTAATATGGTATCTTGCATCAGAGAAGATTCAGCTAACATAGGCTGTGTAGCTAATGTGACTGAAGAAAATCAACAGCCTGTGTAATGATTAATATACCAACCTGAAGTTGATCCGATGAAAAATAAATCCTAGTACCATACTTACATTTGTGGGAGGTGGACGAGGAGTCACCTTTGATGCATTAACTGCATATGTCAATTAGGGTTCAACATTGCCCCCTTCATAACACACAGAAATTCTCAAACATACAATTGTCACTAGCCTTTCAGACAGTCAATATTTGCCTAATGGTCAACATTTCTTAATCATAAGACAAGCTGTATGTCCTTGTGCATCTCACCCTCTCCTTCATCCCTCCTCCCCACTCCCTCCTTCCCTCTTCCCCATCCCCCTCACAGGGTGTTGGGGGAACAGTACAGCATCCCAAGACGTACCTAAAGCAGGTGTATGCCATGGTTCGTGAGCGAGGAGGATTGTGTGTCAGTGATGAGGTGAGTTGTAGGGTGTGGAGATGATGGTGTGGAGATGATGGTGTGGAGATGAGGGTGTGGAGATGAGGGGTGGGAGATGAAGGTGTGGAGATGAAGGTGTGGAGATGAGGGTGTGGAGATGAAGGTGTGGAATTTGAGATGTGATGGTGATGGTGTGGTGAGGGATGGAAATGAGGGATTTGGAGGGGAGGATCTAAATATTGCACCTTGGCCAGGTCCAGACAGGGTTTTGGTCGTCTTGGTACACACTTCTGGGGTTTTGAGGCCAATGGAGTTGATTCCAGACATCGGTAAGCCCCTCCCCCTTTCCTGGTTCACATCAGGTGATCCTAGCATCTGTACTTTCTCTCCCTCCCCTCTGCTCCCACCCTCCTCCCCATCTGCACTCAACCCTCCTCCCCATCTGTACCCACCCTCCTCCCCATCTGTACTCACCCTCCTCCCCTCTGCACCCACCCTCCTCCCCATCTGCACCCACCCTCCTCCCATCTGCACCCACCCTCCTCCCCATCTGCCACCCACCTCCTCCCCTCTGCAATGCACCTCTCCCATCTGTACCCACCCTCCTCCCCATCTGCATCACCCTCCTCCCCATCTGCTACCCACCCTCCTCCCCATCTGCACCCACCCTCCTCCCCATCTGCACCCACCCTCCTCCCCATCTGCACCCACCCTCCTCCCCATCTGCCCACTCCTCCCCACTGCCCACCCTCCTCCCCATCTGCACCCACCCTCCTCCCCATCTGCACCCACCCTCCTCCCCATCTGCACCCACCCTCCTCCCCTCTCCTCTCCCTTCCTGCAGTGACGATGGCCAAAGGCATTGGCAATGGCTATCCAATGGGTGCAGTTGTGACCACTCCTGGTACTGATTCCTTTCAGAGCCCACCAAGCCATTATCCTTGCAATGACACCAACAATATCATGCCCACACCACACACCACACAATATGTACACGTGCATACACACACATACACACATACACACACATACTCACACACACACCACTACACATATGCACACATACCACCCACACACAAACACCACCACCTTAACTTCCATTTTCTTGTTGCAGAGATTGCCCAGGTGATGTCATCAGCATTACATTTCAACACATTTGGCGGGAACCCAGTGGCATGCGCTGTTGCATCAGCCGTCCTAGATGTAAGGAGAGGGGAGGAGGGAGGGGAGTGGTGTCTGCATACACTATCTCGTTAGGTGATTGAGGAAGACAAGTTGCAAGAGAACTCGAGAAAGGTTGGAGGTCTGTTCCTACAAGAGCTGCTGAAGTTGAGAGATGAGTTTGAGGTGGTCGGAGATGTGAGAGGAAAAGGGCTGATGCTGGGGGTGGAGTTTGTCAAGAGCAAGGTACAGTATATGTGTGCGTGCACATGTGTGTGCATGTACTCACGTACCTGGAGTGTGCATGTACTCACGTACCTGGAGTGTGCATGTACTCACGTACCTGGAGTGTGCATGTACTCACATACCTGGAGTGTGCATGTACTCACGTACCTGGAGTGTGCATGTACTCACGTACCTGGAGTGTGCATGTACTCACGTACCTGGAGTGTGCATGTACTCACGTACCTGGAGTAAGTATGTATGTGTGTTGTGCATTGTCATTCTGCAATAAGTCGGATGAATTGTAATTTGAAGCTCTATTGTGTGTCGTGTCTTGCACTCACACTGTGTGCACATGATCTCACGTGACCTCACATGACCTCTTCCCATGCAGTACATGTTTGTGTGTGGTTGTGTGCACTAGAAGGGCATGTCACGTGATCTTGTGATGCACCACACTGATTTGACATTCCTATGGTGTTGCATCCCATGGCTATGAGTAGTGTGTCATGTCATGTGACACAGTGCACCATATCATGTGACCGTCTTGTGATCACTAGAAATCAGTAGAGCCCCTCCCAGCCACAGAGGTCAATGAGATATGGGAGCGACTGAAAGACAGTGGTGTGCTCGTTGGCAAGGGTGGTCTCCATGGAAATGTGAGTGCCATTTTTTGCATGACATGTAGTGGTGGTGGTTTGTATGTGTGTTTGTGTTTGTGAGACAATGAGAGTTTGTGAGCTGGCTCTTGATTATGTGTGGCCTCTCATTTCAAATTTAGGTATTCCGAATCAAGCCTCCAATGTGCATCACAGCAGAGGATGTCCATTTCGCAGTGGCTGTGCTAAGACAAGCTTTGTCTGAGGTGACCTAAAAAATGAGAAGTTTGTCAAGACAAAAAACATTAAAAAACGATCACTTTTGAACATTTGAAATGAATATTATCAATTATTGAAAAGTTTAAGAACAATTCCCTTTGTTGACTGTGGCTGCTTGTGCAGTTGCCATGGAGAACTGCATCACTGGCACGCCATGGGCTGGGTTTCCTACAAACAGCTCCATTGTCCTCTGACCTAGGTCGTAAAGAACTGGACCAGCAAGGAAGTAAGTACCTTCAAAACGTAATTATATTTCCTTCCTCTTCTCCCTTTCCTCCCCCCCCCTCCACCCCCCCTCCATCACAACTGATCTTGGTTGTGTAGAGGTTACCTGTGCACAAAGTGATCCCGCTGTCAGGGGGCGTGTCATCTCGGTAGATGGGATATTCCTTGTCCCCTGTGTCCCCAAGGATAGCAAGGATGTCTTGCCTGCTGACAGGTGGAGCCAGCTGTCTAATTCTGGCCAATCGGTGATTGGAGCTGGGCCCATCATACTGGGGGAAATTCCCATGTAGGTATCTGTAATGAGACAAGGTGGGAAATGGGGAAGAGGTAGCACGAAGGATGGGGAGGAGAGGTTGTGTTTACAGAATGGCTTACGCGTTGAAGTGGTAGCTGTAACCATTTACGCAGGTCTTCTGGTAGCCAGTGGGTGACACTTCAATGTTGACCACCGAGAGGTCTTCAAGAGAGCCCAGGTTGACGCTGAACCCAGAGGCACACCGGTATGTGTCCAGAATGCTTATCATGGCCTCTACTGTCTGACCCACAAGCGCTCTGTTCAGAAAATTTCTAGCTGCCAAATAAATAAGTATGACCAGAAAACAGATCAGCATGTTGGTACATTAACAAAAATAAAACTCCTTTCTTACGTACCAATGGACTCATCACTAATGTTTACATTAGAGGGTGAGAGAGCGTCCTGCGTCATGACAACGCCCTTGTCGTTGAACCCGAAGGCGTTGCCACACAACATGCCGGGGTAGCAGTAGAATGTGATCACCTCCTCTGCCTTCCCCGGGAAGGCTGGGTCCGTGTAGCGAGCCTCAAGGATGTAGCCTAGGTCTTTGAAAAGAGCTGCGTTGTCCTCGTTGTGCCCCATCAGTGTCTGGTGGTGGGAGCAGCCATGAGTGTGTTCCCCTCAACGACTTCTCGTCGTTTTAACAAATGTATTTTTTTTACATTGAAGCCCCATCATGTAGGTGTGTGTGTTGTGTTAGTATGTGTTGTGTTGGTATGGCATAGCTTCCATTCATCACATCATCTACCCCCCCCCCCCCCCCCCCCCCCCCCCCCCACTCCTCCGCCTCCTCGCCCCTCTCGCGCGCGCGTGGGAGAACGTTCTTACACATAAAGTGTGCACTATTTTGAGAGGCCTCGAATATCGACACGGCACATATGCAAGACTTTACCGTGCCTTCCAGGTTTGTGACGTACACATCTGAGCAGCCCGGCTTTGCCGAACCTTTCGTCTTGTCTCGCAGCAGCAAGGACCAGTCAAACCGAAAGTTCCATAGCACCAGCTAGGTTTGTGGTGGGATATAAAATACACATGCAGTTTTTTTTTTGACAGTACGATGCAAGCAATGCGGTCAGTGCCTTATCTTCCCTTACGTCTGTCAGGGTGATGCCGGTGGCGTCTGCCATTCCCTGCAGCTCTTCCACGAACCGCGGGAAGGCGCGCGAAACGGCCGCGAACATGGTGGCGTAGACGGCGGACCCTTCCGGCGTTCGATAGTATGGCTTCATTTTCTCTAAGATGGAGTCATTCAGCAACGCCGTCGATATTTGAGCCTTAAACGCTTCACCCTAGAGCGATAGCAAACATATATGGAGCACTGATGAAGCTATGCTACCGGCTGGTGCGAGAGGGAAGAAGACGCATCAGAGCGGCAAAGGCTTGCACTTACGACTTTGTATCCGACTTGGTAGTACGTTCCTTCTGCAACCAAGACTGGAATGGCGGTCGACTCCTCGCTCGACATGTGTGCAGTCGCTAACGTGACGTCATAAATAACCGTAATTTTGGTCTGTAACAAAAAAAGATAACCCCGTAGTGTTCCAACTATGTATCCAATGATGGGCTTTAGCTGTAGCTCTCAAAAAGGTTACCCTACTGCTCTGAAAGACAGCAGAATTAGTGCAGTTAGGCAACCAACCTTGAAAAAAAAAAAGAGGCTTTTCTTCTCTTAAACACCCATGGCATTTTGAATTAAAAAGACCCTTAGAATCAAGATAAAAGTTTCCAATAATGTTGTAGATGTACTGAATAATGCTTAGCCACCCATAGCCTTTGGAGTGAAAATATTCAATGGCCAATGGGTACATGTATTATACTCATGATTTTGGCAAGTAGTTTACAAGGAGGTCACTCCAGTTTACCTCATTTTCAAGTGGTAGTAGGAAAAAAACGAAAGTAATTATGGCTATTAGTTGCTTAATTAAATAGAGTAAATATAAAATTTAGTGAACAAATAAATACAAATCGAGTGTACCATCTGATCCCTCAAAGTCCTATACATCAAATTACGCATTACAAGATGCTATCTGAGGTTACATAATAATTAGTATTTTAATTTAAGTAATTATAGTTATTCAGTTGGATTAAAGTTAAATCAACTTGTTTTTAGAGGGAATGGATTTAGCTTGATGCATGATCTTAATTTTGTTAAATTATTAATCTTTGCCTACATAGTGCAGTTTACTGAGCATAAATTAAAATCCAAAAGACTTTTCTCAGTGTCTTCTGCACATATGCACCTTCCTGGATTTTAGCAATTGGCTTAGGATTTCACCGAGAGACTGAAAGAAATCCAGAATCCTGATTGTCATCAAGTGGTGGCTCACAATGAACACATCATCTGAATCTATATGTGTACTGTGTCCTACCAACATGCTCACCCTTTGTCCACCATGGTGTGACATGTAAGCTTTGGAGGAATCATTTAGTTTTGGCGTAATCAACTGTCGACACCTTTGTGCTGACATGCTGATTGGCTGGGTCAATGGTGTAGCTGGGAGTGGTCTAGAACATGAACATTTGCTCACGAGTCCTTGCTAATGTCCTCTTGTCCAATAGGTTTTGCTCCAAGCCCACAGCTTTTGACTCCACTGTGGTCTCTCCACTTGGTTCAACCCATATTGTTGAAAAGGGTACTACTACAACAAGGTCAGCTGCCCTCCCGGCAGAAAGTGCTGAAACATACAATTAACTAACCTCAAACATTAGTTATCAATTAGACACAACAAAAAATCATATGACATATCGCTAAATTTATTTAATATTCTGCTTAATAAGTTTATTAAATCTCGTGAGATAATTTCAAACCATTCATTTAAGATTCAGTGGCCACCCTTTTCAAGTTTTATCATTAACACTTCAGTTACTTGGCTAAAAGTGTAACCTAAAATTAATTAACTAATTCCCCTGCAGAGTTATTAAACATTTGTGTTCAGGCACTTGATTATGAGTAGTTTTGCAAATGTACATTTGTTTTTAATTAACCACAAGTTAACTAAAAATTATACTTTTACTTGTTCAGAATTTCTTTCTATTTAAACAGATTGCCAATACCCACTAATAATACTATATTTTGATCGAATTTTCTATATTTTGGAATTGCAAAAGGATTAGAATCCCATGTGCTAACTTGAGTGTCATCTAGCAAGTAAGAGTAGCTACAGAGAATAGGTTCATTACTTTTGCAAATGCATCAAGTGAAAAGCTGCATTTGTGCAATAGATCGATATCAAGTTTGTTGGATGCTGTGTTACTACTCTCAAATATGTGAAAACATAGCTTGAACATTCATATCTCCATGTGCAGCAGTCCATGTCTGGTGTAGTGTATTCATCTGTTTTGAATCTGCCCCTCTTCAAGAGTGTCTCTCACCTTCAACCTCTCTCACATAGCCAAGTCCCTGACATGATTACGTTTGTGCACTCCTCATGCAAGTGATATACGCTCCTCACAGGTGAATTATTCATTCACAGGCCTCAAGCTCTCCCCAACCTCCCTTTTATTTCAGCTATGTAAACACCCAACATTTTAGCAACAATCTTGGCTCTACACTAGTAACTTCTTGATCCTGCTTACTGATCTTAACCTGATTGTATCAGCTTGATCAGGCTTACTGATCATGACCTGATCATATCAGCTTGATCAGGCTTACTGATCATAACCTGGTCGTATCAGCCTGATCATAACGCGCAACCAGTTCAGCCATAAAACTGCCCTTTGTCAAGCAAATTGACCTTTTCTTCAGCTGAATAGCATTGGCAATTCATAGCATTGAGCAGCATTGAGACATGAATTCTAGTGTCACCCTCTCCCATGAAGACCATCCCACCCCCCCCCCCCCTCCCCCAACCATGCATACAAATGAATCCCACTTGCCAGGGTCCTGTAAACAACATCTGGTGATCGAGCGCCCCTCCCCCCAGATTCCGAGATCCTTTTCAGAGCCACACCAATCCCACATGCTTGCACCAAGCCAGCACAAAGATTTATGATAATGGGGTAGCTGTTGCTGGTCACAAGGCAATAGTTTGCTTTCAAATATACAATGTAAAACATGTTCCCTACAAAGTACTGCTCCTAATTTTCTGCACAGTCAGCATTGCTATAAAATACAAATAACACTACATTCTGCTAATGCTTGAGTTAGGTAAAGGAAGGACACGCCCCCGAAGGAGTTGTAAGTGATGCCTGTCAAAGGTAAGAGGTGTGGCCACAATAAAAGAAAATGAGGGAGGGAGGGAGGGAGGGAGGGAGGGAGGGAGGGAGGGAGGGAGGGAGGGAGGGAGGGAGGGAGGGAGGGAGGGAGGGAGGGAGGGAGGGAGGGAGGGAGGGAGGGAGGGAGGGAGGGAGGGAGGGAGGGAGGGAGGGAGGGAGGGAGGGAGGGAGGGAGGGAGGGAGGGAGGGAGGGAGGGAGGGAGGAGGGAGAGAATACAGTACATGATTTGTGCAATGCAAGGAGAAAGTAGAATAAAATGGGAGGGGAACTTTGTGGGAATATGGGAAACACAACTTGATTTTAAGATGAGAGGGAGAGGGAAGATGACAAACTTACAGGGACATGATAGCAATCTCTGATACAGGTGTTGAGGTAAGTCCTTCCATCTGCACCACAGGTCAGGGTAGGAGTAGCAGGGCAGTTACAGGGACTCACACACACGCCCGGTATGTTGAAGGAAGTTAAAGTGCCAACTATGGGTAGACCAACAGGGGATGTGCTGTTGTATGATGGCAGACAGACTGCAGGAGACTGGCACCTGTGCATGATGGTTTGGGTGCATATGTGCAGGTGTTATGTGTATGTTTATGTATGTGTGTATGTGCATGTGTGTATGTGTGTGTATGTGTATGTATGTGTATGTATGTGTATGTGTATGTGTGTGTATGTGTACTGTATGTGTATGTATGTGTGTATGTGTATTGTGGTAGTGTATTTGTATGTGTGTGTATGTGTCATATGTGCGTGAAGATGTGGGTGTGTATGTGTGTGGGATGAGCATTTGAGGATGGTTTGATGAAGAAGTGATAAGACTTGTTTGTGTCGACACAAAGGACCAAATCAACTGCACCTGAAGTTGGTAGGTTGGTTCACGTAGCAACGGCCGCCAGCAGAGGTGTACTTGTAACAGTACCCAGTCGACGTCTGGAGGTCCAAGGTGGATATGGCCCCTCCTTTCCTGCTCATCTTGTCCAGAGTGGCTATCTTGTCGGCCTTGAGGGGTGCAGAGGCCACCAGGAGGTTGCTGATGGCCCCCTTGAAGCGGAACAGGCTTGTCCCTGGACGTCCTCCCACGTACAGCATGTTGTACTGCAAGGGTGGAAGAGGGTGTGGCAACACTAAAAGCAAACTGCAACACTTTTGTATCTAAATTGCACAGCTGCTAGCCACTTTTTGTTTCACGTACCTCCGTATCAATGCTAGAGTGTATCTAAACTGCATCAGTGCTAGAGTGTATCTAAACTGTATCAGTGCTCAAGTGTATCTAAACTGCATCAGTGCTAGAGTGTATCTAAACTGTATCAGTGCTCAAGTGTACTTAAACTGTATCAGTGCTAGAGTGTATCTTAATCATATCTGTGCTGTAATGTTTCAGTGTTAGCAACTTTTTATTGCATGCAGTGCTACAAACGTTTTCTTTTTGTCTGTAATAATTTATCTCAGCTTACTCCTGGTCTCAAGTTGACGGTGGAGTTGAGGGGTTTGTTGTGACCCACCACTTGGCCATCAATGTAGAGGAACGCACTGTTTGCCCCACTGTCAATGACAGCGGCCACTGAGTGACAGTTGCCATCGGCAACGCTCACGTTGTAGAAAAAGATGATATCCCTGAAGCCTGGGTTGTTGCCATCAACACCGTACGCAAGCCAGATAGTTTTCTTGGTGCTGCGCAAGTAGAGTCCAAAATCCCTCATGCGATCGTTCACCCCTTTACCCAAGAGGTAACCGTCGTTCCCTGGGGTCTGGCAGACGGTGGAAAAAATGGTGAGGTCGGTGACGGAAGGTGGGTGGGAGGTGGAGGGAAGGGAGACGAACGAGATCCCATCAAAGCTCATGCTGCTCTTCTGAAGGAAGATGACCTGCCCGTTGATTGCAGAAGATACGCTCTCGTAGTAACTCTTTGGGTATACAGGCAACTGGCTTCCACAGAAGTAGCCTGCATCACAGTCCTGATCAGCAAGGCAACCTTCACAGAGACAACAAAACAAAGTAGGTAGTAATTCGTCATGTGCTGAGGTGTATTGCCCATATATGTACATGGAAGGGGAGTGGGGTGGAAGAGGGGCGTGGTGCACCTGTATGGGAGGGGCGTGGCATGCCTATTTGGGAGAGGGGCGTGGTTTGCCTGAATGGAAAGAGGTGAGGTGAGGAGAGGTCTAAATAGGGGAGTCTTGTGGGAGCCCTGTGGATAGGGATGCGTACAAACACACATGGGGGGGGAGGGGGGGGGAGGGGAGGGGGGTGCAAGGCAGCTAACTTACTAATTGGCTGCTTTTGACATGTATAGCTGCCATCATAGCTCTCCAGGCAACGCAATGCTAAGTCCACACCTTTTCAGTGAAAAAGCAAATACAATCTCACCCCACAAACATAACTAAACACAACTAATATGAATATGCACTTACAATGGGCACTAGTAAATACCACTCCCCAAGCCCCATACTCAAGATTGACACAACATATCAGCAATTCCAGTTAGAGCCCCTTTCTGCACTCCCTGCTATTGGGGCTAGCAGTAACCCCATTATATTGTACCTATCCTTTGAAGACTGGCACAGAAGAGAAGGAGCAGCTACAGGGGTGGGACAGGTGTCTCCCTCCTCCTTGTAGGCTACACACTGGCCCTTTGGAGTCTTCCAGAGTGCAGAGTCATTAATAAGTGTATTAACAAATGGCGCACTGATGACCGAGTTGAAGAATATAATCTGGACAATCTCTCCATCGAACCGGAAGGCTCTTGGCAGTCGGGCTCCAACTACGAGCGTTCCTGGCTTGGAGGCGGATATCTGAAAGATGACAGAGAACATGCAAGTGTGTTAATGTAAGGAACAAAGTCTGTCATGAGTGCATCCACCGTTCATGTGCGTGTACAGACACACACACACACAGACAAACACACACACACATACACATACACACACACACAGACACACACACACACACACACACACACATACACACACACACACATATACACACACACACACACACACACACACACACACACACACACACACACACACACACACACAAACACAGTGCATGCACTTTACCCGGGCAAGCAGGAAGGGATTTCGAAGCTTGTGAGGAAGGTAAGAGGATCCATCACCATCCAGTATCAAGCTGAGCTGAGAAGTCAGTTTGTCGTATATCAGTGCCAGGTAATGAAGCTGGGAGTCACAGACGTTAACAGCAAGATTGAAGACCGCCCCCTTGGGTGCGAGAGTGGCGTTGGTGTAGTAAAGGTGAACTCTCAGGGGTTCACACTCGATGAAGACACCCCAGTTACGCTGATCACCAGAGGTGCCAAAGAAGACCAGGTACCCAGATGTGTTCCATGTCTGCCTGAAGAGGGCAAACATGGACACACTACCGCTGAAGTCTGGATACCTATTGGAGTCAACTCGAATGAACGAGTTGCCCTTCAGGACGACGGCATCTTCCAGAAGGGTGGTGTGTGCTGGATAGCTATCTGCAGGGCACTTCACGTCGCAGTATGTATCGTTGAGGCAGTCCACGTCTTCAGTACAGTAGTCCATTAGTATATCGCAATACGTGCCAGTGTATGGGAAAGAGCAGGTGCACACTTCCGTGCCACTGACGATCCTGCAGCTTCCTCCGTGTTGACAAGGATTTGATGAGCATGATTGTGAGGTTGTGGAACAGTCAGCCCCAGAAAAGCCCACAGCACAACTACAGCTTGTAAGTGGACCCAATCCTTCAACACAGGTGCCTCCATTTTGACAGGTGTTTGATGTACAGAATGGAAGATCAGTGTTACAATTACTACCAGAAAAGCCCACAGCACAACTACAGCTTGTAAGTGGACCCAATCCTTCTACACAGGTGCCTCCATTTTGACAGGTGTTTGATGTACAGAATGGAAGATCAGTGTTACAATTACTACCAGAAAAGCCCACAGCACAACTACAGCTTGTAAGTGGACCCAATCCTTCTACACAGGTGCCTCCATTTTGACAGGTGTTTGAGGTACAGAATGGAAGATCAGTGTTACAATTACTACCAGAAAAGCCCACAGCACAACTACAGCTTGTAAGTGGACCCAATCCTTCAACACAGGTGCCTCCATTTTGACAGGTGTTTGGGGTACAGAATGGAAGATCAGTGTTACAATTACTACCAGAAAAGCCCACAGCACAACTACAGCTTGTAAGTGGACCCAATCCTTCAACACAGGTGCCTCCATTTTGACAGGTGTTTGAGGTACAGAATGGAAGATCAGTGTTACAATTACTACCAGAAAAGCCCACAGCACAACTACAGCTTGTAAGTGGACCCAATCCTTCAACACAGGTGCCTCCATTTTGACAGGTGTTTGAGGTACAGAATGGAAGATCAGTGTTACAATTACTACCAGAAAAGCCCACAGCACAAGTACAGCTTGTAAGTGGGCCCAATCCTTCAACACAGGTGCCTCCATTTTGACAGGTGTTTGGGGTACAGAATGGAAGATCAGTGTTACAATTACTACCAGCAAAGCCCACAGCACAAGTACAGCTTGTAAGTGGACCTAATCCTTCAACACAGGTGCCTCCATTTTGACAGGTGTTTGAGGTACAGAATAGAAGATCAGTGGTACAATTACTACCAGCAAAGCCCACAGCACAAGTACAGCTTGTAAGTGGACCCAATCCTTCAACACAGGTGCCTCCATTTTGACAGGTGTTTGAGGTACAGAATGGAAGATCAGTGTTACAATTACTACCAGAAAAGCCCACAGCACAACTACAGCTTGTAAGTGGACCCAATCCTTCTACACAAGTGCCTCCATTTAGACAGGTGGTTGAGGTACAGAATGGAAGATCAGTGGTACAGTTACTACCAGCAAAGCCCACAGCACAAGTACAGCTTGTAAGTGGACCTAATCCTTCAACACAGGTGCCTACATTTAGACAGGTGGTTGGGGTACAGAATGGAAGATCAGTGGTACAGTTACTACCAGCAAAGCCCTCAGCACAACTACAGCTTGTAAGTGGACCCAATCCTTCTACACAAGTGCCTCCATTTAGACAGGTGGTTGAGGTACAGAATGGAAGATCAGTGGTACAGTTACTACCAGCAAAGCCCTCAGCACAACTACAGCTTGTAAGTGGACCTAATCCTTCAACACAGGTGCCTCCATTTAGACAGGTGGTTGGGGTACAGAATGGAAGATCAGTGGTACAGTTACTACCAGCAAAGCCCACAGCACAAGTACAGCTTGTAAGTGGGTCCAATCCTTCTACACAAGTGCCTCCATTTAGACAGGTGTTTGGGGTACAGAATGGAAGGTCAGTGGTACAGTTGCTACCAGCAAAGCCCTCAGCACAAGTACAGTTTGTAAGTGGACCTAATCCTTCAACACAGGTGCCTCCATTTAGACATGTGGTTGGGGTACAGTAGTTGAGGTCATTGGAGCAGGTTGTTCCATTGAAGCCTGGTGCACATGTGCAAGATGTTGAAGGTCCAAACAGCTCATTACAAGAGCCTCCATTGAGGCATCTGGTAGGTGTACAAAAGGTCACATTTGGGTTGTCCAAATCACAAATCATGCCTGCATATCCAGAAGCACATGTGCACATTACCATGGTACCATTGCTAGTAAGAGCACATGTTCCTCCATTTTGACATGTAGCATCAGTGCACATTGTAAGATTTATGTTGCAATTTGGTCCAGCATGTAGATATGTACAGTTACATGTTGTCTCTGTACCATAGCCTTCAATGCAAGTGCCTCCATTTAGACATGAGGTTGGGGTACAGAATGGAAGATCAGTGGTACAGTTACTACCAGCAAAGCCCACAGCACAAGTACAGCTTGTAAGTGGGCCCAATCCTTCTACACAAGTGCCTCCATTTAGACAGGTGGTTGGGGTACAGAATGGAAGATCAGTGGTACAATTACTACCAGCAAAGCCCTCAGCACAAGTACAGCTTGTAAGTGGACCTAATCCTTCAACACAGGTGCCTCCATTTAGACAGGTGGTTGGGGTACAGAATGGAAGATCAGTGGTACAGTTACTACCAGCAAAGCCCTCAGCACAAGTACAGCTTGTAAGTGGACCTAATCCTTCAACACAGGTGCTTCCATTTAGACAGGTGGTTGGGGTACAGAATGGAAGATCAGTGGTACAGTTACTACCAGCAAAGCCCACAGCACAAGTACAGCTTGTAAGTGGGCCCAATCCTTCTACACAAGTGCCTCCATTTAGACAGGTGGTTGGGGTACAGAATGGAAGATCAGTGGTACAGTTACTACCAGCAAAGCCTACAGCACAACTACAGCTTGTAAGTGGACCTAATCCTTCAACACAGGTGCCTCCATTTAGACAGGTGGTTGGGGTACAGAATGGAAGATCAGTGGTACAGTTACTACCAGCAAAGCCCTCAGCACAACTACAGCTTGTAAGTGGACCCAATCCTTCTACACAAGTGCCTCCATTTAGACAGGTGGTTGGGGTACAGAATGGAAGATCAGTGGTACAGTTACTACCAGCAAAGCCTTCAGCACAACTACAGCTTGTAAGTGGACCTAATCCTTCAACACAGGTGCCTCCATTTTGACAGGTGGTTGGGGTACAGAATGGAAGGTCAGTGGTACAGTTACTACCAGCAAAGCCCTCAGCACAACTACAGCTTGTAAGTGGACCTAATCCTTCAACACAGGTGCCTCCATTTAGACAGGTGGTTGGGGTACAGAATGGAAGATCAGTGGTACAGTTACTACCAGCAAAGCCCACAGCACAAGTACAGCTTGTAAGTGGGCCCAATCCTTCTACACAAGTGCCTCCATTTAGACAGGTGGTTGGGGTACAGAATGGAAGATCAGTGGTACAGTTACTACCAGCAAAGCCTACAGCACAACTACAGCTTGTAAGTGGACCTAATTCTTCAACACAGGTGCCTCCATTTAGACAGGTGGTTGGGGTACAGAATGGAAAGTCAGTGGTACAGTTACTACCAGCAAAGCCTTCAGCACAACTACAGCTTGTAAGTGGACCTAATCCTTCAACACAGGTGCCACCATTTAGACAGGTGGTTGGGGTACAGAATGGAAGATCAGTGGTACAGTTACTACCAGCAAAGCCCACAGCACAAGTACAGCTTGTAAGTGGGCCCAATCCTTCTACACATATGCCTCCATTTAGACAGGTGTTTGGAGTACAGAATGGAAGGTCAGTGGTACAGTTGCTACCAGCAAAGCCCTCATCACAAGTACAGTTTGTAAGTGGACCTAATCCTTCAACACAGGTGCCTCCATTTAGACATGTGGTTGGGGTACAGTAGTTGAGGTCATTGGAGCAGGTTGTTCCATTGAAGCCTGGTGCACATGTGCAAGATGTTGAAGGTCCAAACAGCTCATTACAAGAGCCTCCATTGAGGCATCTGGTAGGTGTACAAAAGGTCACATTTGGGTTGTCCAAATCACAAATCATGCCTGCATATCCAGAAGCACATGTGCACATTACCATGGTACCATTGCTAGTAAGAGCACATGTTCCTCCATTTTGACATGTAGCATCAGTACACATTGTAAGATTTATGTTGCAAATTGGCCCAGCATGGAGATATGTACAGTTACATGTTGTCTCTGTACCATAGCCTTCAACACAAGTGCCTCCATTTAGACATGAAGTTGAGGTACAAAATGGAAGATCAGTGGTACAGTTACTACCAGCAAAGCCCACAGCACAAGTACAGCTTGTAAGTGGACCTAATCCTTCAACACAGGTGCCTCCATTTAGACAGGTGGTTGGGGTACAGAATGGAAGATCAGTGGTACAGTTACTACCAGCAAAGCCCACAGCACAAGTACAGCTTGTAAGTGGGCCCAATCCTTCTACACAAGTGCCTCCATTTAGACAGGTGGTTGGGGTACAGAATGGAAGATCAGTGGTACAGTTACTACCAGCAAAGTCCACAGCACAAGTACAGCTTGTAAGTGGGCCCAATCCTTCTACACAAGTGCCTCCATTTAGACAGGTGGTTGGGGTACAGAATGGAAGATCAGTGGTACAGTTACTACCAGCAAAGCCCACAGCACAAGTACAGCTTGTAAGTGGGCCCAATCCTTCTACACAAGTGCCTCCATTTAGACAGGTGGTTGGGGTACAGAATGGAAGATCAGTGGTACAGTTACTACCAGCAAAGCCCACAGCACAAGTACAGCTTGTAAGTGGACCTAATCCTTCAACACAGGTGCCTCCATTTAGACAGGTGGTTGGGGTACAGAATGGAACGTCAGTGGTACAGTTACTACCAGCAAAGCCCTCAGCACAACTACAGCTTGTAAGTGGACCCAATCCTTCTACACAGGTGCCTCCATTTAGACAGGTGGATGGGGTACAGAATGGAAGATCAGTGGTACAGTTACTACCAGCAAAGCCCTCAGCACAACTACAGCTTGTAAGTGGACCCAATCCTTCTACACAAGTGCCTCCATTTAGACAGGTGGTTGGGGTACAGAATGAAAAATCAGTGGTACAGTTACTACCAGCAAAGCCCTCAGCACAACTACAGCTTGTAAGTGGACCCAATCCTTCTACACAGGTGCCTCCATTTAGACAGGTGGTTGGGGTACAGAATGGAAGATCAGTGGTACAGTTACTACCAGCAAAACCCACAGCACAAGTACAGCTTGTAAGTGGACCTAATCCTTCAACACAGGTGCCTCCATTTAGACAGGTGGTTGGGGTACAGAATGGAAGGTCAGTGGTACAGTTACTACCAGCAAAGCCCTCAGCACAACTACAGCTTGTAAGTGGACCCAATCCTTCTACACAGGTGCCTCCATTTAGACAGGTGGTTGGGGTACAGAATGGAAGATCAGTGGTACAGTTACTACCAGCAAAGCCCTCAGCACAACTACAGCTTGTAAGTGGACCCAATCCTTCTACACAGGTGCCTCCATTTAGACAGGTGGTTGGGGTACAGAATGGAAGATCAGTGGTACAGTTACTACCAGCAAAGCCCACAGCACAAGTACAGCTTGTAAGTGGGCCCAATCCTTCTACACAAGTGCCTCCATTTAGACAGGTGTTTGGGGTACAGAATGGAAGGTCAGTGGTACAGTTGCTACCAGCAAAGCCCTCAGCACAAGTACAGTTTGTAAGTGGACCTAATCCTTCAACACAGGTGCCTCCATTTAGACATGTGGTTGGGGTACAGTAGTTGAGGTCATTGGAGCAGGTTGTTCCATTGAAGCCTGGTGCACATGTACATGTTGTAGTGGAGCCTCCAGTGTACACACATGTTCCTCCATTGTAGCAAGGGTTAGCTTGGCATATATCTGGATGGATTGAATGCAGTCATTCACTATACTAAGCTTGATACGTTAGAACACTCACCAATTATTGTAACACCAACATTGGTATAATCAATGTAAGGAATTGCTCGAAGAGTAAATTGGAATGTTGAAACAGGTGGTTGAGGTTTGTAATAAATCTGATTAGTTACAATGTAGTCATCTTGGCTGTTAAGATAATATGGGAAGGAGTAGGTGTAGATGGATCCATAGTACAAGGTGGTAAATCCAAAGTAGTCAGTTGCTAGTCCTGTTGGACCAACATTTCCAGATATGCTAATAACTACTTGTGTCCCTGTCCCCACTGGCAATGTTGGGTTGAAATAAAGAGTGAAACCAAATAAGGTGGTATTAGCTGGAGTAGTATTGAGAAATTTTACGTCATAGAAGGTGGCATTGAAGGCTACTATATAACCACTGCTTGATAACACTGTAAATTTAGAGAAACGTTTCATCAGATGGTGACAATGATTTTCCTACAATTGTATACTCACATGGAACACACAATCTAGTTGTGTAGTTTCCGTAGTAGTAAGATGGACAGGAAGTTACACAGGTGGTCCCATTTAAGTACTGAGGTTCAGCACATCCTATAGGAGAGGCTGTCAGTTATGCAATATCTTAGCAGTCAGCAGTTTACCTTCTGGTATGATAGAGGTGTTTAGGGTAGCATAGAAAGTACTGACCCCAGCAGAGTTCTGAACCACAACTGCATAGCTGAATGTGAAATGTTAACAAATTGAGCTTCAGCAATCGTACTATATGTGTGCATGTGCATTAATTGATGCATAAGCATACACACAGAGACTGACTCACAACACAACATGCATGCATTCTGCACTCACAGGAAGACAATAGGTCCACTCCCTGCAGCTGGGGCAGTCCATGTCAAGGAGACACTGTTCTTCACACTGTTGCTGGTATGTGTGACTGCACTCTACACAACAGATAGTCATGAATAGACTGTCTGTATTCATTTGTTGTTCTTACCTCTGGAGGG
Organism: Ephydatia muelleri; assembly: GCA_013339895.1. Taxonomy (NCBI): domain Eukaryota; kingdom Metazoa; phylum Porifera; class Demospongiae; order Spongillida; family Spongillidae; genus Ephydatia; species Ephydatia muelleri. The sequence continues at coordinate 1,342,308 of JABACO010000018.1, forward strand.
GAGCACTGACTGAGCTTTTGTGATCCATCCCCACCCACTGAGAACGTCCCTAGTGGAGTACCACTGACAGAGCTTCTAGCTTGGACCAGGAACCCTCTGAAGTTGCCTCCACTCAAGCGTACTGAAAAGACAGATGGAGAAAATAAGCCCCAGTCTGTATCAGTGAGAACATGCAGGTTTGGTATCTACAGAGAGGATGAGAATTTGGATGACTGATGTTGGTCTTCTGGAGCGTGAGAAATATTTTGTTTTTGACGTGCAAAGTGCCATACTGTTAATAAGAATTAAGAATTTGAACAGTTTACTACCGATTGAGTGTATACTATCAGGTTGCTGTGGAGACTTGCAAAATCCAGGACATTCCTCCTATACTATTGTTTCATCTTGCTAATGGAATTACTGAAGCTTGTGGTTTTATCTCAGCCATCTTATGACCCTTATTTGTAAAACTATAATTAGTTTTTCAAAAATCCCTCTGTTAAAAAATAAATGACTTGTACACACAAGCAGTTGAGGTAAAAAGACATGGACTATGCATAATTATTTTGATAACCACATAATGCAATGTATTGACAGATATACCAAATCATGTAGCAAAGTATTATTGCTGTTAATGGATCATCCATTTATATTAATATTCAAATTTACAAAAACAGGAGGCGTCAGACTGTAAATCATAACGATATGCATAGAGCATGGCTTGGTAAAAAAAAAAAAAAAAAATTGAACTCAAATGTATGCCTACGTACTAGTGCAATAATAGCTTCCCGACCTCAGTTTCGTGACTTATACAAATAGTGCTGCGCAATCTACTGAACATTCCACGATAACGTATACAGAAGCAGGCTTTTATATTATGGTCTTCGCTTTGGATATACCACTGTACTAGTTGCTGGATATGTCTGACAAAGAAGCATTTTTACAAAGATTCAAAATGCAGGAACGCTGAACTTTTAATGCGACTATTCAGATATCGCATTTCTTCTGATAAACTTAACAGCTTACGTGTGTAGCTGTATCCAGGAGTGTAGTAGATGTTTCCTAGCTGATTGTTCAGCTGAGAGATGTCCAACACAAAGGAACTTGATGACTGGCTCAGAGACGTGCCGTTATGTCCCTCGGGATATATCCTCGCACAGGCTGCTGCCGGCGCTCCCGACGAATTAGCTCTTACCGTAATCGCCGTACTGAGTAGCATACACGCTACTAGCCAATGTCGCCCCATGTCGAAAACTGCGTTGCGGAAACAAACACACAGGAACTGACCGGACAGTCGCATGGTACGTATACCAGTACGTGTGCAAACTCGCTACCCAATGATCTAAGCAGCGGGCAGCGGCAAGGCTCGTGCGTAGGAACACGTACCTCTTCTTTGAATTGTCGTCTATTACCTTCGCAGTTGCAGTGCAAGTACCGATATTCGCATATGAATTTCGTGCATGAATGAAGTCACTACGACGATGAATATGGCCCTCCTGTATGCGCTAATTGGGAGCAACTAACCCCTGGTCTGTATAGTTAGAACGACATGATACCGAAATATATTAACATCGTCCATGCATGCAACTGCATTAAACATCTGTTTAGACGCCTATATACCCTTCTCTACCACCTCTAAACCATGTATCATAACCAGCCAGTGCCCCTCCTCTAAACCATTAACCAGCCATTGTCCCTCCTCTAAACCATTAACCAGCCCCTTCATAACCAGCCCCTCCTCTAAACCATAACCAGCCATTGCCCCTCCTCTAAACCATTAACCAGCCCCTCCTTTAAACCATAACCAGCCAGTGCCCCTCCTCTAAACCATAACCAGCCAGTGCCTCTCCTCTAAACCATAACCAGCCAGTGCATGCACGCCCTCCCCTCTGTGCCCACAAGACTGAACAGTTGTGAATTTACATGGCACACCACCATTGGATGACTTGCTGTCAACACCTCACAAGCATCAATCATCGATTGGTTAGTTCCATGAATTATTACCTGGGGACGTCTGACAGCCTCCAACACCAAATAGGTTCTTTGATGAATAGCATTAGCTCAAATCTGTCAACACCATCCCAGGGGTTAGTGTACAAGAGGATTTATTGGACTGCTTAGGCTGAAAACACACTTCTGGTCAGTAGCACCATGATTCTGACAGTGCTGGTCACAACACATAATCAGACTACAGTGATTTATAAATGCATCTAGCATGTACTGATCTACGGTATCACAAATGTGCATAAGAAGTTTTCACATGCAATACAGATGGTTGCCTTTCTTGTCATTTGATGGCCATTAAGGTCCAACATCTGCGGGGAGGGGGGAAGTCAGTACATACATGTAGGGGTAAGGGTTGTTAGTGGGTAGAGGGATAGAAAGGTCAGTACATTGTGAGTGAAGGAGGAGGTTGGATTATTTAGCACTTGCCTCAACTGTATTGTAGCATCTAGAGCACACAGTTCTGTAAGATGAAAAATATTTAATGCAAAACATTAGTCTAGAAACTTGGTGCAGATGTGACAAGTTATTCTGCTCTTACCAAATCAATTACATAATTGGATTTTGACATACACGTTTGAGTAAACGACCTCCTTCCTTTTAAATAATGCCTATTACACTGAGCAGCAACCACCTGCTTTTTGGCACCTAAACAAAACATGTAAGTGGTAGGATTTCACACCAATACCATGCTACACTGTGAGGATACACTTATGTTACTGCTACACAGTGAAGATACACTTATGCTACTGCTACACAGTGAAGATACACTTATGCTACTGCTACACAGTGAAGATACACTTATGTTACTGCTACACTGTGAAGACACACTTATGCTACTGCTACACAGTGAAGATACACTTATGTTACTGCTACACTGTGAAGATACACTTATGTTACTGCTACACTGTGAAGACACACTTATGCTACTGCTACACAGTGAAGATACACTTATGCTACTGCTGCACTGTGAAGATACACTTATGTTACTGCTGCACTGTGAAGATACACTTATGTTACTGCTACACTGTGAAGACACACTTATGCTACTGCTACACAGTGAAGATACACTTATGTTACTGCTACACTGTGAAGATACACTTATGCTACTGCTACACTGTGAAGATACACTTATGCTACTGCTACACTTAAAGCCTTGTTGTTTTGTTGCACTCCAACTTCTCTTGCATTTAGTGCAATGACATATTTCACTAACCTCTCACAAATGAGGCAAAGTTTGTGGTGAGAGAAAAATGGCATAGAGAGCCTTTGTCGACAGACAAAGCACACCTGAGATTGGTGAGAGATAAATCTCTATAGAAACCAAATCAATGTATGCACCATAAGACACATTTCGATTGTATATGGAGAAAAACTAAGTGTATAGTCTAAAAAATATTAATGCATGTGCAAGTCACTGTGCAATTCTATCTATTAATAATGGATGGATACTTGAATTCCTCAAACCTTGTCAGTGCTGATCAAGTTGAACAGCTGGTCATCTTCTTCCTGCAGTGATGACAACTCAGCCTCAGTGACTGTCCTCCTGATATGAGCTATCTCTGAGAAAGTAAGCGAGACCTCTATGCAACCTCCAAAGTGTTCTCTTTGTTGAGAGCAGGACATCACCTTAAACACAATACAGCAGATAACTAATCATGATTGCATGCTTCTATATCCCCTAAACTGTGTGAAGTAGATTCACAGATGTGCCTACCAAAATGATACCACCCACAAGTGGACTGCTTGTTTCCAGACCCACAGTGGTGTCTGCAAGTGGTGTGTTATAGCACAAATGTGGGTTCATAAACATGACTGTGATCTCTTCACACAGAGAGCTGCCAACAGATGTGGATCGCTTCAGTTCACGACGAGGACTAACAGACTGTGTGTGTGTGTGTGTGTGTGTTGTGTGTGTGTGTGTGTTGTGTGTGTGTGTGTGTGTGTGTGTGTGCAAAGCATACCAGTAAGGGCACAAAATCAGTTGACAACTCATCTACCTCCATCGTAAGTTCCTCAAGAAATGACTTGGGTGGGGTTAGCTTTTTCCTCTCTGGCCCAAAGTTCTGATAATTAATGGACCCTGGACACATTCGGATTAACTTGATTATACCTGTGTGACCTAGCCTCCCTCACCAGATCCGTCCCCAGTGCCCAAGACCAGTTGTGCAGACCCTTTTGCAGAGACTGTTGAAATGGCTCCATGAGGAACATTTTCCTGCAGTAGAGAAGGTAAAGAGCAACACTAAGTCAATGCAGTTGTTACGAGGCACAAGAGGCAGAACAGCATAACCTTATTCTGGAGGTCTTCGATGAAAAATTGTGGTGGTATTAGCTTTTTTCGCTCAGTTTCTAAAATTGAAGACCAAAATAAATCCCATTTGACTTTTAATTACCAAATACAAGAAACACACAGAGTAATGGCTTCAAAAACAGGGCTGCCTGAGATGGGCCCAAAGAACCTAAACAGATTGCTCTCTAAAAATAATAGAAATATTTGGGATAGTTTCTGGGAAAAGGGACCTAACACATCAAGATTTCAAACTTTAAAGTCTGAAATGTCCTCTACACATTGCTTCTTACGCCCTGAAAATCGGAGTATCTGTCATGGAGTTTTAAGGCACTGAAATTATACTTTTACTTAGCCATGCATTTCAACGCAAGCATTACGTTACTATTGTGTGTACTGGAAGTTTTATAATGTACACACTAGGTCCCTTTTCGTGGAAACGATCCCATTTCTTGTTTTATAATAGGACACTCTCACTTCCTGTAATTAAAATACATTAGCATAGCTATTACCTAAGAAAATTAGTAACCCTCAAACTGTTGATTGTTTTCTAGAACTTTTGCTGTCTGATTCTGCATCTGTGATCCTTACATAAACATTTCACAATCTCAATGCAAATCAAAACCATAATGCAACAACCAATCAGGCGCTTGGTCCCCACGACACTGCCATAGCTAAACTATTTACTCCAACACTTACTCAAAAAGTGTGTATGAAATAGTTTAAGTGCACAGAACTTTTCCCTTCACCAACCCCCTCCCCCCAAAAGGTACACACCTACACACCTCCTCTACACCCCCCTTTTTTTTTGGAGTTGAATGCTGTCTCCCAGGCCTTATTAAAATGAACACCAGTACTCATACCAGATGGTGTGGTCATAGCAACTTCATGGACAGCACTGGTCTGTGGAAGTCAGTTGATCATGCAAAATACAAACGATGGTTCCTGTACGCATGGTGGTGCCACTCTGACTAACCTCTGTGTTCAATTCAGTCAGGAAGTCTGTTGACGGAACAAGCTTCTTCCGTGTGGTCAATGTAGGCTGAAGGCATCCTATTATTGCAGGGACCTATCCAAGTGTTCTAATTAGATTATAACATTCACGGCTTACCATTGCCCACGTTCAAGTCATACTGCTGGAGTACATGTCCTGCTGTGACCCCACTAGTGGGAAAATCAATGTCCTGTAATGAGAACGTCAATTGTACAGGTAAGATGTGATGAGGTACATAATGTATATGCACAAGGCATATGTGTAAGTGCATCTGTGTGTGAAGTGTGCACATGTGTATGAGTTGTGCATGTGTGTATGAGGTGTGCATGCGTATGAGGTGTGCATGTGTGTATGAGGTGTGTATGTGTATGAGGTATGCATGTGCATGAGGTGTGTATGAGGTGTGCATGTTTGTGAGGTATGCATGTGTGTATGAGGTGTGCACGTGTGTGTGAGGTGAGCGTGTGCATGAGGTGTGCATATGTAGGAGGTATGCCAAGGTGCACATGTCTAAGATGTGTATACAGTGTGTGACTCAATTTTGGCAACCACTTGATGTAATTATAACGCAGTATATTATATTAATGTTCAACGTACATGTGATAAGCAAAGTAAACAGTTCAAATGAGTTAAGACTAAATCAAGTTTAGCTTAAGATATTCATTATCAATCGACTCCTGTATATGAGTTGATATAACGGTCCATTTTTTCAAAACAAAGTAGTGCTTAACTTTATTATGCAATACCTGGTTAGCTATCCTGAAATGCTGCAATTTAGCAATTTAATGTGTAATTATTAATGAAGAACATCATCTCTGTTTTGTTTTGTTTTTCGAATTTGATGACTACACACAGATTTTAACAAAATCTGTTTAGTTATGTAAATAAAGTCTAGTTATTTGGAATTGTATCATTATTTAACAATGCATCACTTGAGAAATTCAGCATATTACAGGTAACTGGATGCTTTTAAACTAGGAGCTATATGTGTAGTTGCCAAAATTGAGACACACTGCATGTGCATGTGCATGTGCAGGATGTGGTACTGGCAAGTGCATATATCCATTAGCACCTCGGTACATCTGCAGGGCACACAAGTGTACTACACTTAACTAATGTGCATACATGTACAGAACTTTAAAAAATGATGAACAGAAAATGTGCCAGTCATGCTCCACAATTCATAACTAATTGGAAAACGCACTCCATGATTCATACTACCTTTTTTTTTTCATTTTCGTTTTATTACTTGAATATATGAAACATAAAACACAAACATATAAAATGAAATATATACTTTAATACACGAAAGTTAGCAAATAAACTAAACGTGCAGGATTGTGGGTATAAGATAGAACAATTTTATTTCCTGTGATCCAAATCAATGGCTCCACTACATTAACACGGCTCAGTGAGATCACCTTGCTCTTGAGTTCACTTGATGAAGGCAGCTGAAGGAGTCAACTTCTTTCTGAGTGAACTTACCAGCGCCGACACGAGTATTGGAGTTCATTGATATGTCTGCAGGCAAAGATGCACGAAGTAACGCCATACAGCACCTTCCCTCTTACCACAGAGACTAACAGTCCTGAGTGCTCGCGGTGTGCACAGCTCCAAGAGCAGTTGCTCCCTGGGTGTGAGAACGCTTGTCCTCCTTGCTGTCAAACACCCTTTCACCTGGCATCGGAAACAGTAAACCTTCCCCTCCATCCCTCTGTCATGAATGATTTAAGCACAAACCGATCTGAGGGCTGGCTTGGACTTCACCTGTCGCATCATCAACGAGTGGGGACTACCAGATACAGAGTCCTATACAAGGGAACACATCTACTCAACAGTGCCAGTCCACAGCAAATCAATGGCTCCACTCTGAAAACACACACAGCATCAGACTAAAATATGCATGCACATAATATGTTTAGCCGACAATACCAGACGCATGTGCACACCTTGTCATATCCCAACTTAAGACAAACCTGTGACAGCTGGTGTGGGCACCCTGTGCTGACAGCTGCACCACAGCAAATGCAAGCATCATCCTCTGTCTGCTGGTTCATACAAAAGAAAGGCACAGCAATGCACACAAAGGTACAGCAGCATACACTATACCCTGGCACAGCAATGCACAAAGGCACAGCAATGCACACAAAGGCACAGCAGCAAACACTATACCCTGGCACAGCAATGCACACAAAGGCACAGCAGCAAACACTATACCCTGGGAGGTGGGGGCTTGAGTCTGGTGCGGTCAAAGTTGCTAATGGCGAGCATAAGCTTCTCAAAGTCACTCAGGGCAGGAGGGAAACACCTCAGTTCCTGATGCCTATAGGGCAACTAAAAGATACAAGCATTACAAGTATTACAAGCATTACAAGTATTACAAGTATTACAAGTATTACAAGTATTACAAGCATTACAAGTATTACAAGTATTACAAGTATTACAAGTATTACAAGTATTACAAGTATTACAAGCATTACAAGTATTACAAGCATTACAAGTATTACAAGTATTACAAGTATTACAAGCATTACAAGTATTACAAGTATTACAAGCATTACAAGCATTACAAGTATTACAAGTATTACAAGTATTACAAGCATTACAAGCATTACAAGTATTACAAGCATTACAGTGGAAAACAAGAGTGGAGGATGCTGCCTGGCTGACAGAATCTAGAGCCAACAGTCTTACAAGCATCAGAATTTAGACACAGATGACATTTTTCGCAGCATAAATCTTAAGTTAGTTGTTGTGTACATGTATGTGTGTGTGTGCGTGTGTATGTGTGCATGTGAGTGTATTAGCATCACATTCCAACGTGTTGCAGAAGTGTGTTGCCACAAATATAGACACACTACTAAAACGGTGTTTCCAAATGATGAGTGCAGTGAATCACTTGTTGCAAGACGACATTTAGTCTCTGCAGTTCTGTAATGTATTGAAGTAAAATCAAATTCTATTTTTGTCACATGATCTGCTCACAATAGATGCTTTGTGTGCAAGGTGAAGTGTGTAAATTGTGTGGCCTGTTTATAAACAGCATACAAGGGTGTAAGCAAATGCTAGGCAGCTGTAAAAATTGAAATAAAATCCATCATGAAATGAAACACAAAAAGCACACTATTGCTGACCATAAACTGAATAGGAACAAAATCTGTGAATGTTTTTCATGCTACTACTCTAATATCAGCTACAAATACCTTTTTCAAGGTCACACCCCTCTCCACTTCCGACATGACCTCTTGCCAACAGGACCTCTGCAGTAAATTAAGTCACACGCATGCACACATGTATACATCCAAGTACAAACACAAATACACACACACACACACACACACTTCACCCACTATTTCGTGCAACACTGCAGCTTCAGATGAGTCTTCTTCCTTTGTTTACACACGGCCAGCACCAAAGTGAGGAAAACTGTAACACTGATACCACAAACGCAATACACTATACTACAAACACCCCACATGCACACACCCATACACACCCACAAATACATACATACACACACACACACACACACACACACACACACACACATACACACACTCTGATCAGAACACACTTTGGCTTTCTTGATCAAAAGGGCCATATCCAAGAGAGCCCTGCACACTGAGTGGTAGTAGGCAGATGGGTTGGCCACACCCTTCAAACGACTCTCGCACATCTGCAGAGGTCAGACAGCAAAACAAGTTACTGCACTAAAAGCATACATCAGCTGCTCCAGTTCCCCCCTCCTGCCCCCACCCGCCCACCCCCACCCAAAAAACACTTCCCAAACAAGTACCTTAATGGCTTTGAAGTAGTGCTCTATACAGTCACCAGACATAGAGTCCAACCCTTCGGAAGCCGCGGACCCTATTGTAACAGAAGAGGCAGGTCAGTGTGGGCCAACCAGCCTCCCCTAGGCCTTGCAGTAGCACACACCACTGCTGTCAAGAGTCATCCAGCCGATCAGCGCCTCCAATGGGGCTGACAGGTCTCTCTCTTCCTCCTCTCCCAGACCATAGTCAAGCAGGGAGTATACCAGGACCCCGAGCTCATAGACCAACTTTAGGGGAGGATGAGAAAACAAGGGGTAAGGTGGCTATGCAGAATGAGGTGTGATGTGTGGAGTGGTGATGAGGGTGCTGTGATCGTGATATGCAGTGTAGAGTGAGGGTGATGAGGGTGCTGTGATCATGACATGCAGTGTAGAGTGAGAGTGATGAGGGTGCTGTGATCGTGATATGCAGTGTAGAGTGAGAGTGATGAGGGTGCTGTGATCGTGATATGCAGTGTAGAGTGATGGAGATGAGGGTGCTGTGATTGTGATATGCAGTGTAGAGTGAGGGTGATGAGGGTACTGTGATCGTGACATGCAATGTAGAGTAACAGTGATGAGGGTGCTGTGATCGTGATATGCAGTGTAGAGTGAGGGTGATGAGGGTGATCGTGATATGCAGTGTAGAGTGAGGGTGATGAGGTGCTGTGATCATGACATGCAGTGTAGAGTGATGGAGATGAGGGTACTGTGACCATGATATGCAGTGTAGAGTGATGGAGATGAGGGTGCTGTGATGTGATATGCAGTGTAGAGTGAGGGTGATGAGGTGATCGTGACATGCAGTGTAGAGTGAGAGTGATGAGGTGCTGTGATCGTGACATGCAGTGTAGAGTGAGAGTGATGAGGGTGCTGTGACCGTGATATGCAGTGTAGAGTGAGGGTGATGAGGGTGCTGTGATCGTGATATGCAGTGTAGAGTGAGGGTGATGAGGGTGCTGTGACCATGATATGCAGTGTAGAGTGATGGTGATGAGGGTACTGTGATCGTGATATGCAGTGTAGAGTGAGGGTGATGAGGGCTGTGATCGTGATATGCAGTGTAGAGTGAGGGTGATGAGGGTGCTGTGACCGTGATATGCAGTGTAGAGTGAGGGTGATGAGGGTACTGTGATCATGACATGCAGTGTAGAGTGAGAGTGATGAGGGTGCTGTGATCGTGATATGCAGTGTAGGATGGATGTATTGTAAGAAAGATGGTGACAGTAAAGATATGGTGAATACCTCTCTGCTGCCATGCTGGAATATTTTGCCATCAGTGGCTAAAACAGAAGGGGGGAAGGAGGAGGGGGGGGGGGGGGGGAGGGGAGGGGATACATCAGTACATGCATACATGTAACGACGTTATTCATTTATGGCAATGAATTCTGAAAAAAGTTGCTTGCCTACTAGCCTGCACGAATCGACTAAAAACAAGCATGAGCACGTGGGGGAGACTTTATATAGCTTTCGGCACACTACATTTGCCCGCCATTTAATTTTATTTATTTGGTCCATCTTGCATACGTACTCACCTGCTATAATCTCGACTTTCCCCTCTGCCGTCACGACCACATTGCTCGGTTGAAGCGAGGGTACTCGTTCAGACGAGAGACAGCTTAGCTTGACGCTACACTGATGGCAGACGCCCCAGGCTTGCTCTTCGTTGAAAGGAGCTGCCAGCTCCCGCGCAATTTCGTTCAAACTCAACCCCCACACGACCTTTGTTGAGCCAGCTGTACCGACTGCACGATACTCCATGTGTCCTCTGCTCTTATCCCTTAGCAGCTGCTTTCTCTACATCCCGTTGCACGTTGGCAATAACATTATTAATTGCGCATTATGTTCTCATTGACAATTATTAAAATTATCGCTGCCGAGAACTAATTATTATTTTTATTGTTGCATGTATAATTATATCACATATACAGTCTCGTCATATAAATTAGGCTGTTCCTTCACACGTAGAGCATGTTAAGGGATTCTAGAGAAAGGCAACGTTTCTAATTCTTGTAGCCGGCATTCTTTTGAATATGACCTCGACCAAGAAGACAAAGCCCACTAAAGTATAAAGAGGTTATGGGTTGCTCGCAATTGTTTTACTACTCAATTCTTTCAAACACCAGTCGCCTGAGAATGGTTGCGTTCTATGGGATTTTTATTTTTTATTTTTTTATGACTGACAATTCGTTTGGTACTAGCCGGGCCGCATAACACTGTTCTTTTTTAAACGGATGAAATGATCTCAGGAAGACTCTAAGTTACTGACAGACCAAAATCTGGGGTTGGCGTTGATTGAATCGTATATAAAAGAAGCTGTCTCATCTCTTGTTCAGAAATACCTAATTACTTTCAATAATGAAATATATGTGTACTGCCTACCAAAAATAAATAAATACGAAACAAGATAGAGAACAAAAACAGTTTTACATATGCTGTATTCGTACACATCTATGCAGTGTTTTGTGATCCATACAGGGTGCATCAAGGAATGACATTATTTATTATAATTGCAGACATTATTGTACATTATAGGCAGACAGTATATTGAACTCAAGGACAAATAATGAATACTTGACTTAACGTTCTATATCATCTGTGTCTTATCTTCGTTTTTTAAACTAATACAAACTGAGCTGTCTCTATCAATATCAGCACCAGAAATATCATCAGCATTGGATGAAGTAATTTTTAGAGTGTTGCCGTTGGTTTGGAAGTTTACTTCATATTTCATTGCACGATTTGATCGAATGTATCCCAGGTAGACCCCAACAATTATGATTGCAGTGACCAGTAGAGTTCCCAATATCACTCCTAACACTACTCCCACTATCACACCAACACCACTGCTAACTGTGAGATCACCATTACTCGTAGGCACAGGTGAACTAACTGGCAGTAGAGCTGGAGGATATCATAGATAATAAATGGTAAAGAAAATGTATGACCAGTCCTACCTGTTGTATAGATGTTAGATTCAACATTTTTACATGAGGTTGCGGTACCGTAACCTTCAACACAGGTACTTCCATTTAGACAGGTGGTTGGGGTACAGTAGTTGATGTCATTGGAGCAGGTTGTTCCATTGAAGCCTGGTGCACATGTACAATTGGTGTAGGTACCATATCCATCATAACAGGTGCCTCCATTTAGACAGGTGGTTGGGGTACAGTAGTTGATGTCATTGGAGCAAGTTGGTCCATCGAAGCCTGGTGCACATGTACAATTGGTGTAGATACCATATCCATCATAACAGGTGCCTCCATTTAGACATGTGGTTGAGGTACAGAATGGAATATCAGTGCTACAATTACTACCAGCAAAGCCCACAGCACAACTACAGCTTGTAAGTGGACCCAATCCTTCAACACAGGTGCCTCCATTTAGACAAGTGGTTGAGGTACAGAATGGAAGATCAGTGGTACAATTACTACCAGCAAAGCCCACAGCACAACTACAGCTTGTAAGTGGACCCAATCCTTCAACACAGGTGCCTCCATTTAGACAAGTGGTTGGGGTACAGAATGGAAGATCAGTGTTACAATTACTACCAGCAAAGCCCACAGCACACCTACAGCTTGTAAGTGGACCCAATCCTTCAACACAGGTGCCTCCATTTAGACAAGTGGTTGAGGTACAGAATGGAAGATCAAGTGGTACAATTACTACCAGCAAAGCCCACAGCACAACTACAGCTTATAAGTGGACCCAATCCTTCAACACAGGTGCCTCCATTTAGACAGGTGGTTGGAGTACAGTAGTTGATGTCATTGGAACAAGATGTTCCATTGAAGCCTGGTGCACATGTACAATTGATGTAGGTACCATATCCATCATAACAGCTGCCTCCATTTTGACATGTAGTTGGGGTACAGTAAGTTGATGTCATTGGAGCAATTTATCCCATTGAAGCCTGGTGCACATCTACATGTTGTAGTGGAATTTCCAATGTAGACACATATTTCTCCATTGTAGCAAGGGTTAGTTTTGCATATATCTGGGTAGATGAAACATAGTCATTCACTACACTACAGCTTGATACATTAGAACACTCACCAATTATTGTAACGCCAACATTGGTATAATCAATGTAAGGAAGTGCTCGAAGATTAAATTGGAATGTTGAAACAGATGGTTGAGGTATGTAATAAATCTGATCAGTTAGAATGTAGTCACTTAGACTGTTAAGAAAATATGGGAAGGAGTAGGTGTAGATGGATCCATAGTACAAGGTGGTAAATCCAAAGTAGTCAGTTGCTAGTCCTGTTGCACCAACATTTCCATGATATGCTAATAACTACAGGTATCCCTGTCCCCATTGGCACTGTATCTTGATTGAAATAAAGAGTGAAACCAAATACGGATGGTATTAGCTTGGAGTAGTATTGAGAAATTTTACATCATAGAAGGTGGCATTGAAGGCTGCCACATAACCACTGCTTGATAACACTGCACATTTGGAGAAATGTTTCATCAGATGATGACAATGATTTTCCTGCAATTGTATACTCACGTGGAACACACAATCTAGTTGTGTAGTTTCCGTAGTAGTAAGGTGGACAGGAAGTTACACAGGTGGTCCCATTTAAGTACTGAGGTTCAGCACATCCTATAGGAGAGGCTGTCAGTTATGCAATATCTTAGCAGTCAGCAGTTTACCTTCTGGTATGATAGAGGTGTTTAGGGTAGCATAGAAAGTACTGAGCCCAGCAGAGTTCTGAACCACAACTGCATAGCTGAGAATTCATATGATATGTTATGCAAGATGCATACTTTATGTACATTACATATGTGCACACAAGTATACAAATAGTGTGCTCACAGGAAGACAATAGGTCCACTCCCTGCAGCTGGGGCAGTCCATGTCAAGGAGGCACTGTTCTTCACACTGTTGCTGGTATGTGTGACTGCACTCTACACAAGAGATAGTCATGAATAGACTGTCTGTATTCATTTGTTGTTCTTACATCTGGAGGGGAACACTGACTGAGCTGCTGTGATCCATCCCCACCCACTGAGAACTTCCCTAGTGGAGTACCACTGACAGAGCTTCTAGCTTGGATCAGAAATCCTCTGAAGTTGCTTCCACTCAATTTCACTATTTCAGAATGATATTAACTTCTAGGCAGCATTAAAGTAATTCTGAAGGTATCTTACAATGTACTTATTAAGTTTTCTAAGCAGGTTGTGCAACCACTGTATTCATGTTCCCGCAATAACTGGCAGGCAAGTCTGCATGTATTGTTTTCTTTACCAGCTGAAGCTGGCAGTGAGAGGAACACAAGGCACATGTGGGCAACGCAGGAGGGGAGAAAACGGTGTCACCATTTGTGATAAATTATGGGGATTGCTTTGTACACTACTGAATGTTGAAACCTGTGGCCTTCGGTTAGAAATAGAGTAGCTAGCTCTCTAAGCAGCTTGTCTATATGCAAAAATCTTCTCTCAAGTTATTGAAGCATACTATTTTCACCTCACAAGCAACATGTAACATTCTGTATGTATAGAGCTTGCAAAAAGATTTCATAACAGTCTCCGATTCGTTCGTTTACTGTTGAAGACAAGTGATTTGAATGTTCAGACCACCCAAACCGAGTTAGCAGCCGCACGTTAGTTTCAAATAGCGCGCCCACTTTTAGTGTAAACAAACCCGCCCTCTTTGTGGATACTCGCAGTGTGAATTAACAAATAGCTCAAACCTGCTGCACTACGATCAATCTCCTTGAATGAGGTTAATTATTTCAACAACTATTAATACGCTCACTATAATGTCCACTGCGTTCGCGCGCAAGAGTACGGACACGTCGTGCGAATTTTAACTTGACCACATAGCCGTGCAGAAAACAAGTAATATTCTACATCACTCAAATGATTGGAACAGCGTCTGCATGCGCTTACATACGTGTGTAGCTATTTAACTTGACCACATAGCCGTGCAGAAAACATATTCTACATCACTCAAATGATTGGAACAGCGTCTGCATGCGCTTACATACGTGTGTAGCTGTATCCAGGAGTGTAGTAGATGTTTCCTAGCTGATCGTACAGCTGAGAGATGTCCAACACAAAGGGACTTGATGACAGGCTCAGAGACGTGCCGCTATGTCCAACGGGATATATCCTCGCACAGGCTGCTGCCGGAGCCCCCGTTGGGTAGGATTTAACCCTCACCACCATGGTTAGTAGCAGGCAAAGAAAGCAAGGTTGCATCGTATATCAGCGGGTATCTATACAGCGTAAACGTACTATTAAGAGCACATTCACTGCATTGCATGAAAGACGTTACCTGATACTTTTCTGCGCTATCAGGTGAGAAGAGATGCAAGTCCGCAATTCTTCGTGTGTTGTCACGTGCTTTAAGATGACGTCGGTCGTGCTGCCAATATTCGTCGGCATTGGTCAGAATAAAAAATGGCGTGAGTGAGTGATTCGCTGCGGTTTCGTGCATCGCGCACGCGACTTTACTGCCGGTAACTATGACACTGACCTATATGTAGAGCTAGCCATCCGGCTGGAACAGCATTCTTCACGAATTGCAAAAAAGCTACATGTATCAATTATGGAACTAATTTTCTAACATAAAGAGGCAACACCATGCAGTCATTTGGGGAAATATAAACCCAAAATGGATAATTTTGTATACTATTAGTTACACCGCATACTCATATATCCACATATTTTATTATGATTATTGCGTTCGATACACAAATTGCAGGCCAAAGTATTATAATTATACATGATTCTAATAACAACGAGAAAGAAATGATATGCAGCAACAGGATGCACAAGAACGGGACAAAAAAAGTGACTACACTTTCTCAATGCTCAAATCAATGGACGTGCATCCCTGATGTTGAAGTGGATGATCTGTGGTTATCTGCAGGTTGTTCCTGGATTGTAGAAGGTCGGGCCTCCAAGCCCTCTGTTGCGTTTGCCACATGCTGGTTGAACAATGAACCTCCTTTTACGCTTGCGCCAAACACCAATGGCAATGGCAGCAGTCACACAACACACCATCAGTAGTAGCAATACCGTTGCTGAGATACCAGAAACAAATATAACACCTTTTCCAGTCAGTACAGAGCCTACTTCTGTTCCTACACATAGAAGACAGAACAAAACACGGATTGCATTTAAAAACACAAGTGTTTGATAGAAAACTGAAACCCGTGCCTCTCCGTACCAAAACTAGCCCCACTTTCAGACTGATACAGATGAGCTGTTCTAGCAATTGAGATGTGTTTTAGTCTCTGCTTATGACTCTCTGTGTAATCTATATTGTAATAGTGTTTGCTATATAACAATCATATAAGTAACATTGTATTAACAAAGTGCATTTATTCGAGGAAGTATAGTTGTACGATTATGTATAGATGTCTCTTCCAAATTCATGACCACACCCACATCTCTCCTTTTCTTATCAACATGGGCTAGAGTGTAGATTTTTCACAAGTGAAAAAATCTGTAATTTTTAAGGAGGGAGTCAAAACTATTAGGGGAGTCTTTAATTATGATGTAAATAACTACAATAATGGTTAATATACTGTACTTGATTAGATAGCAAATGCATTGAATAAGTTGTTTACAAGTGCTGCAATTAAATACCTCCATTTAGACAAGTGGTTGTGGTGCAAAGATTGATGCCAATGGAGCAAGTTGGTCCATTGAAGCCTGGTGCACATGTACAATTGGTGTAGGTACCATATCCATCATAACAGATTCCTCCATTTAGACAGGTGGTTGGGGTACAGTAGTTGATGTCATTGGAGCAAGTTGGTCCTTCGAAGCCTGGTGCACATGTACAAGATGTTGGAGGTCCAAACAGCTCATTACAAGAGCCTCCATTGAGGCATCTGGTAGGTGTACAAAAGGTCACATTTGGGTTGTCCAAATCACAAATCATGCCTGCATATCCAGAAGCACATGTGCACATTACCATGGTACCATTGCTAGTAAGAGCACATGTTCCTCCATTCTGACATGTAGCATCAGTGCACATTGTAAGATTTATGTTGCAAATTGGCCCAGCATGGAGATATGTACAGTTACATGTTGTCTCTGTACCATAGCCTTCAATGCAAGTGCCTCCATTTAGACAGGTGTTTGGGGTACAATACTTGATGTCGTTGGAGCAAGTTGGTCCATCGAAGCCTGGTGTACATGTGCAATTGGTGTAGGTACCATATCCATCATAACAGGTGCCTCCATTTTGACAGGTGGTTGGGGTACAATAATTGATGTCATTAGAGCAGGTTGTCTCATTGAAGCCTGGTGCACATGTACAATTGGTGTAGATACCATATCCATCATAACAGGTGCCTCCATTTAGACAGGTGGTTGGGGTACAATAATTGATGTCATTGGAGCAGGTTGTCTCATTGAAGCCTGGTGCACATGTACAATTGGTGTAGATACCATATCCATCATTACAGGTGCCTCCATTTAGACAGGTGGTTGGGGTACAATAATTGATGTCATTGGAGCAGGATGTCTCATTGAAGCCTGGTGCACATGTACAATTGGTGTCGGTACCATATCCATCATAACAGGTGCCTCCATTTAAACATGTGGTTGGGGTACAGTAGTTGATGTCATTGGAGCAGGTTGATCCATTGAAGCCTGGTGCACATGTACAATTGGTGTAGGTACCATATCCATCATAACAGGTGCCTCCATTTAGACAGGTGGTTGGGGTACAGTAGTTGATGTCATTGGAGCAGGTTGGTCCATTGAAGCCTGGTGCACATGTACAATTGGTGTAGGTACCATATCCATCATAACAGGTGCCTCCATTTTGACAGGTGGTTGGGGTACAGTAGTTGATGTCATTGGAGCAGGTTGGTCCATTGAAGCCTGGTGCACATCTACATGTTGTAGTGGAGCCTCCAGTGTACACACATGTTCCTCCATTGTAGCAAGGGTTAGCTTTGCATATATCTGGATGGATTGAATGCAGTCATTCACTATACTAAGCTTGATACATTAGAACACTCACCAATTATTGTAACACCAACATTGGTATAATCAATGTAAGGAAGTGCTCGAAGATTAAATTGGAATGTTGAAACAGATGGTTGAGGTATGTAATAAATCTGATCAGTTAGAATGTAGTCACTTGGACTGTTAAGAAAATATGGGAAGGAGTAGGTGTAGATGGATCCATAGTACAAGGTGGTAAATCCAAAGTAGTCAGTTGCTAGTTCTGTTGGACCAACATTTCCAGATATGCTGATAACTACTTGTGTCCCTATTGGCAATGTTGGATTGAAATAAAGAGTGAAACCAAATACGATGGTGTTAGCTGGAGTAGTATTGAGAAATTTTACATCATAGAAGGTGGCATTGAAGGCTGCCACATAACCACTGCTTGATAACACTGCACATTTGGAGAAATGTTTGCACAAATGGTGACAATGATTTTCCTGCAATTGTGTACTCACGTGGAACACACAATCTAGTTGTGTAGTTTCCGTAGTAGTAAGATGGACAGGAAGTTACACAGGTGGTCCCATTTAAGTACTGAGGTTCAGCACATCCTATAGGAGAGGCTGTCAGTTATGCAATATCTTAGCAGTCAGCAGTTTACCTTCTGGTATGATAGAGGTGTTTAGGGTAGCATAGAAAGTACTGACCCCAGCAGAGTTTTGAACCACAACTGCATAGCTGAATGTGAAATGTTCACAACCCAAGCCACACTTATGACACAGCTAATACTAGTCAAACCTTGGCAATTGCATAATTATGTACATAAATCTTGCAATCATGTAGATACTGACTCACAACACAACACATGTGCTGTACTCACAGGAAGACAATAGGTCCACTCCCTGCAGCTGGGGCAGTCCATGTCAAGGAGGACACTGTTCTTCACACTGTTGCTGGTATGTGTGACTGCACTCTACACAACAGATAGTCATGAATAGACTGTCTGTATTCATTTGTTGTTCTTACCTCTGGAGGGGAGCACTGACTGAGCTTCTGTGATCCATCCCCACCCACTGAGAACTTCCCTAGTGGAGTACAACTGACAGAGCTTCTCGCTTGGATCAGGAACCCTCTGAAGTTGCCTCCATTCAAGGCTACTACAGCAGAGTATGTATATGAATGATACAGTAATTGATCAAATGCCAATTATGAAAGGCTGAGGGTTAGATCATTGTGCTATATTGCATTGCACTTGAGCTTTGGTAGTTTTTTAACTGCATGGTCTCAGTTGGTAAGATGGGCAAGTCATTAATTGGCTTGCACACATGAATGTTGTGGCTTAATATAACTGCTTCTTTTCATGTTTGTAGTCATATTGAGGGGGAAGGTACTACGCTGGTGTTTGTCCTTAATCTGTCCTTGTTGAAGATTTACACGAAATTGTGTTAGTCATTAATCCATCCTTGTTGTAAATTGCTACACATAATTGTATGATCTAACCAATGATGCATTCCATATATAGCCCACTCCTGTGCCCACTCTTGTAATACTTGTTTCTAATATGATGCATCATTCATTCATCTTAATCATCCTAATTGTGCTGCAGTCGGTAACAATATTAAATAGAGTTATGCAATTTTTTTTATGTCAAAAATAGTCAAAAACATTTTCCCAAATATGTGTGAAATAAAACTAGCTTCAATTTAAAATATTCATTATTCAATGCGCGTAGCTTAAAAATTCAACCGCACAATCTAGATTAAATGACCACACGTTTCAAGATATTAATTACATGTTATGTCATATAGCTGCTACAAGCAAGCGTTTAATTAAACAGTATTGTATTATCTATCCGCATTATAGGTAAGTGAACTACATAGGTAAGAGGGAATGTGTATAAAATAAATAACTTATAATCCAATGATGCGATAAAAGCAAGAGCTTACGTGTGTAGCTGTGTCCAGGAGTGTAGTAGATGTTTTCCTAGCTGATTGTACAGCTGAGAGATGTCCAACACAAAGGGACTTGATGACAGGCTCAGAGACGTGCCGTTATGTCCCTCGGGATATATCCTCGCACAGGCTGCTGCCGGCGCTCCCGTCGAATAAGCTCTTACCGTCATCGCCGTACTGAGTAGCATACACGCTACTAGCCACTGTCGCCCCATATTTAGGTACCTAAAAACAAGTGCGCGTAATGCATGCGACATGCAGCGATCTGCATTGTCACATTACGAGCGCACGTCGCCAATTAAACCATTCACATCATTTATACCAGTATTGTTTTTTTGCAAACAAAAAAAAAAAAACAATAAAAAAAACAGAAAGATAAACCAAGCTACGAAGATTACCTGTCAAACATCGTCTTCACTGCCTAAATCCCTGGAGAAGGGTCCGGATAGGCTCACGTGATTGCTGTTTTGACATTGCTTGCTCCTCGGTCCATGAATGCGATTTTGCTGCCTATTGATGTGTTCCTTCGTCGAGGTCCACAAGACACGGTCTGCTATCACTTCAAAACTGAGCGAAGGTATCTGACCCACCATACATTCCTAGATTCCTTGAGACCAGCCAAGGTAAGATGAATTAATTTCAGACGAAACCGAGGATATGATTGAAAATGATTTCGCGCTCGCTAGCTCGATCTGTATTGCAATCAATCATGGTTTGAGCATAGATAATACTTCTATGGTTTGAGCAACGAATAGTTCCACCCTAACCAGAGCCAATAGTTACGTCCTCAGCCTGATATACTTCACGTGTAGAATATTGGGTCTGGGGACGAAACTGCAAATTCTAGACTGGTCTGGGGACAGATTATTGTGTAGTCAGTAGTCAGAGACTACAGAAATCGATGTGGAGCATGTTAGCAGCAGCTGTAAAGTATCTTCCTTGAATAGAAGTAATAACTGCACTGCTCAACTGAATTTATGGTCAGTATGTTTAATTAACAGTAAGGAGAGTATAGTGCTATTTATCAGAGAACAAATATAACGATCCTACGGAGTACAGGTGTCGCAGACCAAATTGCAAACTGTAGGCTGCATCTCAGAGTTCCCAATTTACAATTCTCAAATGCCAAGTGGAAAAAACTAATTAATGACTTACTCGAGTATATGATACGAGGATAGGCCAGACGTCATCTAATTCTGTTACTCGTCGTACGATGTTTGGCAGAATCTGGCTTGACTGCGCCCCCTGAGAGTTGTCTGTAATGATACACGCCCCCATCACAGATAATCACACTACTAGTGTGCGTGGACTTATGGTGATGGGAAAAGAAATTCTGGCCTGGCACGATGATAATGAGCTACCACCCCGACGCGCATGCGTCAATAGGTGACCGTCAATGGGCAATGCCTCGCCTCTTGCTGCCGTTTAACTATCATTATATTCCTCGTGCATTAATTGTTAAGTGAATAAGTACAAATACTACAAAACATGCAGGCAGCCATTTTCATTGATCACACTACTACTTCTGGTAGACGTTTAGCATGTTCCAGGATGTCACGTGCCAAATATAGTGAGCAGACACGTGATGATAAAAATGAACTGAATCAAAACAAACTGTCAGTCTGAAAATAGCATTTTCATAATTTACATGGTGTCAAATATATCGCAGGGGGCTTCAATTTGAAACAGACAGAGGGAACAAAGAAGACACATATACACAAGAAACCACCCCCAACCACATTCCTCCCACACCCTTCACCCTCAGCTAAGGGTAAGCTCAACATATCGTTGACCAATATTCTGTCTGTTCTTCTCTCTAATAGCTTGCTGGGCTGTGCTGGGAGTAGAAAAAGATATGAAAGCCACACCAGTTGAGCGTTCAAAATTGTCATAAACTATCTCCACATCCTTCTCATCAATCTGTAGAGATAAGAGCTCAGGTGATTCATTGATGCCCATCCCCATCCCTCTTAAACACTTACACTAAAGTCACTAAAAAACTCAGCAATTTCTTCTGCAGTTGTGCTATATGGAAGCCCTCGGGCTTTGACAGTGTTGCCACCACCACCTCTGCCACCACCACCACCACCACCACCACCACCACCTCCTCCTCTACTACCACCATCCCTCCTCCTTCCTCTGAATGCCCCACCTCCGCGACCTGTGCTGGCTCCCCGGTGCATCAAGGCATGGGCTGCCTCATCCCCAGAACACTACAGTCAATGAAATGATAGTCTTATGGTCAAGGGGTGGGGGGTGCAAAAACAAACCTGAAACACTTCAATATATCGGGTGCCCATGTGCTTCTTGTGAAGGGCTTCAGAAGCCTCCTTCGCTGCCTCAGTTGTACTCAGTTGGACATAGCAGTCTCCTGTTGGACGGTTCTACGAAACAACATCAGGTGTTAGTGGGGCTACCTAAACGGGTTCTGTGTCAAGTCATATCGCCACAAGAAAGCAAAGCTGACAATCGAGTGAAGTTTGCTTGACCACAGCTATACAGAACATCTGAATATAAATAGTCCACATGTGTCTACACCCAAATACAATTGATTGCGAACGCACAGTAGTACTCATAATGTACAAGACAGGTTACATCCAATGGCATTTGATATGTCATCACAATGAATCAACTTGGGCTCAGCACTTCTTAGAGGATTAGCAGTCAGCAGGGACATAGCCTTCCCTTACTGCAAATGTGCTTCATCCCTGCCCAAAGGTCTAGTACAGGCAACTAATTAGAGGTATTGGGGTTTTGTCCCTCACAAGACCTTTCAAAACAAGTGGCCAACAGATGACAAAATTAAGAAACTCTAGCACTGACAACATAAAATCAAATAGGGCCATTCCAAAAATATTATCACTCCATTTGAAATGGTAAAAGACGTCACTAAGGTAAAAAAAAGCTTCCAAGTACTGACACAAATTGCTGCTGTACTTGATTTCAAACACCATCTTAAATGTGTCCAAACCACAATTCTTGCTTTCCCCCCATTGTTTTCTAACAAAACCAATGAGACAACTTGCACTGTATGTAAAAATAAAGCAGATCAAGTGACTATTTGAGTGACATTCAAATACAAAGAAAACACAAAGAAAAGAGTTTGTTATCATGAAAAAACTGACTCACCACATAAAACATCCTCTTACCAATGACACAGAAAGTATATTACGATGTAAGACTTCTAGTTATTTATTCTAAACTGACTAATCATATCCATTACCAACTACAAAAAAATGCACACGCAATCAAATAGTTGCTTTCCTCACCTGGCTATTGAGCACCAGGTGGACCCCTTGGCTAGCTATCTCCTTCTGGAACTCAGGTCCAAAGAATTCCATCACCTGCTCACTAGTGGCTGACCAGGGGAGTCCCCTTAGCTTCACACAGTTCTTTTCGCTCCCACGCATAGCTCCAGGGTACTCCGACGTGTCCACTGCAATGCCCAGAGCGTCAGCAATGTGAGTGGCCTGCTCTTCAGTCATGGGCAAAACCTATGGAAAGCAGAGCAAGTTGCGGCAATATTTTAAAAAGTCAACCCTTACACGCAAATATACATTCCAATAAACATTCCCTTTCCCTTAATCTCTCTCTCATGCTAAAACCCAGTGCCCAGTCTCACCCACACACGCATGCAAACTAGTAGATCCATGTCCATTCACCATAACCCCCTCATCCATCCCAAACCCCATCTCACCTCAACTCCCTCCCCACCCCACACCTCCCCCCCAACTCCCTCCCACCTTCCTCACCCCACCTCACCCACCACACTTCACTCACCCCTCCCACCCCCTCCCTCCCCACCTCACCCACTCACCCAGGCGTACCCGTTGCATCTCTTTCACAGTGCTCCTGAAGATGTCCACATAGCGATGTCCCAGCTGCTGCTTGTTCTTGGCCATCGCTTTCTCCACCTCACTCTCCGAGGGGAACAGAACAAAGGCATCCCCAGACGCACGCCCATCAGGATACCGGACAATAAACACACCCTCTTCTTCCCCCTTGACCAGGGCTGCATCGCCAAAGAACTGAACCTAATAGGACCGATCAAGGGACAGGGGACGAGTTGAAACAGAAGTGACACGACCTGATTCATGGTTCAGTTGAACACTCACTATCTCCTGCTCCGTGGCACGGTACGGTAACCCCTGCAGTCGGAGGACAAACACGCCGGAGGGATCCTGGGTACCCGAGTCCTCTGCAACTGTTGGGTTATACACAAGATGGCAGGCAACCCTGATGTGACAGCTCCTCTGCCAGCCACATGCGCACAAACACTCACTCAGGTTCCCTGCAAAATGAACGACATCTTCTGTGGTTGCCTCGTAGACCTGAGCAATGATAGGAGGAAAGTCCAAGCATTATTGATGCATAGATATGCATAAACCATACTGCAAAACAAACATACAATACATACACTGTATATACACACACAAGACACATGCACAAACAACACACACAAACACACAGACAATACATACACACCAAGTGTAGAGGAAAACATTTTTCAGGCCATTACAATAATTGACCAGTGGTCGGACATTTATATAATAATAGCATTGAAAAAAAAATTAACAATCAGTGCATGTTCTACACTTACAAGTACGAGACAATAAAATTCCGTTGTACCAGACTCAGACTATGTTTGCACTCCGTTATGGAACTTGGATTGTTTTTCATACGTACTACTGTTGCTGAAAGTTTGTGTAATGGGGTACCCTCAATTACATGTAGCGGCCACGCAATTGTTGTTAAAACACTCTCTGGCGTACAGTGTTTTCAAAGTGAATCCTTTCCCTTCCCCAGCATGACTGTCTAGTTCCTAGATAGTAAGACTAGTAACACCCAGTAACTACTGATGTGCGTTTAGGGTGTAACATGCACCCTAGTTAAGCTGGCTTCCTTTCTCCGGTCAGTATTTTACAATCCATATTTAATGCGGGCATCATTAGTGTGCATGCATAAAGATGCCCGGACAAGTTGTTACAAAACTGATGGGAAAATGTCCGGATGCAGGACTGTTTTGCTCTATACTGACACACACACACACACACACACACACACACACACTGCAAATACACATACAATACACATACAATACACACTGCATATACGCACACAAGACACATGCCCAAACACATAGACAATACACACCCACCACACACAACCGAGCACAAAGAATACACACTCAGACTGCATATATGCGCACAACACCCACACCCAAACACACAGAATACACTCACACACCTCAATGTACCGCTGGTTGAGGTAGTGATGATGGCGCTTCAAAGCCAGCTGGGCATACTCTGCATCCTGCAGTACCACAATGGCTTCTCCAGTCCTCCTCCCGATAGCACTGACACCAAACACGATCCCACCTCTGGCGTTTATCGGCACAGGACGGAAGCAACACAGAGTAATCGAAGTGCCAGCTCAGGTGTAGTTAGTTATACGTGATGTCTGATGTCAGAGCTACACTATTCATCGTTACATTCAAATTGGAGGTACTTTATTTGAATGGAGTTTTTATTTTCAACAAAAGGAATTGCGAATATAATTATTTAAGTTTGCACATTCCCTAGCATCGTCAACCACTGAATAAAAACATTTTTAATTGGTAAGAGATTCCTACATCACACTACGTACAGTACTGGGCTCAGCACTTCTTAGAGGATTAGCAGTCAGCAGGGACATAGCCTTCGCTTACTGCAAGTGTGCTTCATCCCTGCCCAACGGTCTATTCCATTGTGTGTGTGGTGTGTGTGCACAGGTCTCATATAACTCACGGAACTATGTTCAAGCCGGCCATAAAGCTTGCAACATCATCAACGGAGGCTTGAAAAGGTAGCCCACGTAACCGAACTGCACTCTTGCTTGGAAGTGCTGCAACACTTTGTATCACACACACACACACACACACACACACACACACATGGTACATGTCATTTCAGATGTGACCAAGAACTCACCTCAAAGTCACACAAGAATCAAAGTTTTTATCAATGGTCTCAGCCGATGAAAAGGTATGCCCTGAAAATGTACACACGTGTATATGTATGTATGTATGTATGTATGTATGTATGTATGTATGTATGTGTGTATGTATGTATGTATTGCATATATGCACAAATTGACAAGTGTACAGTTAATACAAGGTTATACACAAGAGCAATGGACACTGGACACTGCACCTTGGGACAGGAGCTTCTGCGTGATGGCACACAAGGCTTTCACCTCTTCTCTCCCACCACAAGACTGCTGCACTAAGGACACACCAAGCACTTTGGCAGGTGTGTGGTCAAGGAACTACAACACTACATGAATGTCAAAGATTATCACCAAGGATCTCTACCTTCTCCCCAAAAAGTCATGCAAGCTGAAGACCCACATCCTACTGCCTATGAGACACAGCTCTAGACACACATGCTACCATACTGCCCAATAGAAATATCAACTACGAGGGTTCTCGTATCATCTAGCATGACACTTTTGTAGTTAGCCGAAGTGCAATATGCTGATCAGGTATGCACCAAAAAAAGAGGAAGGTAGAGATGTAAAAACAAGAACACAGGAAAACCAGGAGGAGGATACTGTTGGCAACGTCTTGGAGAGTGCTGCCAGGGAGGACACTGGGTACACTCTTGGACACCTCCTTGACCAGGTCAAAGTAGGTATAGAAGCAGCCAGGGAGAGGAATCTTCTTACGACTGGCCTCCGGGTGCAGACATTGGCGAAAGGGGAGGGGCCCACTGACAACAAAGCAGAAGCTTCCGAGCTTGTCAACTTCAGATTGAAACTGAATGCAGAGGTACAACGAGCTCAAATGGACGGTACAACACAAATTAATCATCATATGATCACAAGTACTTTATCCCCATGAGATCATGTGATCTTAATGAGGTCATGTGATCATTATAATAGAGTATGCAATGAAGCACAACGACATTCAACATGCAAGCAAAGCTAGTAGGCACCCCCACACACCTTAATCAAGACTGAATGCAGGTCCTCAGCTCCGACAAGGTCACTCGCTTGGATGCCACACAGAAGAGTCTTCCCCTCTGCAACTGCGGTTCTGGGTTTGATGCATTTCGTCTGTACCGGCTGAGCCTGCATGAGACAAACTACAGTCAAATATGCCGCCATTGCAAGTCTCTCTCACAAACTACGGTCAAATATGCCGCCATTGCAAGTCTCTCTCACAAACTACAGTCAAATATGCCGCCATTGCAAGTCTCTCTCACAAACTACAGTCAAATATGCTGCCATTGCAAGTCTCTCTCACAAACTACAGTCAAATATGCTGCCATTGCAAGTCTCTCTCACATACACATCTAGTGCACAAGATCTATTACCCTGGTTTTGAATTTCCTATTAAGCAATTATAGCTGTTTGATTAACAGAAGTAGTAGATTCTGCTTAATAGGACAATAGGAACTTTCTGGTATTGGTAAAAAAAATCCTGTGCCAACCAATTGAAGCCCATATGAAAGCAATTTGGTTATTAGCAACCCTATAACTGCTGTTAACTATGGATGCAAGGTTGTAAATTGTACATGAGAACATTACACAATCAAGCCTTCAGCTGCTGATTAATTATCAACAGCTAGAAACCGCTCGTCCTTGGTTGGCATCAGTACACGTGAGTTCTGTCAGTGGCGTACACTATTCGTGGACTAGGAGCTAAGCAAGTTTAAGTTCATGTAGCGCAGTTGCTTGGCATTTTGAAGTTAGTTGTGTTAAGAATGAATAAAAACAGCGTGATAATTTTACACGAATCCGCTATGTCAGTTATGTGAGCCGTTCAGGTACTGTGTTTTTGTGGAAAAGGGGGCCCATGTTGAAACGACCGCAGCAAGTATTCATTGAACATAAGGTATTTAGTCACACGCACTTTTAAATGGCCCTGGGACCGCAGACCCATGGACGCCATTTTCGGAGTGAGCTCAGCACTTCTTAGAGGATAAAACCGTCACAAGGAGCGCTCCTTCCAGAATGATGTCTCATCATTGCTCACAAATTTATGATCACATCATATACAAACAACATTTCTTGGTCATGACAAATATACATTATAAGATCCGTATTTTTTACCCCCATCTTTTTCGTTATGTTCTAGGCCAAATAAGGAGCATTTATCCTCTGATGCAAAAAAAATCAACGATGAAAAACGCGAATACCTAGCAATCTTGCGATGAAATTAACGGTTCTGAATGCAATCACATTCGAATTAACACTCACCTGGTTCCTTGCAACATCCAGCACTTGCCACGTAAAGGCAGCTATATCTGTCCCATCCGAACCCAGTTGACTCCCTGTTTCACCCACCGTATCCACTGAAAACAATACGACATATTTTTTGCATGACATGACTTGAGCTTTGGTCAAGACTCAAAGACACGTGGTACTTTATAAAATATAATAATTATAACTTAAGTCCGGTGTAATATGCTGGCAAAATACGTACATCCTGCTGTGCATTATATGGAATGCTTGCCTACACAACCAACGTTTGAAATAGTTCCGTAACACCTCCGATGGGCAGAACCACGTTTCCGGTACTCCTGCGTACAGTACCGCTAAGCTCCTGTACATATGAATAAGCTAAACACCTCCCAGTCGATTGCGTATTTACCATCCGTAACACCTCCGATCGGCAGCGCTCACGTTACGGACACGTAAATTTTGGGTTGTGTACGCACATATGTACATGTGTGTTATTATCTCACGTGAAAAAACTACGTCCATCTAAAATCCTACCATTGTTACAGATATTTTAGTACGCTTAGAGCTTGAACCGCACGATTTTTTTTCCTTCTACACGTTCTGACTAAAGTATCAAAGCCTGACTCCATCGATGATATTCGGAGCAAAGCTGTAGATTCGGACGTCTCATATGAAACGTCCGCATGCGAGTGCACCTACAGCTTGGAACACCCGCACATACATGTATACATAATTATGTAGGGATTAGAAATAATAATGCCCGCTACGGTTCATCACGTGACTGGGCTACTGAAGCTATGGGCATTGTACGGTATGTCACCTTTTGGCCTTACAACATGCATGTACGTCTAAAGTATTGCATAATTACAAAATGCATACTGATGATCGAACAATGCACCATTATATATTTTTAAAAACTTGAGGCATCTTCCCCGTATACATGAGCTGCTGTGTTTTCCCAGATGCCACTAGTACACGCAAATGAGCAACAAAACTGAATTGAACCAGTATGCCCACAGTAAGCGCATACCGACCCCGGTCTACGCCTCTGTCACAGAAGGATGTGGATTCTCCAGCACCGTGACCGTTGGAGGGAAGGAGTACCGCTCGACGCAAGTCCGTAGTACAAAAAAGGCGGCTGAGAACGACGCTGCTGGAGTAGCCCTCGGGGAGCTCACGTGCGTCGTCGAGAGGTCAGTCGACAGCGCAACCGTCAAACTTGAGCGCATGTGCCTAGCACAAGTACCCTTTGGTACTGGTGCAGTACCCTTTGGTGAGCGGCCCGAAGTGTCTGCCGTCGGAGGCGAACGTCCCGAGCCCCAAGGAACAGCACAAGTACCCTTGGGTGCAGTGAGGACCACCACCCAAATAATGCCACCTGCCCCTGATGGTGTCAAGGCATTACCCACATCCTATACTCTGAGAGCTACGCATTTAGCGGACACCGATTTGTCCAAGAAACTGGAGCAGTTGAATGATAGTTGCAAAGCCATGGGCCTTACAGAGCCAACATTCACCATCTCCGAGCACTCCAGCAAATTCACAGCTTCCATCACCATCGGCGACCATAAAGATATTGTTCGAACTCAAGATAGTTACAAGAGTTTTCAGGACGCCAAACTGGCAGTGACCGAGTTAGCGATTGATTACCTAACAACTCGCAGGGGTGAGAGCAAGTATCAGGCTTACATACCCCTCTGTTAAACTGCATCTGTTTCTCACTTGGTATAGGTGCGACCACCCGTTTATCACTGCAAGCCCCGCCCACCACCCCATCTCACAGCTCCACCCTCCCCCCCTTGATACCACCTGCCTTCTTTACCGGAACACCTCCTCCCTCCTCCCTCACCTTGGTCACCCCTCGCACCACACATTCCCCCCACCTCCTAGCCAGGTCGCTCTCCCTCTCTCTGGGACATTCCCCACCCCCTTCCCTGGGGTCACCTGAGCCTGCCACAGACCCGGCAGGTCCACCTCGTCCCCGGGATTCAGGCGCCAACCCCAAGGGGCAGCTCGATCATTACTGCCAGAAGAACCGCATTCCTCTTCCCCAGTACACCACAGAGTTCGCCCAGGACGAGGTCGGCTATCTGGTGTCGGTGAGTATTGGAGACAAGGTCTACCGCTCCTCTGTTCCTCAACTGAAGAAGAAGATGGCAGAGTCGGAAGCAGCTGCCCAGGCTCTGTTGGAACTGGAGGGGAGAGGAGGTGGGGATGGGAGGGAGGAAAGACCGCAGGGAGTGGACGGAACCAGTTCAGGTCGGTGGACATGGGTTTTGGGAGGAGGAGGAGAGGAGGGGGGGGGGAGGGGAAGGGACTAATGGCAAATGAATGCATGACGACACCTCAGTTATGGAATGGAAAGATGTGTGGCAAATTTATTGGATCCAATGAAATACCTGGTTTCTATCTTATGCCCACTATCATATCTGACATTAGCAAGTTTGGCTTGCTTATGGTACTAGTGTGCACGCACGCATGGTATATCATGATGTGTTAGAGTTGGTGGGGTGTACGCACTTAGTATGTATACATATGCAAGATATACAAGTGCAGTCCGAAGGTTACAAATTGTTTATCATCTAAACGGTGTGCTATGTCTGCCATGGGTGCTGAAGCCACTCTTCATTCCCCCCCCCACCCCACTACCTCCAAGTAAACAGCCGGAGGCATTTGCTTGTGATCATCCCTTTGTAGTGCCAAGCGGATACTTGTTGTTCACACAGATTCCTTTTGAGCAGCATTCCTCGTAACTCCCATGACACCCCTCTTGTTTGGCTTTTGGGGGAGGGGGTATAAAAAGCATGCCAAAACGCAGCATCAGCCAGTCGTTACTTTGCGTTGATCTGTTAACCTGCCTTGTGGTTTTTTGTGTGTGTGTTGTCTGGACAAGCTGAAGAAATGGCCTTCTACTCCACTTACTTCTCCTTAGCTTCACAAGGACGGGCAGTCCCGGTGACTCCAGCACCCCCCTCTTACAAGAACATCCTCCAGGAGTACGCCCAGAGGAGCAAGCTAGGCCACACCCCACTACGAGACAATGCTATCCGATGAAGGATTCCGGAGTACAGTGAGTTTGACTGACAGGAGCGGCAAGCCTTGGACCTTCTCCAGCGATGGACAGCAGGCCAAGAAGACTGCTGAACAGCAGGCTGCACAGAGAGCCTGCTCTGAACTTAAGCTGGTCTGAACCCAAATGTGATGTAAAAAATAAACTTCTTGAGACAAATCTAACTCCTTGCTATTGTTCATGTGATTTCTTTCATATGTGTGTTTTCTTTCTTTTTCACTTTTGTTTTGTGTTACGAGATTCAGTTAAATATACACGGTGCTCTTTGGAAGGTGTAAATGTGTGCAGGGGTTAGACTAGACAGAAGTGACTAAGTTCGAATTGAGATAGCATGATGTAGCATAACTGAAAACATAAAGTGAAACAACACAACGGAATGTCACATAACTGCAATGAAACAGAAAAAAACAAAACATCTGGATAGAAATCAACTTTTTGGAGCAGAAACTGGCAGATCATACAGGTCCATAAGTCCCTCCCTTTTGTCCAAATGAAAGAGATAGTCTTTTTCAGCTGCAAGTGGCGACAACTTGAGAACTGGGATGGGACCTGGTGAGCAGTGAGCCACAATGGTTCATTACCATCACATGCCCAATTAGGGTCATTTTCTTACCTGGGCAGAGCAGCAGATCTTCGATGGAGATGCTACCTGCTAAGGAAGATGGGAAACATATTATATATACACCAGTAGTGCATACACTCCATGTCCATGTGACTCCACATCAGAGATACTCCTTTCCCCACTTGTGTGAGGGTCTGGGACCCTTTAAGTAATAATTACATCACAACATTATAGCTATTTCGCAGGACATTGTCCATCTTGGATGGGCTAGACAGGGAAGAAACATTGATCCCGTTTATACGGACCCCCTTCCGAGCAGCCAAGACATATAAAGTAGGTACGTAACGAGATCTCTCCTTTGTGAACCATATAACTTTCTTATGAG
The DNA here is from genome assembly GCA_013339895.1 of Ephydatia muelleri. Lineage (NCBI taxonomy): Eukaryota > Metazoa > Porifera > Demospongiae > Spongillida > Spongillidae > Ephydatia > Ephydatia muelleri. Next base: position 1,374,506 of record JABACO010000018.1, read on the forward strand.
TGGTGTAAAGGGTTCAGGACTCTTTGTGTTGTTTACTCGTTTAGCAATGTGGTTTGCACTATATCCCTTGACTTTAGGGAATGTATACCTTTTATGGCCAACACATATCATTGCATAGTTGGCGTACAGGGAACAACAGGTCACATCTTGTAGCAGCATAGCATCCCACCAGTATCTATCTTACAGGGAACTCCTCCCCACCCTGCTATGCCTCCACCAGATGGTGCTCTAAATAAAAGTTATGACCTTAAGCTCACCAGATGGCAACATCAAAAGGCAAAGTTGTGCCAAATGCTTCGACTACACCAACATACATTACTGGTCCTTTGAAATAGAGCCCATTTCAGTCCAGATGGCATTTCCTTTGCAGACAATACTCGTTTACAGCAAGTGCAGTGATCAAATTACAGAAGTGAATGTAGGCCTATTATGGGCAATAATGATGGTGAATGTATTCACAACTATCATGCTGAAGCAGAAGGTAAGGGGGCTATTTGTTTTATCCAGCAACGGCCTCTTTCTCTCTATATAGTGAACCATCATCACATTAGTCCTAACTAAGTGACAGATATACACACCCACATTCCATTTCAGGTCATGTATGAAAAGGTCAAACAGTTAGTATTTCAAGGCCCCCCCCCCCTCATAGCACTTGTGTATCACCTTAAATCCTTACACACACTGTCAAGTCAGTACCAGTCCCCAGGCCTACAGACATTGATGGTCTGCTTATTCTTACAATGCTGGATTTGTTCAGTGGCACAAAGGCCAAATGCCTTTCCAAATGTCTTCTAATTACCAATGCAGTTAAAATTCCAAACATTGCCACTAATTACAAACCATTGTTTTAATGAGGCATGCCACCACAGTACAGCATGATACGCTAATTGAATGACAATGCATCGAATTATTGAAATTATTTGGAAGTGTCATAACTACACCACATACCATCGAAGCAATAGGCAAGTAACTATGTGACTGCTTTCATCAATACAGTAACTATGCAAAATCAGTATGTCTCTCTCCCTAAACAAAACCCCACTTGGAATGCTCACGTCTACCTTCTCTCAGCCTCACTCTCCCACCCCTCACCACACTACGGGAGGACGGGGGAGCGGAGGAAAGAATTTGCCTCCCCCTCTTAGCAATTACAGAGTGCACATCATAACTAAGGTAGTACACAAGTGATGAGTACAACTTCACTTATACAGGAACCCTTCTACCTTTTCTTTATATAGGGCATCTAGATCATATCTGCTAGAGCTCAGCTGGAGACTCCTTTTGCCCCCTGATGTTTGTTGTCAATGAAACCTGCATACCTACCACCTCCACCCTTACCTTCCACCCTCCCCCACTACCTCCCACCCTCCCCCACTACCTCCCCCCTCATCCCATACCTCCCACCCTCCCCCACTACCTCCCACCACTACCTCCCACCCTCACCCCACTACCTCCCCCCCACCCCTACCTCCCCCCACTACCTTCCACCCTCCCCCACCTCCACCTCCACCCTCCCCCACTACCTCCACCCTCCCCCCACTACCTTCCACCCTCCCCCCACTACCTCCCCCTCATCCCATACCTCCCACCCTCCCCCACTACCTCCCACCACTACCTCCCACCCTCCCCCCACACCTCCCCCCACTACCTTCCACCCCCCCACCCCACTACCTTCCACCCTCCCCACTAACCTTCCACCCTCCCCCACTATTCGTCACTACCTCCCTCCCCCACTACCTCCCACCCTCCCCCCCACTACCTTCCACCCTCACCCCACTACCTCCCACCACTACCTCCCACCAACTCTCTCACCCCTCCCTGATATAGTAACGGACAACACTTATGTCTGGCAAAAAGTCTATTACAAATCTCAAATACCCATCACCACCATGCTTGCCCAATAGAGTATCACTGGTACTCATTCCACACACATATTGACTGCTGTAAATTATGGATTTTATGGCGATTTTGAATACAACAGACTTGAATAAATAAATTCAAATAAATTCAATCAAGAGAGGATAAAAGGTCATCCCCTAATAACTTTATACAGCTCATTGCCATTGTAAAAAAGAGTAGAGGGACAAGGGGGCTCAAAATTAGAAGGATTGGAAAGGGGGGCAAATGTTAAGACTGATATTGTCTCATGTATGTCAATTGTAGTTACTATTCACTACCTGTTAGATCACAGCACAGCTGCTAACACTCACAAGTGTCAGTGTGTGTAGTCCAACTAAGAAGACTGCTTTATAACAGATGCAACATTGCATATCTGTAGCTACTACGACACAAGAAATATCATAAACAACAATGCATTGTATATGAACAGACAGATTACTACATGTGAACGATTTGAATATGGCGCACTTATTCGTTTCAATGGCCAACAATTCCTATACGACCCAAACTTGTAATCAGATAACGATTTACGAAAAGAGGGTTAACTAACTAGATAATTTACAGAGAACATTTTGGATGATATGTATAGTGTATAGTGGTGGTCCTGACCCCTAGGCTTCCAGAAGATGGTGTCTGTAACTTCACCCCCCCCCCCCCCCCAGTGATGCTTTAGGAGGCATGCAAAAACAGCTCCAGTGATAAGATCCTTCCATCACCACCATCCAGTACTACACCACCCAGTACTCTGGCCACACAGTACTCTACCCACCGTTCAGTTCTGAATTCTGCTGTTCTCTTAGTGCATTTTCCCTTTGAAGCTTCTCAATGATGGATGCTAAAGATTTCTGCTGCTGTTGCTGCTGCCTTAGTAACGAGTCCTCCTGCCTTGTCTCAATGGCAGGCTCAGGGAGGGAATCAGTAGTACTTGTCAAACACGTCAGAACTTCACCAACTGTGCTTTCGTTGGTTTCTGTCAAGAGACCTGTGCTTTCCTCCTCCCCATACAGCCACGCTGGCTTTTCAATCGTCTCTTGGGTGGAGAGGCGAGACTGCTTGGGCGGGGGCATCATGGAGGCATCCTCTTGGTTGAGAACCAGGACGTTGATTGGACCTTGTCTGCTCTTCAGGTGCATTCTGTACACCCCCGATTGCTGGGGGTGAGTAAAAGATGATTTGCGTATGTACTTGGACAGACACGTGTGTGTATGTTATGTGCGTGTGCTGTGTGTATGCTATATGTGTGTGCTGTCTATGTATGTGTGTTATATGTGTGTGCTGTCTATGTATGTGTGTTATATGTGTGTGCTGTCTATGTATGTGTGTTATATGTGTGTGCTGTCTATGTATGTGTGTTATATGTGTGTGCTGTCTATGTATGTGTGTTATATGTGTGTGCTGTCTATGTATGTGTGTTATATGTGTGTGTTAATGTGTATGTGTGTGTGTTTGTGTATGTGTGTGTGTATGTGTATGTGTGTGTGCTGTATGTATGTGTGCTGTATGTATGTGTGTGTGTGCAGTTTGTACACAAATGGTGCAAGCTCTGGTCAGTGTGTTTATGGGCGTGCATTGGAAGCTTCCACTTGCTGGGGGTGACACCAAGGCAAGATGAATGCAGATTTGCGTACATGCTTGGACAGATACGTGTGAGTGTGTTATGTGTGTGTGTGCAACAAGCTGACACAGGTGTATAGCCAAGTGTATGCACACAAATGATGCAAGCTCTGTGACCAGTGTACGTATGGGGCGTGAGTTTAGAAGCTTCCACTCACCTGGTCCACCACTAGTTCAGTACCAGCCGGGGCTTGTATTGTCAGCATGGTGTCACCTAGGCGTAGCAAGAGATAGCAGAGCCCGCATCACAACCCAACTCCCATAGTACCAGGGTCATCAAAGCCTCTACCTTTGAAAGAAGGGCAATTGCAGAGATCTTCATGAGTCGCATACAGTAAGGTGCAGCACATCAGTCAAGGGAACACTCAGCTGCAGCAATGGTGGACCTCCCCATCCCCCAGTTACAAAGACACTCTTCACGAACGAACCCCCCCCCCCCCCCCCCCCCCCCCCCCAATCTCTTCTAAAGCATACAATGTCTGATGCAGCAATTGTAAACCCTCCCCATTCCCCCAGCTGCTAACAAACTCTGGTTCTACTCTTTTGCACACTCTTTCTCTATCTCCCCCCCCCCCATCCTTTCTACAGCTTTCTACAGCAGCATATAGGTGTGGATATTGATCGTTTACTGGATCCTCCGTGATGTTCTTGAGGCACTGTCGAACTTTGGTGCACTGCTCGTCCAGTTCCTGCTCCTTCTCCAGCAGCGCCGCCTTCCTTGTCTTAAGCCTAGCCAGTTGGAGGGCCATGTCGGCCGAGTTGCCATGCCTACTACTGCCTCTGATAGCATTGCAAGAGCAAGGAGGCGAGAGGAAGGACATGAGTGAGGAACGAATAGCGTTGGCTTAGCGTAACTTGATGGGTTTTGTTTTATTACATTATAAAACTCACTTCCATCTTATGCTGTTCTTTGACTCTTTTTCAATGAGGCCGATACCTTCCAAGACATTGGTAATGTCATAAATTCGTCTCTTTTGCTTCACGTCAAGAACATCAGCCGCCTTCAGGTCGAAGGTTTACACACATAACAAAACCCGGGTTGGAATGCCCTCGTGTTGCACAAAACGCAAACCTTTCTTAAGTCCAGCACACCTCCTTCGGCGTTTTGCAAGAGCTGGACGAAGCGTGATGTTAATAATCCAAGCGACTTCTCGTGTCTGCCATATGCATACCGCGTAGGCGGGGAGGTAGTGTCATTACTCTCCTCGTGTTCGGAATCAGACATAGTGGAAAACACACCACAAAAAAAATCTACCAAAGCAAATTCAGATAAGTTGGACACGAGCCCGAGCAATAATCAGATTGGTAGAAAGTCAGGTGATCAATTAACAAATTAAAGATTTAAAATTGACGCGCACCTTTAAAAATGTCCGCCAGGAAAGTCGCACATAAATTACACGCCGTCACGCTAATACGGAGCGGCATAGGAAAGCCCTATTGGCAGAAGAGAACATTAGAAGCTCTTGGTTTGACAAAGCTGCACAAAATGGTGATCCACAAGAACACTCCCTCAGTGAACGGAATGCTCTCCTCCGTCAAAGAACTCATCCAGATAAAACCAGTTGTGTTCCGAACAGATGTTGAAAATTCGCCTTCAGGAGGTCAATTCTATGCAGACAGCGGACATTTCTTTATGCATTCAGCAGACAGTAGCTCAGGTGTATGTAAGCAATAATCGTTAATAATTCTTGAACGACAGTATATTTGACACACACGTGCACACGATACAAAAAAATAATTAAAAAATTCAATTCATCCCAAGCCTGATGCAAGAGATTCCTCCTTGGCCATCGTTGAAGAAGACATACATGCCCCCGGTGTCATCAGGGTTAATTTGAGCAGGACCAGCTGCCTCTGCAGTCATGGGACCAAGCACAGCCGAGCAGAAGCTCTTTGCCCCGTGGCCAAGACACGGCAGCATCCCCCGCAGTTTGCCATCCACGGAAATCCAGTAGAGATCCTCTCGAAAGTGGTCGTGGAATTGGGAAGCTGTGACGATATAGCCTGGGAAGGATGTGCAGTAACCATGACAATGGGAGGTGTGTGTGTGTGTGTGTGTGTGTGTGTGTGTGTGTGTGTGTGTGCGTGCGTGCGTGCGTGCGTGCACAGAGGTAGTGCCTCAGATGGCACACAAACTTGTGACCAGATCGGCTTGGGGTAACACAGCAACATACCTTTGTTCCCTATTGGGTGAAAATCAGTCACTTCCCCTGGTAACTGAATATCTAACATGACTTCCACACTAGATGCTCTGCAGCCAAACAAAATAATATGAACTTTGTAATACCAGACATCACACCTTTACAAACCACAATGATATCCATCCCTCAGATACAACTACCATGACAACCTTACTTGGGCATGACACGCCCCACTAGGAGTCGGTCATTGACTGTGAACACAGTAGTACCAGAACCGTAGTCGTCGGAACCGGAACCAGACTGCTGCAGGGGCTGCTCTGCTGCACTAACATCGTACGTCTTCAGCACATTGAGCCGATACCCATTCCCCCAGAACTGGTACCACTTTCTGCTCTCCGAAGTGCCACCTGCCACTCTCTTGTCAGATAATCCCTCAAGTGGGAGTGGCTGTAGTGATCCGGGATGGAGCAAGGATACACCCTGGGGTGTGGCAATAAACAAGATCCCAGGCACCACCTCCACTGCCTCGATGACTGGGAATGCATCCACAACCTCAGTACTGGTCAGATCCAAGCTGGAAGACATCAGCATCCCTACACTGAGATCAAAACACACATGAATATACATGAATGCACACACATGCACACACACACACACACACACACACACACATGGACACACATATCACATGCACGGACACACACACATGGACACACATATCACATGCACGGATACACACACACGCACACACACACACATGGACACACATATCACATGCACGAAAACACACATGCACACACGATGGTGTGGCTTTTGTGCAGCAATAAGGGGTAGCAAACCGAATGGCACCTTACCTTTCCCCTTCCTGGTCTCCTCTCACCCAAGTGATCTGACGCGGCCCTGCAATGAGGCACACTGGAAACACCTCATCCTCACCCTCCTCTCTGCGCACAATCGTCCCTTCCTCGTCCACAATCACGCGAGAGTGCAACAACTTTTCCTTCTTTTCTGTGCAGTTGGCCACAGCGTACCTAGGGGGTGGGGCATGCTCAACCGGGCACACCTGTGACCCATCCTACTTGACGTGTTTGAGATGTCTGTTTGGGTACAGCACAGCCATGGTGGGGGAAGGGAAGAGGTCTGAGAAACCGTTTCTATCTCCCACACAGTAGACCTTCGCATCGAGAAATGACTTGGCATTGGAGCAATTGACAAACTGTAGGGTGTAGGTGCAATGAGTGTATGTGTGTGTGTTGTGATCGTGTGTATGCAAGTGAGTGTATGTGTGAATGTATGTTACTATAAAGCGCAACTGTTGGCAAGAATGACTTTACCATTAGAACTTGCGTGCAGTTTATGTTCTTTTCCAGACAGAATGCCAGCATCAGAGTACACTTTCCATAGACAACGTGGGAACTGAGGAACAGGTAGAAGTCATGAACACTAGTGTCCCTGGTAGCCTTCTTATTTGGTTTCTTCTTCTGCTTCTTGTCTTTCCCACCCACACTCTCCGTCACCTTGTACTTGCTGGGAGGATCCTTACACCTCAGATACTGCAAGACCACAGGCAAGACCACAGATGATGGCAGGGGCCAATATGCACTGGACATACCTCTATGTCTAGCTTCATGCCCTGTTCCATCATGACCTCCAGGTACTGCTCCTTCCCTTTGCCTGATAGGCTGTTCCTGTACGGAATGAGGTCAAGAATGGCCTGGAAAGAAATAAGATAGAGATTATTGTAAAATAATTGCTTAAATATTTTTCCTCATAAATTAAACAACTAGGTACTTTTTTGCGATGCTGACGGATAAGCCTTCGGACGTCCAGTCTGTGGTGAGAGCCATCAGAGCCGTACCAGTGCAGCTGTGCCAGGTAGTTAGATGCAGGGAGGTCAGGTAGCTCCGCGTCCACTGCACACGCCATGACCAGCTCCACCGCACAGTCCTCCGACTCGTACAGTCGCAGGGGGTGTGGCAGTGTATAGTTATCAGCTGGAGGGGATGGAAAGCAATCAGTACCAGCTGGGTGTGGCCGGGTAAAAGTATGCTAAATACATAACACTAGTAGATAATGCACTATGTAGGGATATTAAGTCAGGGGGTAATCATAACACAGCAGGAAAAGTATGGTTAAAACCAGTTATGGCAACAGAACAGCTTAGTGATAACTTAGTTATAGCTGTGTTATATCAGTTGGGATAAGCACACAAATAGTCATACAATGGTTATACGATAGTTGTACATGAACCTTATCGGATTGTGGTAGTTATAGCAGAGTTATACTAAATTCTGTGGAAACTAATGTGCGCCTATCTCAATTGTCATAACACGGTATACTCATGTCTGTCTTGCAGTGTAAGCTGGGGTACAGCCTGGGGGTAACAGTAAGCTGTATTCTGTGAATGCAATACAAGAAAATGGGACTAGGGAGGAGGGGTGGGGAGGGGAGGGTGAGCTTGCCTGCTTGGCTCAACCAGTAGTGCTGGAGGGAGGCCTTTTGTGAGAAGCACAAGGAGCTGTGAACAAGAAATCAGTTCCTAAAGACAATGTGTAGGTGTGTGTGTTTGTGTGTTTGTATGTGTGCATGTGTGTATATGGAACGTTCTATACGAAAATGGGCCTTGTGGATTTTATTTTATAACATAAAATTTAAATCGATATATCTTCCGAAACATTAACGCTATCGGGTTCCTATTTTTAACACAACATACCACACCATTACTATATGTGTAAATCCATTTTGGTGTCTTACACATGCGGGGTACCGACGTTTCGAGGTCCGATACCTCGTAGGGTTCAAAACGACCACATCTTCAGGTAGGAGTGTCCAAATCGGTTCAAAATAGGTATTTATATAGAAGGGTCCTACCGCTATTGATTTTTCTGTTCGTTAATTTTTGCTTTATCCGTTATGGAGATACAAGTGTGCAAAGAAATTGCATATTTCCCGGGCGTTACGCGCCATTAACGTATTACGAGGACGTCCTCGAAGCCAGTCGTAATACGTTAATGGCGCGTAACGCCCGGGAAATTTCTTTGCACACTTGTATCTCCATAACGGATAAAGCAAAAATTAACGAACAGAACAAATCAATAGCGGTAGGACCCTTCTACATAGGTACCTATTTTGAACCGATTTGGACACTCCTACCTGAAGATGTGGCCGTTTTGAACCCTACGGGGTATCGGACCTTGAAACGTCGGTACCCCGCATGTGTAAGACACCAAAATGGATTTTCACATATAATAATGATGTGGTATGTTGTGTTAAAAATAGGAACCCGATAGCGTTAATATTTCGGAAGATATATTGATTTAAATTTTATGTTATAAAATAAAATCCACAAGACCCATTTTCGTATAGAACGTTCCATATGTTTGTATGTGTGTATGTGTGTATGTGTGTGTGCCTATGTGCTACTTCAATGTACATATAGTACATGCACACTTCACACAATGTTTGAGAATTGGGACAACTTTATAATTTTAGTCTGTATAAAGTCATGACCCTACAGTGTAGATTGATGATTGCTACATTAACAAAACACTACAAGAACACAAGTGTTAAACTAAGCAGGTATTGCTCATCACAAATTGTGCAACTAAACACATTGTTGAATGCCGTTTTGATTTGTTAGTTTGAATTTTTTAATGGCAGCAACATTTTGAACAACACATAATATTATATTTAGTAGGTAATGCGCTAACAATGCAGTGATCTAGATCATTTTCGATTTGTAGAAAACATCTCGTTATAACATAATTCCTTTTCATGAACACTCTGCATGTCTGAACCTATCAGTACAGCACAACTGTACATGTGTGTGTGTGCCTACCATACACTGTACATGTGTGTGTGCCTACCAGTACACTGTACATGTGTGTGTGCCTACCAGTACACTGTACATGTGTGTGTGCCTACCAGTACACTGTACATGTGTGTGTGCCAACCAGTACACTGTACATGTGTGTGTGTGCCAACCAGTACACTGTACATGTGTGTGCCTACCAGTACACTGTACATGTGTGTGTGCCTACCAGTACACTGTACATGTGTGTGCCAACCAGTACACTGTACATGTGTGTGTGCCTACCAGTACACTGTACATGTGTGTGTGTGTGCCTACCAGTACACTGTACATGTGTGTGTGCCTACCAGTGCACTGTACATGTGTGTGTGCCTACCAGTACACTGTACATGTGTGTGTGCCTACCAGTACACTGTACATGTGTGTGTGTGCCAACCAGTACACTGTACATGTGTGTGCCAACCAGTACACTGTACATGTGTGTGTGCCAACCAGTACACTGTACATGTGTGTGTGTGCCTACCAGTACACTGTACATGTGTGTGTGTGTGCCAACCAGTACACTGTACATGTGTGTGCCTACCAGTACACTGTACATGTATGTGTGTGCCTACCAGTACACTGTACATGTGTGTGTGTGCCTACCAGTACACTGTACATGTGTGTGTGTGCCTACCAGTACACTGTGCATGTGTGTGTGCCTACCAGTACACTGTACATGTGTGTGCCTACCAGTACACTGTACATGTGTGTGTGTGCCTACCAGTACACTGTACATGTGTATGTGTGCCAACCAGTACACTGTACATGTGTGTGTGTGCCTACCAGTACACTGTACATGTGTGTGTGTGCCAACCAGTACACTGTACATGTGTGTGCCTACCAGCACACTGTACATGTGTGTGTGCCTACCAGTACACTGTACATGTGTGTGTGTGCCTACCAGTACACTGTACATGTGTGTGTGTGTGCCTACCAGTACACTGTACATGTGTGTGTGCCTACCAGTACACTGTACATGTATGTGTGCCTACCAGTACACTGTACATGTGTGTGTGTGCCTACCAGTACACTGTACATGTGTGTGTCAACCAGTACACTGTACATGTGTGTGTGTGTGCTTACCAGTACACTGTACATGTGTGTGTTGCCTACCAGTACACTGTACATGTGTGTGTGTGCCAACCAGTACACTGGACATGTGGTGCCAACCAGTACAACTGTACATGGTGTGTGTGCCTACCAGTGCACTGTCATAGTGTGTGTGTGTGGCCTACCAGTACACTGTACATGTCGTGTGTAACCTACCAGTAACACTGTACATGTGTGTGCCACCAGTACACTGTACATGTGTGTGCCAACCAGTACACTGTACATGTGTGTGTGCTACCAGTACACTGTACATGTGTGTGCCAACCAGTACACTGTAGGGTGCAACAGTACACTGAATGTGTGTGCCAACCAGTACATGTAATGTGTGTGTGCCAACCAGTACACGTACAGGGGTGCAGTACACTGTACATGTGTGGTGTGCTACCAGTCGCTGTACATGTGTGTGTGTGTGCCTACCAGTACACTGTACATGTGTGGTGCCTACCAGTACACTGTACATGTGTGTGCCTACCAGTGACACTGTACATGTGTGTGTGCCTACCAGTACACTGTACATGTGTGTGCCACATGTGTGTGTGCCTACCAGTACACTGTACATGTGTGTGTGCCTACCAGTACACTGTACATGTGTGTGTGCCTACCAGTACACTGTACATGTGTGTGCCTACCAGTACACTGTACATGTGTGTGTGCCTACCAGTACACTGTACATGTGTGTGTGTGCCTACCAGTACACTGTACATGTGTGTGTGTCAACCAGTACCCTGTACATGTGTGTGGGTGTGCATTCAGGGCTAAAGAGCCTACCCTGTGTAAGGATCCAGCAGGACGGTCCTCAGGGGAGGGAGGTCCATACAGATGTCAGCCGTCAGGTATCCCTCAGCTGTCATCCGAAGCCCAATGTCTTCAGGAGAGTGGTCAGCAACCTTGTTTTCCTGCCTGCTATAAGAAGTGGGCAACAGCCAGATCACATTCACTCATTGCACACCACCACCCCTGATCACAAAGCACCAAGGCACCTCCCACAATGGCACTACACCACTCACAATATCTTCAGCCACACCCACCCAAAGCTATAACCCCTGGTCCACACGTCCACAAGCAAGATGACCTCCCCCATCGAGTACTGCACACCATATCACCCCACGCCCTCCCCCTTCATAGGGGTACCCGCTCACAGGAGTACCTTCCATAGGGGTAGCGTGGATGGAGGAGGGTAGCTCTCCACAGGAGGGAGAGGAGGGGTACGAGGGACAGACGCTGGGACGTCATGAGATCCAGCAGTGGTTGCCACGGGTGAGAGGACAGCTGTGTGGGTACGCCCACAGAGAACAATCGTCCAGGCATGCGCCCCGCCTCCCAGACTACGAAGCCGGCGTAACTGTGTCAAAGGTAAAAAAAGAAGAAATAATAAACACCAAAAAGTATAAGAATCTGGCATATTTGCTGCATCAACATGTAGCATAATCGTGATGCAATAGCTTATTACAGTGGAACCCCTATATGCAGACCATATTACAGTGGAACCCCTATATGCAGACCATATTAAAGTGGAACCCCTATATGCAGACCATATTACAGTGGAACCCCTATATGCAGACCATATTACAGTGGAACCCCTATATGCAGACCATATTACAGTGGAACCCCTATATGCAGACCATATTACAGTGGAACCCCTATATGCAGACCATATTAAAGTGTCTTGATTATCAAGGTGTCCTTTTTTCAGGGGTTTGAACTTTCCAAAGTAAGTTGTCTAGGACCTAGAGATAGTGTCCTGTTTGTCGAGGGATCCTTATTTCAGGGAATCTGCATTTAGGGGCTCCTCTGTAGATACAGACTTGCACAATTCCCTGTACAAAACTTGTCAGAATAGACACCTCTGCTGCATGGGTGTACAAGCAATAACTAATGCGCTTATTAAGAGACCTAACATGTTTTTTTTCTTCAAGATTTCAAATTTTTTGTTGTTGATATTCTAGAAGTTTGAAATGTCCTCTACACATTGCTTCTTATGCACTGAGAATCAGAGTATCTGTTATGGAGTTGTAAGGCTCTGAATGTTTATAGCCATACATTTCAACGTAAACATTACATTTCTATTTTGCGTACTTGGAAATCTTATAATGAGGTCCCTTTTCACGGAAACGATCCCATATTATTACACACTGTGTAATCAGTGTTTGGTACTGTAACCACACCTCTTACATCACAGTCTGTGCACTGACACATTGTGTTCAACTTATTTTCCCTGAAGGATAGATTTCGTTCCCAGTACTTTTCTTTACACCTTAAAACATTGTATCATGATGACCCCACTGTGCAGTGTGGGGTATAAAGAGCTCACTACTACATCTGCATGCAAGGGGTACAAGCTAACAACAGAGCGCTAAGAGTGCATATGGGAGGCTAGTGTGCATATGGGAGGCTAGTGTTGCATATGGGAGGCTAGTGTTGCATATGGGAGGCTAGTGTTGCATATGGGAGGCTAGTGTTGCATATGGGAGGCTAGTGTTGCATATGGGAGGCTAGTGTTGCTATGGGAGGCTAGTGTTGCATATGGGAGGCTAGTGTTGCATATGGGAGGCTAGTGTTGCATATGGGAGGCTAGTGTGCATATGGGAGGCTAGTGTTGCATATGGGAGGCTAGTGTTGCATATGGGAGGCTAGTGTTGCATATGGGAGGCTAGTGTTGCATATGGGAGGCTAGTGTTGCATATGGGAGGCTAGTGTTGCTATGGGAGGCTAGTGTTGCTATGGGAGGCTAGTGTTGCATATGGGAGGCTAGTGTTGCATATGGGAGGCTAGTGTTGCATATGGGAGGCTAGTGTTGCTATGGGAGGCTAGTGTTGCTATGGGAGGCTAGTGTTGCATATGGGAGGCTAGTGTTGCTATTCACTGAATCCCCATAAACAGCTGAACTGCTTGCTATAGACAATATTATTACTCGTAATGGCAAAACATCATTTACATTTTACACTCCCTCATTTAAACAGTAGAGGGTAGGATACAAGGCCACTCCCTCATGACAGTAGAGGGTAGGATACAAGGCCACTCCCTCATGACAGTAGAGGGTAGGATACAAGGCCACTCCCTCATGACAGTAGAGGGTAGGATACAAGGCCACTCCCTCATGACAGTAGAGGGTAGGATACAAGGCCACTCCCTCATTACAGTAGAGGGTAGGATACAAGGCCACTCCCTCATGACAGTAGAGGGTAGGATACAAGGCCACTCCCTCATGACAGTAGAGGGTAGGATACAAGGCCACTCCCTCATGACAGTAGAGGGTAGGATACAAGGCCACTCCCTCATGACAGTAGAGGGTAGGATACAAGGCCACTCCCTCATTACAGTAGAGGGTAGGATACAAGGCCACTCCCTCATGACAGTAGAGGGTAGGATACAAGGCCACTCCCTCTTGACAGTAGAGGGTAGGATACAAGGCCACTCCCTCATGACAGTAGAGGGTAGGATACAAGGCCACTCCCTCATGACAGTAGAGGGTAGGATACAAGGCCACTCCCTCATGACAGTAGAGGGTAGGATACAAGGCCACTCCCTCATTACAGTAGAGGGTAGGATACAAGGCCACTCCCTCATTACAGATACAAGGCCACTCCCTCATTACAGTAGAGGGTAAGATACTGAGAGGAAAGTTCACTTCAGTTCTAATAATCTGTGACTTGTTTATTTGTACAAATTTTATCATAGCAATCATTTATGTACATGATTATTATAATTAGTACACTATGTATGTATTAATTTGTGTTATTATTTATGTATTTGAGTTACTGCCCTTCATCAGCTACAAAAAAGTACATTATTAAAAGATCACCAATTCATAACACGAGTCAAAACATACCTTAGTTGCTTTGCGTCTTTATTAATATGAGTATCTATTATAATAACTTGCACATATGCACATCATACATATTATAAATAAAGAATTCAGCCACATTGTGAAACCACGCCAAGATATTGCCATATCAACCAGTAATTAGGCTCACAATGCACATACTTATGTGCATAGGAACGCTAGGGGTTAATGCATCAACTGCACTCAAAAGTAGGGCACATCTCAAAATGAGGAAAGCTACTTCATAATGAATATGATTGAAGTACGCAGTTAGACATGAAATGACTTTCCCCTACGGAACATCCTCAGTGAAGTGAAACTCACTCCATGACAAACTTCGAATAGGCCCTGAGTGAGGCATCCGTCAGTCCCATCATGGCCCTGACTTGGGCGAGGTAGAAGTTGAGAAGAGGATAGACCTCCGAGCAGGTCATCAAGAGGTCTTCACACTCCCTCAGCCACTTCAATCCCTCCTCCTCTTCTGTTCAAACACACACACACATAGATAAATTTACACATCAACACACACATATCAACATACACACATATCAACATACACACACATATCAACATACACACACATATCAACATACACACACATGTACACACATACCACATATGTCTGACGTCACGTGCACACACAAGCACACATACACATACACATCACACACGAGTGCTGATACATGATACATACAGACAAGGAGCAATAAAGACTCAGAGTCAACACTCCACCACCTCCCCCCACAGCACCACTCAGCACTCACTTGCACCAGGGTCAGCAACAGCAGTGGAGTAACCACAGTGGAACAAGAGTCTTGACTCGCATGCAGCCATATGAAGCATGCGCAGCTTGTCAGGTAGCTGCTTGAGCAGCTGGGCCCATGACCGAGCAGCCTCCCTGGCCGCCCCCCGATCCAGCCACCTGCCGTGGGGGGGTGTGGGGGGTGTGGGGGAGAAGGTAAGTGAGGGCAGGAGAGAGAGGGTCCAAAGGGAACTGACCCTCTGTCCATAGTGGCACACTGAAGGGCCCAAGCACAGGAGTCGACGTACAGCGGGTTTGTACCAAAGCACTTCTTGAAGACGCCCTCCGTCAGCTCTGCGCTACGTCTGAAATGACGCCACGCCGATGCCCTGTCTCCAAACATGACACACATCCTGGCTAGCTCGTTCAGAGCCACAGAGCGATCCTCATCTGAACGTTGTCACCCCCCCCCCCCACACACACACACATACACAGTGCACACACACATACACAGTGCACACACACAGAGCAGAGGATCATACAATGGCTTCACAGCTGTAAACATGTCACACTACTGTACCTTCCGTCAGGAGTTGGACTGCTGAGGTGAACACCGTTGCAGCTAGACGCGAGTTCCCTCTCGCCCAGTAGACATAGCCAGGCCACAGTTTCATGGACTCCGATAGTACGCCCGTCAGACGTGGGTAGCTGTGGACCGATTTAGGTGAATGTAGGTGCTTCCAGTGCATGCCCATGTGGACCCATTAGTGTGAACATATGTGCTACCAGTGCATGCCCCATGTGGACCCAATGTATGTGCTATGCCAGTGTGTAGCCTTATATGTGCATAGTGTGTACAAAGGGTGCACATCATTATGCACACATACGTGACCTATACATGCAATTGCGAAGGCCATGGGGTGGAGTTTTCAAACAAAAGACCAGTGCCTCCATTTCTAAGGATACTTACCGAAGCCGTAGGAACTTGTTAATGTGACGAATAGCAGACAGTTGGGACACAGTGAGAGGGGAGGCGCCCTCCCCACTCCCCCCAGCAGGTGTGTCACCCAACAGGAGAGGGTAGAAATAGTTTGCAAAGTGGAACAGAGGCCTAATCAGAGCCGCCTTGGGTACGGAAGTGTTGTTCATTGGGGTGGAGGAGGAGGTGGGTACGGGTAGGAGGCAGTGGAGTCCTTCGTTCGTTGCCGGAAATTCGGTCATCACTAGGCTGTCCATGGCCCACGGGGTCTGAAGTTGGTACGCGTAGTCCGAAAACTCCTTCCCCGCATTTTCGCCGACCCCCCACCCCAGGCTGCTCCCGCAGACCTCGTAGGCGCCAAGGAGCTTCTCGAGCCAGCGGACGTGGCAGGAGACCGTGGACTGCAGCTGCCGGTCGTGGCTCAGCAGACTACGGAGGAGGTACGGAAGCTCGTCCTCCGAATACTCTACGATACGCAAAAAGGAGCGTAAATTAGTACACGATAGTTAAGTTTACTATCTATGGGCGAGGTGCTAAGCTAGTCCCTCTTATTCGTTGCTGCGGTGTAGGAACTTAAACCAAGGGTGCTTATGACACAAAAACCTTCGCGCCCTTTTTTTTTTCCTTCTGTTTTGTTGTTGTTATTGTTTATTTTATTTTTTTACCTTTTGGTCCTTGCTCGGCAGTACGTAGACACAGCTCGACCAAAGTAGGCACTTCGTTGAAGCTCTTTACGTCAGGGGGACCTGTTTCGACGAACAGCTTGGTCTCAATAAGATCGCACAGGGGTTGGAAGAACTCCGCTTTGGCCTTCCGGAGGGCATACCTCCTACGCCTCTTCGACCTATTGGAGCGACCAGGCTCCTGGGGCGGGAGGCTGACTTTGTCCGGAGGCGCGTCGGGCCCGCTTGCAGTGGCTTCCTCTTGGGAGCTCAGAGGCGACTCTGGCGCAGGGTAATACTTCTCCTCCTCTCCCCCGCTGTTGATAGCCACGTACTCCACATCGTCTTCCTCGCTGTTCGAATCGGACTCTTCGGGTTCCCGCCTCTTGCGTTTCTTCTTCTTCGGTTTTTTCGGAGGCTCCTCTCGTGGAGTGGAGAGCTCCCACGAGAGCATGCGTTTGAACTCCATCGCTTCGATATATTTAATTACACGCTAAGTGTTTGTGTAATTTTCAAATTGCAATTCGGCACACACGTGTATTAAGTATATATCAGACGCAATGGGAAAAGTAAAGCGAAGCAGAGGCCGCCACCGTTTCAATCACATGGCCGAAGTAGGGTACCCGCAACGCGCAGCGGAACAGGAGGAAGGACAGGCGTCCGGGGCTGGAGAGCAACCCAACTCCATATGGGACAAGGTGCACCCCGCAAACCCATGCTCCGTATCACGCTACATACATGCATACATTGGTGCAGTTGTCCGATTCGAAACCCGTCGAGCGGGAGATGGCTTGTCGGACGCTTGCTCACATCGATTTCGACGAGAAACACATCCGGCGACTGATTGCATTCGGTCGAGCCAAGCAGCTGTTGTGCCTGCTTAGCGACCCCGTCTTGAGTGTGAGAGAGGCGACAGCCACGGCACTGAGGTTTGCGAGACATTGAGGCGCGGAACCTGGCCAGGATATGAATTACCCATTCTTCTGTACCACAGGAAAATGTGTTCCTATAATCCAAAGGTTAATTTCTGTGATCACCTTGTCTCCGAAGGCATAATGGCAGCTCTGGGCGGGCACCTGAGAGAGGTAAGCGCCTCCACACTCGTGGTGCTCTGAAGTTCTTTCTAGCTGGGTGTGAGGGGTGGGGTTTAGTGCCTCCAAGAGCTTAGCAAAGAGTCGCAAGCAGGGGCAGACATGGCTACGAGCGAAGCACAGGTCACGAGGGTGCAGCTGTGTAGTGCAGTCGAGGAGGCCCTCACTCTGGTGCAACGTTTATGGTAAGGGCTCTTGAGGCTCGCTCACTAGTGTGCCACGTCTCTCTAAGTGAGCAGACGCAGAGCGCTGTAGATGCGTTCAACGAAGCGTCGTTGCTGGCAGTGGTTGCGTGCTTACTTCAGCCCCAGCACCTTCCTCTATCCCTCGTGACGGCTGCAGGTTAGACGATGTTTTGCCGTGTTTCCTTATCGTAACCATGTATGTGCATGTTTGTTATGCATTTACTGTGGTGTGGATGTGTGTACATAATCTCACTTCTTCCTCTCTCCCCCTCCCTCCTCCCCTTCCCCCTCCTCCCCTTTCCCTACAGCCCAGTGCCTTCACATTGTCACAGAAGACAATACTGTGGCCACTCAAAGCCTTTGTGCCACACCAGAAAGCTTGGCTCTCTTGGAAGGCATACTCGTGCAACCCATCGGGGAAGGGTTCGAGTCCCCAGGAGGACTTTGGTCACTCAAAACATCAGTGGCTGGTATGCACATTACAAACCCAGTCCCAGTCCTGCTGTTCCCGTTCTGTCCCCACTGCAGGCGTGCTCTTCAACTTACTCCCATTGCTGCAAGAGCCAGTGTACACCACCACGATGAGAGCCATTCTCTCTGTGATGGCGGCCGCCCTGGACGTGGGGGTGGATGGCCTCCTCCTCCAGCTGGCCACACAGCCTCGTCCCCCAGCAGAGCAGGGGCAACACACTGAGCAGGTAAGGGAAGACCAGAGCCCTGTACACTGACGAAGAAGGTGAGGGTGTGTGGACTGCCTGGTGCCCTGCAGACGCCCGTTGTGGAGAACGGGAGCGGAGAGTGTGACGTTGGGAGTGATGATGTGAGGCATGGCACAGGGGATGGTGACATGCCCGGTGTGCAGGATGAGGAGCCTAGTACTACCGTTACACTCAACATGCCACCAGTCCTCACCAAAAAGGTAATGCATGCCAAAGTCATTAGGCTGCCATATTGTTGAGTAGGTTCACAAATTTACTTCTCAAAGTTCGCAGATGTTGAAGCTATGTTAAGTTCACAGCAGCTTGCCCTCGAGCTAGTCATCAACATTTCGTCGATGGAGGGTAGGCGGTGTGTGTGTGTGTGTGTGTGTGTGTGTGTGTGTGTGTGTGTGTGTGTGTGTGTGTGTGTGTGTGTGTGTGTGTGTGTGTGTGTGTGTGTGTGTGTGTGTGTGTGTGTGACAGTATGTATATTTGAGCACTGTGTTTTTGATGGGAAACTGCAGACGACGACCAATGGGATGATGCTGAAGAGGAAGAGGAGGAGGAGTGTGAGGTAGATATGGAAGTTGATGACAAAACTCCTCCCCATGTAAGTGTATGTCATATCTTTGTGTGCAAGAGGAATCAGTATGGTCATGCATCCTTGGCCTCAACCCTCCTCCCTTCTAGACTTCCACCCCTCCAGCTGAGGTCATCAGCAGTCTAGCTGAGTTTGGACTTTTCGCAAAGGTGGTTTTGCCACACCTGTGGTCAAACTAAAAGCAGAGTTGCACAGTACTTTTATTGACCTTCTTTGCTTCCCTCACATATACACACACCCACATGTGCACATATATAGGTGTGGAAGATTTGCTGCAGTGTCAACCAACACACCTACAAGCTATGCGAGACAGTAGAGAACGGAGAAGAGATAGCCAAAATGTATGGTAATGGAGAAGGGGGTGAGGCAAAGGAGGAGAGGCATATTGCCATGACAACTAGCTGTGTATACCCTTCTCAGAATGAATACGCTACAGGGACGGTCCCTGTGTGCCTTCCAGAACCTTCTGACTGTTCTCCCACACGATGCCCTGGGAGGAAAGAACCACCTTGTGGGGGTGTGGCGCTCCTTGCTAGAACTCATGCAGTCTGGAGGCCAGTTTCTTCATCCAGACGCCCTTGCGGAGGTTATGGGGGCACTAATTGAGAATTGTAGTGCCCATGGCTCTTTGGTGGGTTTGGGGCAGTGTGTGTGCGTGTGTGTGTGTGTGTGTGTGTGTGTGTGTGTGTGTGTGTGTGTGTGTGTGTGTGTCTGTCTGTGGGTGTGTCTGTGTGGGTGTGTCTGTCTGTGGGTGTGGGTGTCAAGTGACCTTGCACTGATTGCTCCATGCTCCTTGCATCATGTAGGGCATCATGGCAGAAGACCTTCACTACCTCTGTCAGCTGGGACTCACGTCTCTGAACCCTCGTGTGCGTTCTAGCGTCATGCGCCTCCTTGGGACTGTAGGCAAGATGGCCGTACTGGATCCCAGACCACTGGGCCTGCTCAATGTAATGTTAACCCAGTTCACTGTGAAGCTTGACTAATTTTTTTTTTGTTCGTTCTTTCTGCAAGGTCATTGGTGCAACCCTGAGGGATTGCGTGTCACAAGACCCGCAACTGTGGGTGGTATCTCAAGCGCTGGACTCGGTCTTTGATGTCTTTGGTGAGGACAACTGTCCTGTTACACTCTATCAAACGCTCGGCCTGCCCTCTGTGCTGAAGAGTGCAGCATCGACATTCAAATCTCGGGTATGGGATGTGTGTGTGTTTGTGATGTTGGCAAACATAGAAATAAAAATGATCGAGCATCCAAGCGGTCTATCATGACTATGGTGATTCATTGTTTGATCTCCCCCCCCCCCCCCCCCCCTCCTGTGTAGATGGTGTCAGAACGTGATGATGTGAAGCCACATCTACGGGTCGTGAAAACTGCTCACTCTAACTTGCGAGCATTCATGCAGTACATGACTGGTAGAGCGGCTAGTTAAAGTTGTATTCACAATTCAGCCAAAAACAAAACATTGATTTAAAAATTCGGATCACAAATGTGCACCAGTTATTTTCGAGTAAGTTTCACAGCTGCACCCTCGTCCATGAACCAGTGGAGTTCCCCTCTAGTTGGCTTAACTCGTCCCCCGGGTAGGGTCTTGTCCTCGCTCTCGGGCTCCAGACAGCCTTTGACGGCGTCCGCCTTGCCGTTCCCCGTCGCTACGACGGCCACCATTTTGGCGCGGTTGAGAACCGGGAACGTGAGCGTGATCCGCGTGGGCGGTGGCTTGGGACTGTCGTGGATCGGGACGACTGACCGGGTCTTCTCGTGCAGGGCCGGATGACCCGGGAAGAGCGAGCACGTGTGCCCGTCCGGACCAATACCCAGCAAGCAGTAGATCGAAGGAAGGGTGGTCTTCTCCAGGATACAGCTTGCGTAGCTTTGCGATGTAGTCTTCAGCAGCTTCGGACACGTCGAGTGAGGGGTCGATGGTGTAAATGTTATTCTCCGGAACTTCGACGTGGTCAAGAAGTTCTTTTTTTATGTACGCGTGCGTGCTGTCCTCGCTCGTGAATGGAACGTGACGCTCGTCGCAGTAGAGGACGTGCCACTTGCTCCAGTCGATGTCCTTGCGTCCTCGGAGGCCCTGAGAAACCATGGTGGCCACGCTCCCACCTGAGAGTCCCACGGAGAAGTGCCCGTGGTCGTGCGCGGCTTTGTGGGCGGCGGCCGCGATGAAGTCGCACAGCTGGTTTTGTATTTCGCTGCTGCTGGAGTAGACGTGCAACTTCACTGTGTCCATAATTTCTTCGAATGATCTAGTTTGGCAAAACCCCCAACCTTTGTAGGAAGTCCGAGCACAAAATTTTAGGGGGCACGTGAGCTGCGGGATGATTTGACGTCGGCGCTAGGCAACTGCAAAACTACAAATTATGGCATCGGCAGAAGAGCTTAAAGTACAGTATGTTTCGATCATGATGGGATCATTAGATAATTTAATATCTCCGTCATCCCTAGACTCGTATCAGAAGAGAAGTATCTCAAAGATCGCGTTGAACATGTGGAGAGACATTTCGCCGCGTTAGCGGCCGATGTAGGCGGCGCTGTGCGCAAAATGGCACTCTTACGGGACAAGGGCGATAAGCTGGTGAAGGCGATGCAAGACTTCGCGAGTTCAGAAAGCGGGACATTGAAGAGCGGTCTTGAGGGTCTGGCAGAGTGTCTAACGGCTATCGAGAACTGCCAACAAGTGAAGGTAAAAATCACAATTTTATGCAGCAACCTTATTGAGAGTGCATTTCACTACATTTACTTATTTAGATCGATCGCATCGAGGCGAAAGTAGTGAAACCTTTGCTGGAATACGACGGCTTATGTAGAAGAGCAAAGGTTTTTAAAATTGTTAAATGATGGCCACGGGTCTCCCTCACACCATGCCATTGTGCCAAGCAGGAGGAGCTACACACAAGCCACGACGTTCGAGAGAAGGAAGTAGACAAGCAGAGGAGCTTAGAGCGCGTGCGAATCCGTGACCCGACCAACAGGAGACGTCTGGTATGCCCCATGGTAGCACCCCTGATGCCATACCTGTGTGTCATTCTCTTGACCCCATGCGCAGGCTCAGTATGACACAGAGCTGCAGAAACTAAAGATACAACGTCTGAGAGCATCAAAGACAGCAGAAGAATACATTGAGGCCTTCGAGAGAAAGCGAACACAGGAGATGAAAGTAAGTTGTGTGTGGCTTCTCCCCCTCCTAAATGTCACTTCTCGTACACAATACACATCCCAAAACTACACACCCACATCCACACACACACACACATCCACACACACACATCCACACAAACACACACATCCACACATCCACACACACATACACACACACATCCACACACACATGCAAACACACACACATCCACACACACATGCAAACACACACACATACACACACACACATACATCCACACACACACATCCACACACACACATGCAAACACCAGAGTGTACTAGGTGAATATGTTTATGCGAACATGGCTTATCACGCCAAAGCATTAGAACTATTCACAGTAGGATTCCAGCACATTCAGTCCATGAATGAAGATGAAGTAATTGAGGTATGAATTACAATTTCAATTGCTCTCTGCTATGCTATTTGGCCTGATACTTGAAGATGACAAGAACTCATTCCTATTTCTCCTACAGCTTTTTCACAGGGGCTTTAATCCTCGTAAGCAGAGCAACCGTGACCAAGGCCAGAATGAAGGAGATTCTGGCACCCTCACCAGAAGATCACCCTCCCCACCAGGAATCTAACACCTCAGTCAAAGATCAGTTGCCACTCCTTGCTTCCACACAACTATTGCATCAAGTGTTTGTTGTCTCTGTATTATTACAAATTAAAGAAAAAAAACCAAAACAAAAAAAACAATAAGTCTCCGCTGTGTTGTAAAACATGCACAGATGTTTTCTACCACTGTTCAAACCAGGTACATCTCAATATATCTTCCCATAATGTACTGATGTTTTCTACCACTGTTCAAACCAGGTACATCTCAATATATCTTCCCATAATGTACTGCCTGTCTAGTTCACGAATGGCAGACTTGGCCAGCCACTCAGACCTCATGGTCACAAAAGCCTTCCCACTGGGGCTTCCATCTTCCCTGCACTGGATCCTCACATGGTCGTACTCCACGTCAAAGCCATGGAAAAAATGGACGATGTCAGTGATGGTGGCGCTGTACGGAAGTCCCTCGAGACGCACGACTACAGGCGTCTCCCTTCGTCCCCTTAAAGGAAGTTCCACGCCCACATCATCACGAGGGCGGGACCTGTTGCTAGGGTGGGAATGGCTTGCCTCTGCCTGACGCTGCGCTATAAAGGACGGAGTGCGATATCCATCACGAGACTCGGTTATCCTCTGGTACGGTTCTGGTGGGCGTGGCCTGGCATAAGAGTACTCTGAGGGGGCCAGGAGCGGTCGGATGGGCTCATTGGGCGGGAAGAGGGGTAAAGGTGGACGTGAAGGGGACTCCAAGAGAGGATAAGGTCGGGACTCTGTACGGTACGAGTCGTAGCCGTCGTCTCTGTCAGCAGCCACTGCATTCCTGCCCTCCCACCTACCCTGACCAACGCTGCGATCCTCCTCGCCGTAATGGTCACCGTAGTCCTCCTCCCGGTGCCTCCTGGAGGGAGGGGAATGCGTTGGACTCCAGGATCCCCCAAGGATGCGCAGGGCGTCTTCCTCGGACGAGGGCCTCACTTTGATTGGGTGACCGTTCATCAGACATCCGTCCCTCTCCACTGCCTTCTGGGCATCTTCGATGGTAAGAAACTCGACAAACCCGTCACCGCGAAACACCCCATTCGGTCCCCTCACCAGGCTAACGCAATTCTTCCCGATAACGCAACCAGTAAAAAACTTCCTGACTTCCTTGTAATTATGGTCGTTGGGGATCCCTTGGATGTAAACAAACCGAGACTTGGGGTTCCTAACTGGGGACCTTTCGCGCCCGTTTGCCCTGCCGCCACCACCAACCCGCGCTGGCTTTTCGCTGGCCAGCTTGTACAGCTCATTGGGCGTGTGTCCAGCTGCCGCCGACCGCCTGATCAGCTGGAGCTCGGCCAAGGAGGCGACCGACACCTCCACGTACCTCGGCCCGATGTGGTTGCGGTCCATCAAAAGGGCCAAGTCGACTTCTTCTTGGCTCTTAAGTTCCACAAAGCCAATGCCACAACCCTTTCCATCCGGATACCGAACTATATGAATGGAAGAGCTGGGAAGCGTTATGGACTTGAAGAAAACTTTGACATCATCTTCCTTAACAGAGAAAGGTAGCCCCTTTAAGAGAACCGAGTAGCCGTATTTGGACATTTTTGGGGGGAGGAGGAAAGGGTGTCTGAGTTTGGGTCTGAAACGAGAGTCCCTGTAAGCAGCATACCATAAAACGCCATCCACGCCCAGAAACTCCCGATCAACCGCACCAAGCAATAGAACCTTAGAACAATTAAATACATCAACTCCACTGGAACCACACCGACACCTATATCCTTAAGCTACCGCATTTCTATCATCAAGATGCCAGCCTTTCTGTCCGATTGCCTATCGATATTAATGGTTTCTCAACCAAGAACCCTTCCTTTTAACGGTTACACCCACCACGGCTTAAGCTACGTGCCCGATAATGACAAGTAACACACAACGCCCTTGCACATAAATAAAACTTCCTGAGGCAGTACAAATGCCATTCGCACTTACCAGACGTTTGTTCGTGTTAACCGTTATAGGTTATTACGCACAAAAAGACAACACGCATGCGTAAAGAAATGAAACCTTACAACAATGGCCGGGAGCTTCAAATAGAAAGCAGTCCACTATTAAATAATTCTACGATTAATAACGCGTCACAACATTGAGAAGGCTGCGTTGCTTCAATAATGATCCAGGCTAAGGCCCAGCCCGTGCTTTTTGCATTGGCAAGAAGCAAGCTACCTCTACGGCGCATTCTCTCTGCATACTACAGCAGCGCGTCAGAGCCGCTCCAAGTCTTTGGCAACGTATACTCCAAAGACTCAGTGACGAACGTTCCTGTCTCCATCCTTGAGAAAGTGGAGCGAAAGCTGCATCACGTCCCGCACCATCCCGTCAAGATAATCAAGGATCGCATCGTCCACCACTTCCAAAAGAAGTACGTCACTCGAACCGGCAATGCCACGTTCACCCACGTGGACAACATCAGCCCCGTGGTGACCACGGAGCAGAACTTCGATAGTCTGCTGACTCCGCCCGATCACCCGGCCCGGAGCAAAGCGGACAACTATTACATCAACAGCACCACGCTGCTTCGCTCCCATACGTCCGCTCACCAGCGGGACCTCATCAGATCCGGACTCGATCGGTTCCTCGTCACAGGTGACGTGTACAGGCGCGACGAGATCGACTCTACCCATTACCCCGTCTTCCACCAGATGGAAGGAGTACGGCTTCTGACCCGTGACGAGCTTTTCGCGGGACAGAACGGCGGGAGCACGGAACTGCAGCTGTTTGAGAGCGGCCCGGAGACAGCGGATAAGCAGCGGGAGCACACCATTGACGCCGTCAAGATGGTGGAGTTTAACCTGAAGAGCACAGTTGAGGGCCTCGTGAGAGATCTGTTCGGTTCAGACATCGAATCTCGGTGGAATCCATGTTACTTCCCGTTCACCCACCCGTCGTATGAAATGGAAATCAAGTTTCAAGGCGAGTGGATGGAGATACTCGGTTCAGGAATCATGAGGCACCACATCTTGGCCAGCGGAGGAGCACCCAGTAAGATCGGATGGGCCTTTGGGCTGGGCCTCGATCGCCTTGCCATGCTTCTATTCGGCATCCACGACATCAGACTTCTCTGGAGCCATGACCCGAGATTCCTGCGGCAGTTCCAATCCGTCAGCATTGACTCCAAGACCAACGTAACTTTTGCACCTTTCAGCAAGTACCCAGCTTGCTACAAGGACATCTCCTTTTGGGTGCCCAGAGAGTTCAGCTGCAACGACTTCTATGACGTGGTGCGATCGGTCGGAGGAGACCTGGTGGAAAGGGTGCAGCTTGTGGATAAGTTCACCCACCCCAATACGAAGCAAGACAGTCACTGTTACCGCATCACGTATCGGTCCATGGACAGCACTGTCACCAACGAGGAGATAAATCAACTGCAGAACAATGTGCGGGAAAGGGTGGTGAAACAGCTGTGTGTGCAGCTGAGGTGACGTGTCTGTTTGTGTGCCTTGAACAATCTGTTGTGCATTGTCAAGTTCAGATAATCATGCATTATATTTTACTGGCTGCAACACACCATATGCTGGTATACAATGATAGATACAAACATAAAGTTGGGGCTGGATGTCCTCTCACACCACAGGGAAAAAAAACAACAAAAAAACAGGATCAATAAAGAACAGAAAAAGCACATTTCTGTTTCAATGATTTGGGTAGGTTTATTTGATATTCTGAATTGATTTGAGAGCACTCTTGGGTTTGGTGGGTTTAACCCTAAGTGAACTCTTGGAGTTCACTGCGACTTCTCGCTTAACTCTCTTTGGTGCTCTGTTTTCACCGCTATCATCCAGAAGTGTCAATGTTTTATCTTTGAGCTGTTCATACTGCTCCTCTAGCTGACCGATCCTGGTCAAGTATACACACTTGTCACGCTCTACCTCTGCCAGGCACTGCTTCTCCTGTGCCAGCTCCCTCTTGGCATCCTCCACACCTTGTTGCAAAAGCAACAGCTTCTCTTTCAGCGCACCAATCTCTGCCTTTGCACATTCGTGCTTATCCCCAAGGGCTTCTTTCTCCCGTCGGATTACCTGACAAGAGTGTCTTTCCTCCTTCAGCTCTGACTGGACGTGCAACAGCTCATCGCAGAGGTCCTTCTTGTCCCTCTCAGCTTCATCAAAGGCCTTCTGCAGGTCATGCAGTTTTGATTCCATTGTGTCCAGCTTGTTCCTCAGTGATGTCTGAATGTCCTGGGCATTGTTGGCAGCAAACTTCGCATCCTCTAGTGCATCCTTCAGCAAGGATTCCTTCACTTTCAACAGCTGTTCCACATCATGGAGCTTTTTCTCTTGCACGTTGTTGGATGATGTCAGTTCTTCGATTTGAGTGTACTGGTTTTGAATCTTGTGTTGCAGGTCACTGTTCACAGCCTCAAGGGTTGCGTTGTAGTCTTGCACTTGCTTCATGTCCAACTTTGCGGAAGTAACGGCGCTCTCACCTGCCCTTGTGCAATCTCGAGCCGCTGTCAGGGAGTCTTTGAGGTCACTTACTTCATTCTGCAGTTGCTCTCTCATCTCCTTGCAACGCCCATGCTCCTCCTCCAGTTCACACACCCTTAGCACAATGTCCTTACTCTCCAGCTCGTATCTGGTGATCTGCGCCTGCAGCTCCTCAATCCTTGCATTCCTGGTGGCCAACATCTCAGACAGAGAGTTCACCTGCATGAGGAGCGTCGTATTCTCCTGCTCCATCAGCTCGGTGGCAACCTCAAGCCTCTTAGCTTGTGCTGCATTCTCAAAGTATGTGGTTTCCATAGTCTGGTACTTGCTCAGTGCCTCCTCCAGTCTCCTTTGAGCTTCCGACTGGGCCACTTTGGCACTATTGGCTTCCATTTGGACGTCGCCAAGCTTTGCATTAAGTTCGAAGTCCGCCTGCTCCAGCTCCTCAATACGTTTCATCAGTTTGCTGACCTGCAATTCATACATCTCTTTGGCCTTCTTAGCGTTGACCAGCTCCAGTTTGGCATCTTCAGCCTCTTTTGAGACCTTCAGCAATTGCTGCTGCTTTTCCTGGCAGCCCTCTTCAGACTTCAAGTAGTTGGACTCGTACTTCTCAAGCTCTTTTTGGAGCTTCTTGGACAGTTCCCAGTTGTGGTTTGCTTCTCTTTGGAGTTTCTTGTTTGTCTTGTTCAATTCCTGAATGTGCAACTCTGATTTTTGGCAGGCCTCTGTTAGCTTTGCCTGCTCAGTTTCCATGGCCTGCTTTTCGTCAGTGAGTTGGGCTAATATGCATTTAAGTTGGTCAATCTCTTGTAGGAACAGTGGGTCTCTCTCCTTTCTTGCATTGCTTAGTGTCTGATTGGATGCTTCCAAAGCAATGATCCTGGCTTCATGCATCTTCTTGAGCTCAGTTAATGAATGGAGTTCAGAGCGTAAATCTTCGTTGACTTTCTGCAAGCTCCCCAACTCTTGTTGCCAGTTCTCTTGGGCAGCCTTTGCAGCCAACAGCTTATGCTCGTATGCATCTATGCTTTCAGCCGCCTGTCTCTGCAACCTGCCCTGACTGGTGCTTGATGCCTGCTGCAACGAAAGTTGCTCATTCAGTTCGATCAGCTGGTTCTGGGCTGCCTGCAAATCACCTTCAACCTTCTGCTTGTCATTGGTGAGGGCCTTGATTCTTGCCTCCAGCCTCAGCAGCTGGTCCTTTGCCTGGGCACCATGTGATGCCTCGCCTTTCAGCTTGGACTGGAGGTCACGGTTCTGCTGTTCGAGGGCATCCAGCTGCTCCCTGAGTGACGACACCTCCTTCTGAATCTGAGCCGACCTCTGCTTGCCGCCCAGGTCAGCCTCGGACTTGTTCAACAGGGCAAGTCGCATCTCCTCCAGCTTGTGCTCGGCCTCCTCCTTCTGGGACAGAGCCCGTTCCAGATCTGCCTGGAGGTCGGATAGGGCCTGCTGGGCCTCCTTGAGCTCCTGTTTGAACTGTGTCGATTTCTGGCAGGTGAGCTGGAAGTTGACCTGGATGCACTGGAGGTCCTGTTTGAGCTGGGCGTTCTCGATCTGCAGGGTGTCTGCGAGTGACTGCTCTGGTACGGCCTTGACGGGCGTGGTGCAGGATCTCATCCGCGCGGGGGTTTGGTGCAGTTCCCTGTCCACACACCGCTGGCATGGTTTGCTCTTGCCGTTGTTGCTGCTGCTGCTGCTCAGCTCGTTGTACCTCTGCTCCAGGAGCTCGCACTTCTTGACTAGCTCTTGCTCGTTGCGTTTCAAGGTGGAATTTTCTTCTGCTAATTGGGAGTTGGCATGTTTGGATTGCGCTAGGGCGTCAGTGAGGTTGGTGATCTTGGACGAGCCTTCCCTGCCCATCTTGCTCTTATCCATTTCCAACTCGTGGAGCCGATCCTCTCTCTGACGAAGCTTGACCTGCACACTGTCATACTGTTCTTCTTTCTCCCCAAGCCTATTGGCAGGGGAGGGGAGGGGGAGAGAGGGGAGGGGAAGGGAGGGAAGAGGGGAGGGGAAGGAGGTAGGCGGGGATGATGATAATATACGGATGGTTACGAGGTCATTA
Source organism: Ephydatia muelleri (assembly GCA_013339895.1). NCBI lineage: Eukaryota > Metazoa > Porifera > Demospongiae > Spongillida > Spongillidae > Ephydatia > Ephydatia muelleri. The sequence continues at coordinate 1,404,163 of JABACO010000018.1, forward strand.
TTTGGGCTCACTTTGTCTTCAGCGACCTGATTTCTTGCTGAAGGGTAGCAATGCAGGCCTTGGACGAAGCCGACTGATCCCTCACGCTAGTCTGTAGGTGCTCCAAGGTTTGTTGCGAGTCGCGTGCAGCCGCCTTTGCCTCCATCTCCAGATTTTCCGCCTTCTCTAGCTGTGCTTTCAGATCTTTAATCTTCCGCTGCAGTTCACATAAGTCATTAAGGAGCTCTGTCTTCCTAGAAACGAATATTTTAACTCCATGCTATTAGTCTTTTACAATTAGGCCTATGCATCTATTACCTCGTGTTAGCTGCCTTTAATTCGTTCTCCCTCCTTACGAGTTCACTCTCCGTGTCTGCTAACTTCTGGCAAATCCCTCTGTTCTCATCTTCGAGCCTCTCAAACGCTTGTCTCGAAACTGCAGCCATGGACTTCCGTCAGCAGGCACTAATCCTGAACTTACTATACCTAACGACAGCGTCCAAACAAATTTTCGAATTCAAATCTTCGTGTTTTGACGTGTGATCACGTGACTTAAACAAAACCACACACGTGGCACGGAAACATGTACATTCACCAAACCGTTCATTGAGATATGGCTACACTCGACTTCGTACCAACAATTGAAGACGATGAAATCGTCGCAGGAGCGGAAGATGCAGGCTCCGACTCTGAGACTGAAATGGTATGAATGAAGGGATGAAGATTTATTTCACGGGGATGAAATACATCCCATTGTTGGATGGATGCACAGGTCGCACGCAAAGGCCAGAAGAAGCAAACCGAGTTCGCCGAAGGCTTCGAGTTTCCTGTTGATGGCGGGGAGCGCATCACGTGGGACATGAATGAGGCGATGGACATGGCCATCAAAGGCCAGGTGAGGCTCCGTGGGTGCTTGTGTGTGTGTGTGTGTGTGTGCATGTGTGGCATATGTGTGTGTACATGTGTGGGTGTGATGTGTGTGGGTGTGTTTATGTACTTATTACCATGCGGCTTTTACCAATCAACAGCCATCCCAGTTCACTTCTCTTGATGCCAAGATTGCTCGCGTACGGGAGATGAGAAAACTAGAAGTAAGCACGCAGTGGGACTGGATCAGGAATGTGGGTGGGAGTGGTGTGGGAGGGGTCTGTCCCAGGGAGTGGCATTTTCAAATTCAAGGGCATTTACAGCTAGGAAGGAAGGACCACTAGGCAACACAGAACCATGTCACATATGGTCACTGCATGTGCTTTGCATAGGCTGAAGAGAGGAAGGAGAAAAGGCTGGGAAGCTCAAGAAAGGATAGCGACAGCGATCAGGATGGGGAGGAGGATGAAGATGGGGAGGAGGACATGGATGACACGGATGACGAAATGACCGAAGAAGGAAAAGCGGTTTGTGGTGTGGTCTTGAATAGGGAGGTCAAATATCCCTTTGTGTTCATGTAACAGGATAAAAGCACGTTCTTTGATGAGTCCATCCCTCAAGTCTCGGACGTGGATTTCACGGATATGAACCTTTCCAGACCTCTCCTGAAGGCTATAAATGGGCTTGGTTTCACCTCTCCCACTCCAATACAAGCCAACACTATCCCTGTTGCTCTTGTGGGCAAAGACATATGCGCCTGTGCAGCCACTGGAACTGGTGGGTGTGGCATAACATGATGCATCCCACCCCCTGATTCTGACTGTGTGCTGTGTGTGTGTGTGTTGTCACCTGGACCTTTGCAGGTAAGACGGCTGCATTTATGCTGCCCATTCTGGAGAGGCTGCTGTATCGTCCCACACATGTGAAGACGACACGTGTGCTGGTGGTGGTGCCAACGAGGGAGCTAGCCATTCAGGTTAGACATGATTTGATGTCAGCTATAGTGGTGCCGGTAATACTCAACAGTAATACAATTTAATTTGTTGTTCTCTTTACTGTTCGTGATCTCATTTTATGTATTCATTTCTGTGCAGGTTTTCTCTGTTTCAAAGGCGCTGTCCAAGTACACGAAAGTGGAGATATGTCTGGCAGCAGGTGGGAGTGTCATTTTGTTTGTTGCATCCTGCCCAACTTCGTGCTTCAAATAATCCTTAATTGAACATTCTTTCAGGCTCTGTCTGTGCTTAGCAACCACCTTTAGATATCACCTCTAATCTCTTCACCAGAAATGTTCCATCCTAAACAATTGCTTTGATTGGCTTGCAGGCCTGCGTAATTCTTTCATGATTCCCCATACCTCTGTGCCTTGGGATGGGGACATTTCACGGCCACTTTCAGCTTATGGTTTTTGGTCTTGTATTTTCCAGGAGGGCTAGAGAATAAAGGGCAGGAGGTAGCGCTGAGAAAGAACCCTGACATCATCGTTGCCACACCAGGGCGTCTAGTGGATCATCTTCGCAACACTCCCTCCTTCAGTCTCCAGAATATTGAGATATTGGTGCTGGACGAGGCTGACAGGTGTGTGTGGGTGTGGGGGGGAGAGCTGTGTGTATGACGTGTGTGTGGGTGTGGGGGGGAGCTGTGTGTATGACGTGTGTGTGTGTGGGGGGGGGAGCTGTGTGTATGACGTGTGTGTGTGTATGACGTGTGTGTGTGTGTGTGTGTGTGTGTGTGTGTGTGTGTGTGTGTGTGTGTGTGTGACTGCTGTGTGCTTTGTCCTCTATGACCTATGACCTGTGGATGGTTGTTGTCAGGTGTGTGGAGGGAAGAGCCATATAAATTCTCATTCATGCATCACAGACCTTGGTGGGCTTGTGTTAGAGGATTAATTGTGGTAGTAGCTGCATTCACATTTAAGCAAAGGAAGGACAGAAATCAGGCTAACACTGTGTTCGTGAAATTAGTTGTCGAACTCAATATTCAGAAAATTAGTCTCATTGATTCCGTTCGTTATATAAAATATATCATTAGAAAGCTAATCTGTCGCTGAGTTGTCACGAGCAATTCCTAAGTTTGTATCTATTTCTAGTAATAAGCCATACTTATCTATAGTGGAATCGTTCCCGTTTTTAGTTGCAGTAAAACATTGCATAGTACACTTTTTCCCTAGGCCATTGTATTTGAATCTGGCTTGCCCATGAGACTTCATTTTGCATAAACAAAGGACCCAGGTAGTATCAAGCTCGTATTTAGCCTCTTTCTGTGATAACTTGCAGCTGTGGTGTGAACATCGGTCCCGGACTATCGCTTTAGTCTCGTTCCCAGACAACATGACACAATGTTTCTTGCAAAATGTATATAAACCAGTGTCTGGGAACGAGACTAATTACGCAATGCGCACGTATACTACTCGTTTGGGATGCCACTTTTGTGCTCAGAAAGCCAGTGTGTGTGACAAGTGCAATGCAGGTTACTAGTGTTGTAAATGCCAAAATTGCAAGCGCGGTCGACCGAGAAAGGTATCTATAGAGCAGCCTGAACCTTGCAGCCGTAAGGTCTAAATTACGCATGGAAAACACGGTGACTGTCCATCATGAAGTCCCCCGTTGCCATGATGGACTTCTCTATCACTGGAACTATACTGCAAGCATGTTTTTAAATGATGGTGACACACCCCCATATGCAGCGTTTGAGCCGAACTTTTTTACTGGTTGGGCCCACATGAAGAAAAACATGCACCCAGAACTCACCACAAAGGTAAAAGTGTCACACATGAAGAAAAAACATGCACCCAGAACTCACCACAAAGGTAAAAAGTGTAATCTATGAATGCTGGAGAGCAGGACAAAACAAAGAACTCGGCAAAGTAAAGATTCAGCTGCTGGTGTCTATGTCAGATTGCAATTGCAGAAGACCATTAGGCTTAGTGAGCTGACCATTAGGCTCTGTGAGCTGCCCATTAGGCTTAGTGAGCTGCCCATTAGGCTTAGTGAGCTGCCCATTAGGCTTAGTGAGCTGCCCATTAGGCTTAGTGAGCTGCCCATTAGGCTTAGTGAGCTGCCCATTAGGCTTAGTGAGCTGCCCATTAGGCTTAGTGAGCTGCCCATTAGGCTTAGTGAGCTGACCATTAGGCTTAGTGAGCTGACCATTAGGCTTAGTGAGCTGCCCATTAGGCTTAGTGAGGCTGCCCATTAGGCTTAGTGAGCTGACCATTAGGCTTAGTGAGCTGCCCATTAGGCTTAGTGAGCTGTCCATTAGGCTTAGTGAGCTGACCATTAGGCTTAGTGAGCTGCCCATTAGGCTTAGTGAGCTGCCCATTAGGCTTAGTGAGCTGCCCATTAGGCTTAGTGAGCTGTCCATTAGGCTTAGTGAGCTGCCCATTAGGCTTAGTGAGCTGCCCATTAGGCTTAGTGAGCTGCCCATTAGGCTTAGTGAGCTGCCCATTAGGCTTAGTGAGCTGACCATTAGGCTTAGTGAGCTGCCCATTAGGCTTAGTGAGCTGCCCATTAGGCTTAGTGAGCTGACCATTAGGCTTAGTGAGCTGCCCATTAGGCTTAGTGAGCTGCCCATTAGGCTTAGTGAGCTGCCCATTAGGCTTAGTGAGCTGCCCATTAGGCTTAGTGAGCTGCCCATTAGGCTTAGTGAGCTGCCCATTAGGCTTAGTGAGCTGGACCATTAGGCTTAGTGAGCTGCCCATTAGGCTTAGTGAGCTGACCATTAGGCTTAGTGAGCTGCCCATTAGGCTTAGTGAGCTGCCCATTAGGCTTAGTGAGCTGACCATTAGGCTTAGTGAGCTGACCATTAGGCTTAGTGAGCTGCCCATTAGGCTTAGTGAGCTGCCCATTAGGCTTAGTGAGCTGCCCATTAGGCTTAGTGAGCTGCCCATTAGGCTTAGTGAGCTGTCCATTAGGCTTAGTGAGCTGACCATAGGCTTAGTGAGCTGCCCATTAGGCTTAGTGAGCTGCCATTAGGCTTAGTGAGCTGCCCATTAGGCTTAGTGAGCTGCCCATTAGGCTTAGTGAGCTGCCACTTTCAGGAAAAAACTTGCAGTGTATAAAAGTATTGGCAGCAACCACAGGCATCATCTTGCTGTAGTTACAAGCATGGAAGACCTTTGAGTAATGCAGGTGTTTCTGGGAGGAAGAAGGCTAAGGTGTGTTACAGTAACTGTGATAAGCAGAAGGACCTATCAAAGTGGAATAAACAAGAGCTACCGGCCTACTTAATCCACCACAATCTGAAGAAAAGTGGGAACAAACCTGATCTCTTACTTCGTATAAGGCAACACATGGATACTGATTTATTATGCATACTTATTTGGGCGTACACGTATATGTAGTTGATGCAATAATCGGTAATGAACGTAAGTCTGGGTACGAGCGAGGAGCCGCCACTCCCCCATTGAATCTCTCGGCAGGTAAGACACTTGTGTAACACAAGCACGCGTATATCTACACGACACATTAGTACAAATTTGGCTATTTCCAAATGAATCCAACCTAAATGCGTTCATTTTGAGCGTGACAAGGTGTAGGAATTTCAGTTACGGGCTAAACCCGTGAAGGTAAAGGGTCGGTTATCAGTACGGCCGGTATTAAGCAAAAAATCATCTGAAAGAGTTGCTCAACAAGACTCAGCCACCATATGAGACTAATTTTTTATTGTTAGATGTTCGACATAATGGGCTTAAAAAGTCGTCAAATTTCATGGAAGCGGTGTTAACTGACATTGTCTGTTGATTTGTGTCATTTAAGAAGGGTTGCCATGGTTAACTGTGGTTACAATACTTTCTGTGGGCAGTTAATGGTTAAGGACATGTATGTTCAATTAACCACAGCAACCCTGCATTTAAGGTCAATGCCAGTCATGGGATAGTCTGACTATTAACTCTTTTGCACCTATTGGTCTGGGCACTGCTTGTGGTGGTCACAGGACCACTTGTTCAATTGATGGTTTTGTGGCCAAAAACATATTGTTAAAGGGAAAAGTCCTTCAGTGTGTCAAACTTTGTATGTTTTTCCATAAACATGAAATTCTTCGCTGATATTGTCTTCCACGAATCGTCTGTAAAGCAGTTAGTGATATAAATTACTTTCTCCGCTGTGAGTTAATGAATGCTCATGGGGAATGGTGATATTGTATAATTACTTGTAGAGTGTAGAGAGTGTTATTGTGGTGATATGGCTGTGATGTGAGCTGTGTGGGATATGTGGTGTGGGGTGGCTGTGATGTGAGCTGTGTGGGGATATGAGGTGTGGGGTAGCTGTGATGTGAGCTGTGTGGGATATGAGGTGAGGTGTGGGGTGGCTGTGATGTGAGCTGTGTGGGGTGGCTGTGATGTGAGCTGTGTGGGATATGAGGGGTGGGGGTGTGGGATATGAGGGGTGGGGTGTGGGATATGAGGGGTGGGGTGTGGGATATGAGGGGTGGGGTGTGTGGTGTGGGGTGGCTGTGATGTGAGCTGTGTGGGATATGAGGGGTGGGGTGGGGTGTGTGGTGTGGGGTGGCTGTGATGTGAGCTGTGTGGGATATGAGGGGTGGGGTGGGGTGTGTGGTGTGGGGTGGCTGTGATGTGAGCTGTGTGGGATATGAGGTGTGGGGTGGGGTGTGTGGGGATATGAGGGTGGGGTGGGGTATGTAGGATGGGGTGGGTTGCGAGGATGCATCCGCAGCTCTTGTCATTCTATGATGTGGTGTGTGTCTCTGAATTGGTACACAGAATGTTGGATGAGCACTTTGCGGATCAGATGAATGAGATCATCCAGTCTTGTCCCAAGAAGAGGCAAACAATGTTGTTCTCAGCCACCATGACAGACCAGGTACGTTTGGGATGCATCACCATTGACAACCTCGGTCTGTTACCACAAAAGTCTAGGTACCCAGGCACCACCGTGGCTACAGTGTCATGCTACGTGTGTTGCGTGCGCACATGTGTTCAGAACCTTAATGTGTGTTGGTAGTCGAGATTGATTTGAAGATGTGACCAGTAGTTTGCACTGTCCAGTGTCTGGTACTCCATGCAGCTTCGGATTTGGCTTTCTTGTGCACCAAATTCATAGCTGTCTGCTTCAGTCTCACTCGTGCTAACTGCATTTGGATGGTCAATTGATTGTTTACATAAGGTTTTGGGGTGATTTTGTAGGCATGTTCAACTTAAAGGGGAAGTGGAGGTAACTTCTAAGTTCCTGGACGAGAGCATCTCTTTTTGCTTAGAGGCAAAGCTTTATGCTTGTCAAATTCGGTGAAGTTGTCTACAAAGAATGTTTCCTGCAACACAGAAACACTTATTTTACACCACATGTATGCCAAAATACTTGGCTTTGCTCGCAAAAGAGTTAAGGTCGATTGTATGTCAGTGGTACTACACCCGATGCATTCAGTCTGAAGTGCATGGGGAGCCCATGACTACCCCATGTTCGCACCAAGTAAATGTGAGAGGCAGTCAATAGAGCCTTGTGACCACTCGCATTGTGAGCAGGGGTGGTCCTCTTAATAAGAGCAGATGTACTGACAATGTGATGATGGCACCATCCTCAATAGTGGCATCAGCTGGTCTCTCCCTCGATTTTGTGAAGGGGGAGCTTTTCGCCCACTAACCCATGACTGGTCTGTGACCTATTCTGCTTCTTGGGGTCTGTCTTCATGTGACCTGTTCTGTGTCAGCTTCCTGTGTGGTTGCGGTCGTGTTTGTACTACTTTTTGCCTTGGCGTAGGTGCAAGACCTTGTCCGGCTGAGCTTAAATCACCCTGTAAGGGTGTTCGTGGATAGCAACACTGACACTGCCAGTAACTTGAGCCAAGAGTTTGTGCGTATCAAATCGAAAAAAGAAGATGAAAGAGAAGCAATCCTAGCAGGTTCCTCACCTTTCCATCTCCACTCTTCTTCTCTACCTTCCCTCCCTCACCTCACTAAATTAAAGTATATTCATGATGCCATCCATGTGCCTTCTAGCTCTGTGCTGTCGGACTTTCACTGACCATTGCCTGGTGTTTCTGCCCACGAAGAAGCTGGCCCATCGCTTGAGGGTGGTCCTGGGCCTGCTGGGAAGGAAGGCAGCCGAGTTGCATGGAAGCCTCTCGCAGATGCAGGTGTGGTGTTCAGCTGTGCTGGTCCAGTGTTCAGCTGTGCTGGTCCAGTGTTCAGCTGTGCTGGCCCAGTGTTCAGTTGTGCTGGTCCAGTGTGGGTGTTGATTTGATTGCTGTTTGCTCTGTGCCCACCACAGAGAATGGAGGCACTGAAACAGTTCAAGGAGAGCGAGGTTGATTTCTTGTTGGCGACCGATTTAGCTGCACGAGGATTGGACATTGAACGTGTAAAAACGGTATGGTACATCTTGTGGAAACTGTATGTGGGAGGATTCTGATCCCAAACTGTTTTTGTCTGTTAATTAAAGGTTATTAACTTTGCCATGCCAGCCACAGTGAAGCAGTATATACATAGAGTTGGTAGGACAGCACGTGCAGGGCGCAGTGGGAGGTGAGTGGTTGGGTGTGGTTGTGTGTGTGTGTGTGTGTGTGTGTGTGTGTGTGTGTCTCCTAAGCTCCTAGTATTATATATGCTCTGCAGATCAATAACACTAGTTGGGGAGAAGGAGCGCAATTGTTGAAAGATGTTGTCAAGTCAGCCAAGTGTCCCGTGAAGAGTAGAGTCATCTCGTCTGGTGCGTACGAATACCAGGTGCCAATGGATATCAGTTATTAGCTCTGTGTGTGTGTGTGTGTGTGTGTGTGTGTGTGTGTGTGTGTGTGTGTGTGTGTGTGTGTGTGTGTGTGGTGTGTGTGTGTGTGTTGTGTGTGTGTGTGTTGGTGTGTGTGTAGAAGTGGTAGTACGATATCGAGACAAAATCAAGAAGTTGGAGTCAGAAATTCATGAAATATTGAAAGCAGAAGAGGAGGAGAAACAGGTGTGTGTGTGTGTGGGCATACTGTAATAAGGTGTGGTTTGGGTGTGGCTCAGGAAATGACTGATTTTCTTGTCTACTCAGCTTCGCATATCAGAAATGGAAGTGAAAAAAAGCCTGCAACATGATAGAACACCAGGGGGAGATTTTCAGTCGGCCTGCCAGGACATGGATCCAGAAGACTGCTGGGACCAAGAGAACCTGCAGGTAACTAGGGAAGAGGATGTGCCTCTGTGGGAGGGGGGGGGGGGAGGAGATGCTTCTGAAGAGGGAGGGGGAGGGACCTCGAGAGGGAGGATAAGACTATTATTCTGGTTCATCACTAGGGGAAGAACCAATATCCCAGCACCAGCAAGTAAGAAGGCGAAACACAATAGGACGAGGAAAGATGAACAGGTGAGGGGGGCATTATTTGGGGGGTTGGAACTCAGTGATGGGGACCTTTCCCTAATAGCCTGAAGAGAAAGCTGCCAGGTTGGAAATGGAGTATCAGGCGAGGGCTGCTAAGAGGGAGCGAAGGAGCAAGAAGATGTACGTTGTCGCTCCTGTGCAGAAAGGCAAACCCAAGAAAGGTGTGGTATGAGAGTGACTTGATGGTGGAGGTGTGTGCCCTGAGACTGATGGAGGTTGTTTGTACTTCCAGGGAAGTCGCAGAAGCGTCCTGTTATTAAGGCATTTGACAGGGAACTTACCAACACAACAAACAAGGCCTTGAAAGAGTTTAGAAGGTGCGAAGGGTTCATTCATATTTGTGCAATAATTTAAGTAGAGTTATTCATTATTAATTCATTATTGTAATGATTGCCTAGATTGTATGCTACTTAATTTCCTTACGAGACTCTTTATTTTTGGTTGAGACACTGATTTCTCCATTTAGTTCTGCAACAAAGGGGCCTATTGGAGGGAAGAAGTCTAGTGGTGGTGGGAAGAAGTCTAGTGGTGGTGGGAAGAAGTCTAGTGGTGGGAGGAAGTCTGGTGGGGGAAATAATTTTGGGTGAACAAAGAAGCCAAAAGGAGGGAAATTCGGTGGAGGAGGAAAGCCTAGTGGTGGAAAGAAGTTTGATGGTGGAAGGAATTTTGCAGCGAAGAAGGGGCAAACCAAGGTATTAAGAAAGTTGTATGGATAATTGGATAACTGTCTGCATTCATTTTATAGCCGCAAGTGATGGCGAGGTGCTGAATTGGAGTTTTGAAGCAACGCAAGACTGGAACAGTGTTATTTTTGCTGCTGTTTTGTCGCTGCATTGGCAGAGGGATGGTGTGAACATGAACACAATGTGTTGCGCTATTTTTAATTGCAAAGGGAGAATCGTCGTGATCCCATGCAATTCACCCCGACGTTGTATATGGGATAGTTTGATTAAATATCGTTAAATTATCGGAGGCACGTGCTTTAATCAGCGGTATCCGTGGCATTTTATCTCGCGTATAGCTTACACAGACGGTATCACGCCACTGATAGGGCACGCCCACTTTCTTGACTACTACGATAATTAGCACCCATAAGTCGATTATAATGAATAGTATGTTCCGTTTAGCAGTACCAGAAACGTTACCTCGCTTCCTATGTGCCCGGACTATGGCAAGAGAGGCAGGAAGAACGAAGCTGCTCAACGTTGAGACAATGAATCCCAACGTGCGAGTGATGGAATACGCCGTCAGAGGAAGGTCCCACTAGAGGCGATGAAGATAAAACAAGAACTGGAACAGGCAAGTGTATGTAAACACGTACTACTTTCAATTTAATTTAGAGGAGTGTCTCTGGTTGGATGTGACAACTGTATTGCTCTATGCACTTACTAGTTACCCGTATAGTGACTGCATTCTCTTCTCCTTCATTTGACGATGCGTTCATATATGTGCGCACAATGCACGCCGCAGGGTTCGACCAAATACCCCTTCAAGAAGGTTCTCTTTGCGAACATTGGCGACTGCCACGCAATGGGACAGAAGCCCATAACTTTCGTTCGCCAAGTTTTGGCAGCAGGTGTTCTCCCTGAATTGATGAGTAAAGATTTGTTTCCGAGCGATGTTACTGAAAGAGCTCGTGCTGTCCTTCAAAGTGCTAGCGGTCACAGCTTAGGTGTGTTACAAATTGTAATTACTTCTTACACCGCTCTTACGCTGTAATACATATGCAATGGCCCTGTGGCTTAGTTGGTTATAGCGCCTGTCTAGTAAACAGGAGATCACCGGTTCGAATCCGGTCAGGGCCTTTTATTATTTTTAATAGTTTTTAACTATATTGGCTTGCTTTTTGTTGTAATTGATTATTTTGATCTGTCAAGTGTAATTGATTATTTTGATCTGCCCTTGACATCATGCTTATGCTCGGCCTGATGTATAGACATTCGTTTTGTTTTTTGTTTCATCACACCTCTTCCCTATGCTTATTGTTCCTTTTTTCTTACCTTTGAGTGCAAATTTTATCATGGCGGCCCTGTGGCTTAGTTGGTTATAGCGCCTGTCTAGTAAACAGGAGATCACCGGTTCGAATCCGGTCAGGGCCTTTTTTTTTTTTTTTTCCCCCCATTATCTATTATTTATTTATTTATCAAAAATTTTTTTTTCCCGCTTATATTAGGATCCTACACGGACTCCCGAGGACTGCATGTGGTTCGAAAACATGTTGCGGAGTTTCTGGAGAAAAGGGATGGCTTTCCAGCTGACATGGACTGCATCTACCTGATCAACGGAGCCAGTGAAGGTATCAAGCAGATCATGAAGCTGGCTATACAGCGCGACAGGAAAGTGGGGTTCTTGCTGCCTATCCCTCAGTACCCATTATACACTGCCTGCATTGCAGAGAACAATGCTGACGTGGTGAGAGAGCAGAGGGGGGAGACATAGGGGACAAGAGCCAGCTGGGTAGACAGGGACAAAGCTGAGGATAAAAAAGTGGGGTACAGTTTGCAAATGTAGTTGGGCTGTATGTATGTGAACAGTGTTTTTAGGAATGAAGAAAGTCTGTGCACCTGGACAGAGTTGAGTACATTTGGACAGTGTGGGTACATTTGAACAGATTGGGTACATTTGGACAGTGTGGGTACATTTGGCATTTGGACAGATTGGGTACATTTGGACAGAGTGGGTACATTTGGACAGGCATTTGGACAGAGTTGGGTACATTTGAACAGTGTGGGTACAGCTGAGTACATTTGGATACAGTTGGTACATAGGCTGAGTTCATCTGGGCACAGTTCAGTACATGCATAAAGTATACAATGTACATACAGACATATCTTGTACATAGCGGGAGAGAAGCCACTTGGGTGCACACGCATGTGGAGTTTTGTTACGTGTGGTGAGGGCAAATGATGCCACCAGTCAGCCATTTTGCAGAGGAGTTGGAAGGCGTTTTCGAGAGTGCACATGCAACCGCAGAGCAAAGTATTTAGGAGAGGGGGGACTGTTATGGGGAACATATGCACCTGAAGATGACAAATATATTTATTGCTTTTCATCTATTACGTAGTACACAGCAAGACCATGCATTGTGCCACACATTACTGCTATGGAATAGCCATATGTGTGACTGTCATGTCCAATGACATCCAAAGGTACCCTATTATCTGGACGAGGACAACAATTGGGCGATCAGTGTGGACACCCTTCGCAAGTCCATTGCAGAGGGGAGAAAGCACTGCGAGCCATCCATGATGATCTGCATCAACCCAGGCAACCCCACTGGTGAGCTCCTTTAAACGACAATAGCAGTTATTGTGCTGTGGAAAGGAAAGGGAGTGGCTGATATGAGGAAGTATTATGTTGTCACTAGGCCAGCTCCTTAATGAAGAGAACATGAAACAGATCATCCAGTTCTGCCATAAGGAGCAATTGGTTTTACTGGCTGATGAGGTATGATATATTGTGTGTGTGTGTGTGTGTGGTGTGTGTGCTGTGTTGTGTGTGGTTGTGTGTGTGTGTGTGTGTGTGTGGTGTGCTGTGTGCTGTGTTGTGTGTGTGTGTGTGTGTGTGTGTGTCTGCTCATCACTGGAGTGTTACTGCTACCTTTCCAAAAAGGTTGCTTGTACCAGGAGAACGTGTGTACAAGGAAGGGGCAAAGTTTGTCTCCTTCAAAAAGGTGCTCAGGTCCATGGGTCCAGAGTACGACAAATTCCAACTTGTGTCATTCAACTCCATCTCCAAAGGCTATTTGGGCGAGTAAGACTGGGCATGAGGGCATACTATTATAGACTAAAGGGCATCATATGAAGACTGCACTGAGCATGGAAGGACATAATACTCTAGACCACATCAGTTGCAACAGAAGCATGTCCATCAAACCTCCGTTTCCTTTTCCTTTCGTTAGGTGTGGTCTCAGAGGTGGCTATATGGAGCTGATAGGGTTTGACAGCGCCATGATGGGGCAAATATACAAGATGTCTTCAGCTATGCTTTGCTCAACGTCCGTTGGACAGGTTTGGTGTTGGATTCACTGCCCCACGTCCTGTGCCCCCCTCTCCCTCTAATCCCGTGTCCCCTCTCCCTCTAATCCTGTGCCCCCTCTCCCTCTAATCCCGTGTCCCCTCTCCCTCTAATCCTGTGCCCCCCTCTCCTCTAATCCTGTGCCCCCCCTCTCCCTCTAATCCTGTGCCCCGGCCCCTCTCCCTCTAATCTTGTGCCCCCCCCTCTCCCTCTAATCCTGTGCCCCCCCCTCTCCCTCTAATCCTGTGTCTCCCTCGCACCCCTGACCCTCTACAGACTGTAACTGATGTGCTTGTCAATCCACCACGACCTGGGGAACCATCATATAAGACCTTTCAAGAGGTACGTATGTGTGCTTGGACAACAACTCGTATCTAAGTGACCAATTGTGACATAAATAATTGGCAGGGTAGGGTGTACAGATCCTGAAGAACTCAATAACACATTCCTGTTGTAATACCATAGAGTATAAATCTTACACTGCTTAGCAACACCTTAGTTCACTAAGCATGGAGGTGGAGTTGCAGGCACACTGAACCTATACATGTTGTCCTTGAAACTGGTGGTAACTTGTGGCCAAAGTGTACATTTCTGCAGATAGTAATGAAGTCTCCAACCGTCTGCCTATGTGGCACCCACACACACACACACACACACACACACACACGCGTATATGTCCAGTTACCAATATTGATGGCCACACTGTTCACAGGAGCGTGGATCAGTTCTCAGCGCCCTTCGCAGGAAGGCTAAACTGGTGACCGAGGGTTTCAATGCAGTCCCTGGTGTCCACTGCAATGAGGTGCAGGGAGCAATGTACGCCTTCCCAAAGATCAACATCCCTGCCGCAGCCCAAGCTGATGCAGAGGCAAGGGAGAGAAATTTATTTTATTTTTTTATATATTTTATATATTTTTTTTAACGGGATAGTTGCTATGTTCTGTACACTCCTACCCTCTCCCCCACACACACATACACCACACACACACACACATACACCACACACATACACCACACACATACACCACACACACACACCACACACACACACACACACACACACACACACACACACACTCAGGCCAACAACATGCAACTGGACGAATACTACTGTTTGATGTTCTTGAGAGAGACAGGTGTGTGTGTTGTTCCCGGCAGCGGGTTTAGACAGATCCCGGGAACTTGGCATTTCAGGTACCCAGATTACCTTATGTAGACCCCACCCACACATAATCACTGGCATTCCCTCACATGACATAGGACAACCATCTTACCCCCTGAGGAGGACATCAAATTACTGTTACAGAGGTTTGCTCAGTTTCACACAAACTTTGTCCAAAGATATTCCAGATAAGGAGCGTCACTGAGACCACAGCAAACTAAAATTTTGTCCAGCTCTGTTCTATGTGTTGTTGTTCCTTAAGAAAGTATATGCGCACTGCTCTCTGACTCCTTCCCAAACTCCCCCGATTCCATGTTTTGTGAGACTTGCGTCGATTGCTCCAATGTGTCCATGCTATCCTCCTCCCCATCCTCGCTAAAATCGTAGCGAGGCATGGAGAAGCCCTTGGAGAGGAGGTAGGTCCGGAGGTGTGGGGGGAGGGAGGTCAACTGGTGCACTGTCTCTCTGACTGGCCCTGGGTGCGAGAAAGCCAAGGCCTCACGGATCTCCCATTTGCACACTTCCGACAGACTCCTCAATCGATCTGAACGGGAGAGTACACATAAAATGGGGTAGGGGAGACACAATAGCCACAACTGATGTGACCTGGTAAACAAAATATGTAATTAGGAGTAAGTACTGTTAAGTACTGTAGAGCATAAGCTATATGAAAGATGCACTGAAAGAAGCCCATGCTGGTGGTGTCTGATGGAGTTTACTAGATGGTTGACGATTTTTTACATGGATGCACAAGTATGTAAGGAGGGAGGGAAGAAATACGGGAAGGAGTGGAAGATGATTAAAGAATTCTTCCCTCTGTTCGGTATTGTGGATTCATTTTCAATTTCACAAACATTTGTACCTCCTCCATGTTCTACCTGACCCCAGCACCAGCTGCCCTTCACCCTCACTCACTAGACTTGTCCCTGAGCAGTCCCTCTAATCTCTTCGACACCACACTGATGTCACGAGCTTTCTCTCCTAGATAGTTGGGCTTCAGTACACTGGCCCCGTACTCCAAAAAGGTGTTCACCAGGTCCCAATCTGGTGGGAACAGCCTCACGATGGCATGGAACGCAGTGTCTCCATTGGCGTCGTCCGTGACCACGTGCACAGGTGCTCCATGATCCAGCAGCAAAACGATCATCTCCCTCAACCCCCTTGAATCATTGTCCCCTTTGCAGTTGAGGAACCGCTCAACGGCCTGACGCATGGGCTGAAGCCTCTGCTGGTTGTAGGCGTTTACGGGAGCCCCTACAGGGAGAAGGGGTGTGGTCATCAACAGCTACAGGTGGTGTTCACAGGGTTAAGATGCTTCCTTGTACAAACACTGCTTTGTCATGTGCACTACACTTTTTCTGTTCCTAAAAATGCAGGATGTATCACACATGTACTGTTGTGAATAGTTCAAAGACATAATTGATGGTTGCTGCATGGCTGTGTGGGGAATGGAGGGGGGGTGGGGGCCTGTGTGATGAAGCTGCATTTCTGTGGTATGGCAACAATGCAGCCTGCAACCACCAACCATCTGACAGTGACAAACACACACAATTACATGGTACTTAAAACTAACAAGATGCAGATAAATTAACCACACACACACACACACACACACGCACACACACAAACACACACACACATACACACACACACACACACAAACAACACACACACACATACACACAAACAACACACACACACACACATACACACAAACAACACACACACACACACACATACACACACACGCCATCAAACTACCAGCCTCTAGAAGCAATCGAAGACATTCTGCATGTCCACTTGCTACAGCAAGGTGAACCACACTGTTTTCTTTGGCATCCTTCACATTGACATCAGCACCTATAATGTGTACAC
Source organism: Ephydatia muelleri (assembly GCA_013339895.1). Lineage (NCBI taxonomy): Eukaryota > Metazoa > Porifera > Demospongiae > Spongillida > Spongillidae > Ephydatia > Ephydatia muelleri. Next base: position 1,420,375 of record JABACO010000018.1, read on the forward strand.
ACACACACACACACACACACACACACACACACACACACACACACAGCCAATAAAATACGCTGCTATTGCATGGGGATTAGTATCAGAGACTAGTACCGTTGCAATCATTGTGTACTGATAAAGGCACGGTACTGAAGGGAGGGCGTACGACACCGTTTTTTTGGAAGGAAAAACGTCGTAACTAGAACTAAAATGATGCAGTTGCCACAAAGAACGAATGATTAGAACTGTTTTACTATTAGAAATGAGATATTGAAGAGCACATGCCAATGTTTACAACCATCTACTAGGTTTTATTAATTCGTTACAACGTATGCACAGCAAGTTTATATACTGCACTTACCATAATTCAGCAGGAGTTGCACATTCTTTATAGAGCCCATCGTAATAGCTTCAAGCAGAGGTGTAGCTCCAGCCTTGTCTTTTAGGTCAATCAGATAAGCCAGCTACAAGGTAAAGGAAACTTTGCATCAATTTTCCAAAGTAGCCATCCATTACAAATGCTGTCCCCACCAACAAGCCTTCTTACCCACCTTTCAACCAGATACCTGTTATATAGTACACCACACACCACCACCAAAGTCCACCCACAAGGTCACTTCTCTCCCAAGCTCCACCCACCTCTCCACTCGTCTTGGCCTTCTCGAGGACCAGCTGGTATGTGGCATCATTGTCCCTCCGGGGGAGGGGCTTCGTGCTGTCCCCACCACTCCCCTTCCTCTCCTCCATAAAGGGACCACACCTGTGCAGGAGCCCCGCCCCCTCTTCGTTGACGTGGTCGGTGAGTTTAGCCTTGGAGTGGTAGAGGAGGAGCTTCATGGTGGCCTCGTCACACCCCGCATGCATGGCTAGAAGCACCGCTGTGTTGCCAGACTTGTCCCTCAGGTCTGGATCTGCACCTGTGTGGGGAGGTGGGTGGGATTGATGATGGTGGGATGGTGGTATTAGTGATGGTGGGATGGTGAGATTGGTGATGGTGGGATGGTGGTATTGGTGATGATGGGATGGTGGTATTGGTGATGGTGGAATGGTGGTATTGGGGATGGTGGGATGGTGGTATTGGTGATGGTGGAATGGTGGTATTGGTGATAATGGGATGGTGGTATTGGTGATGATGAGATGGTGGTATTGGTGATGGTGGAATGGTGGTATTGGTGATAATGGAATGGTGGTATTGGTGATAATGGGATGGTGGTATTGGTGATAATGGGATGGTGGTATTGGTGATGATGGGATGGTGGTATTGGTGATGATGGGATGGTGGTATTGGATGGATGCAAGGTAGTGGCTTAGGTGGTAGTGCATCACGACCCATTTCTAGCTTATGGCTGATGATATCACATAGCTCTCTGCATGTCAAGATACAATGTCCTCACCGTAGTTCAGCAGAAGCTGCAAATTCTTTATGGAGTGCACTCTGATTGCGTCGTGCAAAGGAGTGTTGCTTGCTTTGTCCACCAGGCCAATCATCGCAGCTAGCTGGAGGGGTTGGTACATAGACATACCACCCCAAATATCCACCTGCCTCACATACCCATCTCCACCTGTCTCACACACACTCTCCCATCTTTCCACCCTGAACACACTTGACTATGGCCGAACTATTTTTCACCCCATGATGTACAGTACCAAACCCATCTCCACCTACTCACCACACCCTTCCACCAAACTCCATACCCGTTTTTCTGGACAATAGCCATGATGACATCATCACTAGGTTGGGCTGATCTAATGACGTGGAATGTCAAATACTTCATCACCATGACTTTAGCTTGCACATACCAGAAACAATCATGTGTTCGTCATAGCTTGATCATGTGCCAAAGGGAGGGTATGGCTACATGACAAAGTGAGGGTGTGGCTATGTGATGAAGTGAGGGTGTGGCTATGTGATGAAGTGAGGGTGTGGAAATGAGGGTGTGGCTATGTGATGAAGAGGGTGTGGCTATGTGATGAAGTGATGGTGTGGAAATGAGGGTGTGGCTATGTGATGAAGTGAGGGTGTGGCTATGTGATGAAGTAAGGGTGTGGCTATGTGATGAAATGAGGGTGTGGCTATGTGATGAAGTAAGGGTGTGGCTATGTGATGAAATGAGGGTGTGGCTATGTGATGAAATGAGGGTGTGGCTATCTGATGAAATGAGGGTGTGGCTATGTGATGAAGTAAGGGTGTGGCTATGTGATGAAATGAGGGTGTGGCTATGTGATGAAGTAAGGGTGTGGCTATGTGACAAAGTGAATTGCATTGCTCATTGCTAATTGCACTGCATAATTTAGGTGTGCCCAACGTAGATGTGCCTCAGCTCTCTCAATGCATGCAATGGGTACTCTCCCAGCATGCTGATGACATTATCAGTACTTAAGGGTCCAAGAAAAGGGGCTGACTTCACCTATCAAACTCCACCCACCTCTCCGCTCGTCTTGGCCTTCTCGAGAACCAGCTGGTATGTGACATCGTTGTCCCTCCGGGGGAGGGGCTTCGTGCTGTCCCCACCACTCCCCTTCCTCTCCTCCATAAAGGGACCACACCTGTGCAGGAGCCCCGCCCCCTCTTCGTTGACGTGGTCGGTGAGTTTAGCCTTGGAGTGGTAGAGGAGGAGCTTCATGGTGGCCTCGTCACACCCCGCATGCATGGCTAGAAGCACCGCTGTGTTGCCAGACTTGTCCCTCAGGTCTGGATCTGCACCTGTGTGGGGAGGTGGGTGGGATTGAGGGGAAGAGGGTGAGGCTTAATAGTGAGGGTGAATGAAGGAGTGGTGACAGCAGAAGGCCAGTAGGTGTCTTGGGGGTGGCAGGGAGGGGGGCTAAAGTTGTCAGGGGTTTTAAGAAAGGGAGATTAAGGTCAGCTGGTTTCAAGAGAGGACTAATGTGACATACCACTGTGTGTGCATGTGTGTGTGGTGTGTATGCGTGTGCAGACATAAAAAGAGGACCTCGTGAAGAGAATACTTGAAGGTAATGGGAAGTATATATGGGGTGGAAGGAGAGAGCAGAGGTGGGGTGGAAGGAGAGAAGAGAACAGAGGTGGGGTGGAAGGAGAGAGCAGAGGTGGGGTGGAAGGAGAGAGCAGAGGTGGGGTGGAAGGAGAGAGCAGAGGTGGGGTGGAAGGAGAGAGCAGAGGTGGGGTGGAAGGAGAGAGCAGAGGTGGGGTGGAAGGAGAGAGCAGAGGTGGGGTGGAAGGAGAGAGCAGAGGTGGGGTGGAAGGAGAGAGCAGAGATTGGGAGAGGTGAGGGGTGGAATGGAGACACTGATAGGGGAAATGGAGATGGGGGTACGTGCGTACGGGAGAACAATAGGACCTCAACGCAAGGGAAGTCAGCGAGGGCACAGGATGCGTGGAGAGGTGTTCGCATCTTCTTGTCTGACGATATTCTCACATTCACCCAAGCACCTGTGAAAATAGATCATAAAACGCAATATTGTACCTGGGGGAAGGCTAGATTTAACAAGCACGAGTAGTGGAGTAGCACACACGTGGATATACTTCGCACACAAACACGCCGTCACTTGAATGGGCGCACCATGAATGAAATTCATGTACATACCGTATTTTATCAGCACCTTTAATGTCGACGGCTGCTTCCACCTGACCGCCAGATGACACATCTTCGACAGAAAAACCGGTTCCTTCAAATAGTCTGTCATCGCGATGATCCTTTCTGTGCTGTAGTCGTTGCCGAGTAGAATGTAGTTTGATACGATGTCTTTCGTCTGGAACACGCTGCTGTATTGTATCTTATCCATCTCGGTGTGCCACTTGAAGCACTTTTCCTCTAGTACCTTAAACCTTTCCTCCGTTTGCTGCTTAATTTCCTCTTCGTCGGAGGACGCCTCGTCGGAGTCGCCCCCCTCGCGAGCCCGCTCTTCCAACAACATGGCTAAGTAGTCGCTTTGGTGATGGTAGCCCTTGTGCATCCTGAGGTACTTCATTCGCTCCGAGTGCCTGCCATGTTCCATCTCCTCCATGTCCTTTAGCTTGCCCATTCGAATCAGCTTCTCCATTTTGTGATAGAAGGGTTTTCTGTACTTCTCTGTCGTCCCATATCTCAGAAAGTGGTCGTAACGGCTTTTCCTTGTAGTGAACCTTTGCAAGTATGCACGACCCTTCTCCTCTGCATCTGTGTTCAACTCCATCTAATCTACAGTTAGCACGTGAGTTCCTGGCGGCTATGATCGACAGGCCATTTTAAAAGGGGGTAAACCCTGGTCCGGCCCCCCAAAAAACAAAAAAAACGGGAATGTACCGGTGTATCACGTGCACCTTCAGCTATCAAGTCTCCACGACAATGTGGAAGTTCAGAAATCAATTCTGATCCGCCTGTGACTGTGACCCGATGAACAAATTAGAACATCCGGCCCCAATACTAATTATATGAGTGTGCTTTAAAACTTATATATATTTTATTTACCCGGATTACACAAGGAAGCATACATCATATCGCAGTAATCAATTAGCAAGGATAACGAGATATATGTCTCAGTTCTCTGGCATTAGGTGGTGTTTATGGGAATGATACTATATTCATGAATAAAATTAGGTCATTAAAAGTATACCACATCCTGGATAGAGGCGTGGTTTTAAACAATCACTTTTCGTATGGCTGAATCTGAACCACCGTTGGAGGACATCTTTAAAAAGTTCTGCAGCTTTGGCGCCAAGGACTCCCCGTCTTCAATGGACGGGACGAAGTTCGCCAAGTTTTGCAAGGACATGAAGCTGTTAGATAAGAACCTCACAACCACGGATGTCGACATAATATTCGCCAAAAGCAAACCGTGAGTTGTTGTTCTATCAGGCATGCCCGTAAATTAACCCGTTCTGCCCCTATACCCTACGCGCGTAGCAAGACGGAGCGCAAGATGACTCTCGAGCAGTTCGAAGTCGCGCTCGGTTTTCTGGCGGAAAAGAAGTACCCTGGACAACCAGATGGAGTGGAAAAACTCAAAGCACGCATCGCAACTGGGTCGGGTCCCCTTACTCACGGAGTTACTGTGAGTTTACTTTGCTTGTAACAATCATGTTTATGTTTATGCGACGAAGACGGATTACCCCTATTACATCATTTTGCCTGTCCGGTGACCTTAGGGTAAGGTTACCTATTGTGGTGATAAAAATAAGATTAAGTAACAGCTACAACTGAACGTCAGTAGCGTCATGTAGTTTCTTGGCTGAATATTTATTTCGAAGGTTGAATTTATTAAAGGCTACAAATATCTGATGGGTCTTTTGTAAGAGGTTTCAAATCCATTATTATATAAGTGAACCAAATAATTCCTCATAAAAACTGAAGTCTGTAATGATTCCTAATCTACTCATCCAGCCATTCGCTGGTTATGTGCAGCATAAAATAGTAACCAGTAAGTGTCATTGCTTTGTATGTCCATTCACGAGGTTACATTGAGGGTGGGGGAAAGATGAAGGATGAGAGTTATTGCAGTCATGAGTCTTATGACAAGCTTTCTTGTCCTTTTTCCTAAGGTGACAGACACCTCTGAGGGTACACAGCGTATGACAGACACATCCAAATACACTGGCACCCACAAGCTTCGGTTTGACGAAGAGGGCAAAGGAAGGGGCCTTGCAGGGAGGGACTCGGTTGCCAAGGGACATGGGATGTCCCCTGGCAGTGTGAGCAGCCAGCAAGCATATGTTTCTGGCTATAAGCACGAAGGAACTTACTCCCTCGACAAGAGCAGTCCAAAGACAGAAGCTAAGGTTCACTTTGTCTACAATATTGATGCAACATATCACATTTAAATATTCTGCAGGTGAAAAAGATGCCTACCAAGACAGAGAAGTCAGATAGACCTTCTGATGGTAAGGATAAGGCACAGGACAAGACAGATTCACCGGAGAAGGTACAGGCAGGCAAATCTTGTGGGGAGAAGGCTCACAGGGCCCCTGAGGGAAAGGCAACTGGGGAGAAATTGCATGAGGACAAACCTCCTGGGGAGAAATCTGGAAAGGCCGTTGGTACGAAGGTTTCAGGTGAGGAGTCTAAAGAGAGCAAAGCTTCAGTTGGGAAAAGTCAGGCCCAGGGCGAGAAGAAAGATATCTACGATCGACTCACAGATCCGTCCACTTACCATGCTACCCACAAGCACCGTTTTGACAGCTCGGGAAAAGGTCGAGGGCTTGAAGGAAGAGATGCCCCTGCAAAAGGGGCAGGCATGAGTCCAGGATCTGTCAAGTCCCAGGCTGCCTACGTCACTGGATACAAACACGAAGGAACTTATGGCAAGGCAAAGTGATGCCTGTTGCATGTGTTCTTCGACACAGGCTGCACAGTACAATTTTCTTTGTTGCTTTTTGTTGTGTTAAAAAATGTAGTTATCTCTAAGCAATAGTTCCTTATCTTCTTATCTGGTCAGTCACTTTAATGTAAGTGCCACAAAACTCTGGCTCAAATGGAAGGACTGCAAGGAGATGGGGACTCTAGCCGCTCTTCAGTCAAACTGAATTCACAACAAATTAGCTCATCAAAGACAAACCCTCACATCACTGTATACCGATAATGTGTGCTTTGTTTCAGAGAACCAAGATCTCTATGCGAAATAAGACGCCATGCAAGATTTGGGAAGCCTGTTTAAGGCTCCTTCTAGTTCCCTGGTCATGTGGCCTTAGCAGAATCATTCTTTATCCATGCTTAGTTCAATCCACTGCTGTTGTTATGCAATCAGCTTTCTTGAAAAGCTCGTTGCGTTTTGAGCATTTCTTTGACATTATGTTAGCCTGATGAGATCAGCAATTTAGAAAACAGAAGTAGCCAACGAAAGCATTGTGCATGTAGTTTTCAATTGAAAACAACGACTGCTCAACACGTTAATGATCTTATTTGCTCGGAGCTATAATCAAACTTGAATGATTGAAAAAAAAAAAAACTTTTCTTTTTTTTCCCTCCCCAATCAATGAACTTTGATTTTCAAGTTATGCAGATGATCGAATATAATTGTATTCGATTTAGTAAAATATTGTGGCGATAGTTTACTTAATCGAATATGTTCCTATCGTCTGTATTAAACCAAACACCAATGACATTGTCATTTTCTTTAGGCCATTAAAAATGAGAGAGTCAATCAGTTGAAATTCAGAATTAGTAAACTCACTCTATTAGGCGAAAGTTCATTTGATAAAACTGCATGTAGTGAACAAGAAGAATATGAAACCCCATTCTGTTGCGATCAGTATGCAATGCGCGCTGCACAGGTTCGGCGTACTATACTATGCAGAATGACGTAATCTCCGTAATTTTATCCCGGTCGACAGTACGGGCGACATGAAATTGCCGTGGTTAGTCACAGTAGCTTGTGCGCTATGGAGTATGGTGATGACGGTAAGAGCTTATTCGACGGAAGCGCCGGCAGCAGCCTGTGCGAGGATATATCCCGAGGGACATAGCGGCACGTCTCTGAGCCTGTCATCAAGTCCCTTTGTGTTGGACATCTCTCAGCTGTACAATCAGCTAGGAAACATCTACTACACTCCTGGATACAGCTACACACGTAAGCGAAATTACGAATGGATCGCAGCATAGTAACTCCATAATCTAGGGACTGACCGTTGCGTGGCAATAATCATGTATGTCCTGGTGTGATTGCGTATAGGTAGTCTGATGCGTACAGTGTACTCAGCGTGAGCAGCTGAAGTACTTCGGATTAGTGAATAGTGAGTGCACACTGGCGGCAACAGGTATAGGGCAAGCACACTGAATATGTACATGCATGCACTGTTCAGTCAGTATTCACGATCGATACCTCCAGATGCGATGCTTGAAAAACCCCGCGGCATGAGCGGGACGGCATTGCGTCTGCGCTAAATATGAATGCAATGCATGCATGATTTCTTCTCGATACGTGTAGCTTAAGCTTTGTACTGATGTGTATGCAGGGGGCGCTCTAGCACAGCAATAAACGCAATGCTAAATTCCCAATTGATTTCCAGCTTACATATCTGGTACAAAATGTCGGACATCATGTACCAGGTATGTAAGTTACATTGATCGAAGCGTTTTTTTTTTTTGTTTTTTTTTCGAGGGGGGGGGGCAAAAAATATTTCTTAAACACCCATCATCAGATTTCTTAATGAGGGTACCACCACCCCCCTACGCCCCTTTCTCACTCACGCGTAACCACAATTAGCACTGAAATAACAATGAATACATAAATTCTGCACTCCATGAGCTGCAAATGCCCAGTTGTGAACGAACGGTGCAGGTACATCAGGCAAATACCCCAGACATAACGGCTTAGGCAACAACTGGTTTTGATCTGATACACTAGGGACGCACGCTATGGCAATGGATTCATGCAGTGCAACGCCAACGGGTATCCCTGTAGTTGTACTACAAGCCGCACTTGCTGCGCTCGTGCACAGGAGTCGCTGCCTTTTATCTGCAGGGGGCTCCGATTCCTGCATTTGATGCTGGTTAACCGCTGCGGTAAATTCCCTTTTGCATCATAATGCCGTTGCACGTTAACGAATAGCGCTTGCCACACCTATCACAATCCATATTCAAGTACGACGTTCATCATTGGTTAATTATTAAAGCTGCCACTAAGGGGTTAAATGTTAAAATCGTTTGCTGCCGAGTTTGTGAGTGTCTAGCGATTGCGTGTGTGATATCAGTGAAATTCTTTTGCTGAGAGAAATAGATTCATGCAACTCCCGCGTGAATTTGAAGTGAAAGAAGAAAGATAAAAAAACACATGAATTCGCTTTAAATATTTTTAAATTCAATTTTAGCAGGGGGTACCACCCCCTACGCCCCCTTTTTCAATCCATCATATCTTTTTTCTTTAAAGTCCGATTTTAATTTTGAAAACAGATTCTTAATCTTCATTTTAAACTCTACAATATTGGATGATGGGGTCCGTACAGATTTTCTTGCCCCCCCCCTGGTTTTTTTTTGTTCTTTTTTGCTGTGTGTGATACTGTGTATGGGTACGGCTCAGTCAAACTGTTGCATCTCCCCTTCGAACCAATCACCGTTGTGCATCAGTATAAAATGTTGGCTAAGACAAAGCAGACAATTTTATTTGCCTCGACATAGTGCGCTGGGTGGGAAGAATCTGTGAAAGCGCGTAGTGCAATGTTAACATTCATGCAACTCTCGAGCTACGGAAGTAATATAGTCACCTTCAAAGCCTTAGAGTGAAACAGCTGATTTATAACAGTTTTAATGTATAAGCACATATTCTATACTGGTGCGAGTTACAGGGTATAACTATACGCATTATAGTAGGCTTAACTTCAAACTTAATGTTGTCCTACTTTTTACATTGGTTAGCTATATTATTGTTATTATTTAAAGGGAACGTAGTTGCTTTAAACTATACTTACTGCGTCCTAAGACAACCCAGAAGGATGGTTTTTGGCCTGTTTTGAAATATTGAAATGTCTTCTTTGAGGCTCTGTATTGTGTTGAAAGTGCGGTTGCCGAACACTCCCTACTGTCGACCATACCTCACATTACCCTACCTCAAATCTGATTGGTCGCTACAACATTCCGGCGCAACTGGACAGAAATGTGTACAGGAGGACACTCGCGTAGCGGTGATGTAATCCATCTGCAGCTGCGGTGTGGGTCTGGGTACGAGACAACATTGTACTTCAAACTTATAATGTTGTCTAGGTATACTTTTTACATTGGTGAGGTATATCGGCATTTGTTTCAAACATTCAACTGGATCAACTAGTAGCGTAAGAGAACCCGATTTCAATAGGGTCATAAACCGATGAAGATTAAGTAAAAATAATTTGGCAAGCGGATGCAGCAATGTACTACATTCAGAAATAAGTCGATCAATATTGGAAGGCTCTAGAAGGTGGTACACCCGATTGCCTCAGAGTTGTTTGTTAAATCGAGATGTTCCGTTACATGAAGGTACGATGTCGTGTTTAATATTACAGGTCCATTTCTATTACATCCCTTCTCATCACAAAAAAAAGAAGAAAAAAAAAAGTACATGCGTATACACGTCACTTTAATTGCTGTATGAGGGGTAGGGTGTGAGGATCCGCCCCAATTATTATTGGCATCACGTGCTCAATTATGTACACTGAGGCACGCACAATCAATCATAAATTTTCCATACATGAAATGCATTACCTAGACTGGATGTTTAGTACAGTTCAGTGCATTGCTTGACATAACGTATTGCGTACAGTCATCCTACGTGGAGGCAACTTCAGAGGGTTCCTGCTCCAAGCTAGAAGCTCTGTCAGTGATACTCCACTAGGGAAGTTCTCAGTGGGTGGGGATGGATCACAGCAGCTCAGTCAGTGCTCCCCTCCAGAGGTAAGAACAACAAATGAATACAGACAGTCTATTCATGACTATCTGTTGTGTAGAGTGCAGTCACACATACCAGCAACAGTGTGAAGAACAGTGTCTCCTTGACATGGACTGCCCCAGCTGCAGGGAGTGGACCTATTGTCTTCCTGTGAGTACCTATAATTATATTATAATAATTTGTATATGCACGTGAATGGAATATCAAATTACAAAGATCTGATTTATCTGTTTGTGGATTGAGCCTGTGTCCATGTGCATCCACTGCAAGGAATTTGTGTTAAGACAAAATTGATACAATCAATTGGATCAGTGCACCATTTTCCTGAGCAAATAATTGTGAGAGAGGGAGATGGATGTACTATCAGCGTCTGTCTGCTTATTAATAATGTGCAACTATGCAACGAGTGCATTGTGAAAACATCTAATGCACTCCAGACTCCAGAGGTTGTAAATGTATTGAATAGCTCACCATGTGCCAAGTATTTTCACTTTCAATACTAATTGAGATTCAATTTAAAACTTTAGCAGAAGATTTTTGACCGTCCAGCATATGATTTGAATGTTCAGACCAACACAACTTGAATTTATGCATTAGTGATACTGTAGTGCATGGACCACTAGTCAGTTTGCTACTCTCATTTATGCAGCTATGCAGTTGTGGTTCAGAACTCTGCTGGGGTCAGTGCTTTCTATGCTACCCTAAACACCTCTATCATACCAGAAGGTAAACTACATACTGCTAAGATATTGCATAACTGACAGCCTCTCCTATAGGATGTGCTGAACCTCAGTACTTAAATGGGACCACCTGTGTAACTTCCTGTCCATCTTACTACTATGGAAACTACACAACTAGAGTGTGCCTTTCATGTGAGTGCAAGCTTAGAACAAGTCACAGAGATGTTGTCATTTTCTTGTTGTCGCTATTTACATTTCAGTACCAAGTGATTATACAGCCATCTTCAATGCCACCATGTACCATTCAATGTTTCTAAATTCTGCCCCAGCTGGAACAATATTATTCAGCTTCATTCTCTATATTAACCCGAGTGCAGTTCAGTTAGGCACAACAATTCTTCTCATCATTACTAGTAACCCCAGTACAGCAGTTGCATCTGACTTCTTTGGATTTGCCTCTCATAATTTTTATGTGTACACCCACACAATTTTAAATGCAAGTGACTATACTGTCATGGATCATATTTTCTACAAAGCCCAAAGTGCTGCTGTGGCATTATTTACTTTTCACCTGCAGAGTGTGGTGCCTCCATTTTTCATTGTGGGGGCAAACAATGTTGATGTTACAATAATTGGTGAGTCTATCTCATTTCATGTTCATTGAAAGATGAATACTATTTCCTATCTGCCAGATGTATGCCAAGCTAACCCTTGCAACAATGGAGGAACATGTAAATACATTGGAAACTCCAATACAACATGCACATGTGCACCAGGCTTCAATGGACCAACCTGCTCCAATGACATGAACTACTGTACCCCAACCACATGTCTAAATGGAGGCACCTGTTATGATGAATATGATATCTACACCAATTGCACATGTGCACCAGGCTTCAATGGACCAACCTGCTCCAATGACATCAACTACTGTACCCCAACCACCTGTCTAAACGGAGGCACCTGTTATGATGGATATGGTACCTATACCATTTGTACATGTGCACCAGGCTTCTATGGACCAACCTGCTCTCATGACCTCAACTACTGTACCCCAACCACTTGTCTAAATGGAGGCACCTGTTTTGAAGGATTAGGTCCACTTACAAGCTGTAGTTGTGCTGTGGGCTTTGCTGGGAGTAATTGTACCACTGATCTTCCATTCTGTACCCCAATCACCTGTCTAAATGGAGGCACCTGTGTTGAAGGATTAGGTCCACTTACAAGCTGTAGTTGTGCTGTGGGCTTTGCTGGTAGTAATTGTACCACTGATCTTCCATTCTGTACCCCAACCACATGTCTAAATGGAGGCACCTGTTATGATGGATATGGTACCTACACCAATTGTACATGTGCACCAGGCTTCTATGGACCAACCTGCTCTCATGACATCAACTACTGTACCCCAACCACATGTTTAAATGGAGGCACCTGTTTTGAAGGATTAGGTCCACTTACAAGCTGTAGTTGTGCTGTGGGCTTTGCTGGTAGTAATTGTACCACTGATCTTCCATTCTGTACCCCAACCACATGTCTAAATGGAGGCACCTGTTATGATGGATATGGTACCTATACCAATTGTACATGTGCACCAGGCTTCAATGAACCAACCTGCTCCAATGACATCAACTACTGTACCCCAACCACATGTCTAAATGGAGGCATCTGTTATGATGGATATGGTACCTACACCAATTGTACATGTGCACCAGGCTTCAATGGACCAACGTGCTCCAATGACATCAACTATTGTACCCCAACCACCTGTCTAAATGGAGGCACCTGTTTTGATGGATATGGTACCTATACCAATTGTACATGCGTACCAGGCTTCGATGGACCAACCTGCTCCAATGACATCAACTACTGTACCCCAACCACATGTTTAAATGGAGGCACCTGTTATGATGGATATGGTACCTACACCAATTGTACATGTGCACCAGGCTTCGATGGACCAACCTGCTCCAATGACATCAACTACTGTACCCCAACCACCTGTCTAAATGGAGGCACCTGTTATGATGGATATGGTACCTACACCAATTGTACATGTGCACCAGGCTTCAATGGACAAAATTGTTTCAATGACATCAACTACTGTACCCCAACCACATGTCTAAATGGAGGCACCTGTTATGATGGATATGGTACCTACACCAATTGTACATGTGCACCAGGCTTCAATGGACACAATTGTTCCAATGACATCAACTACTGTACCCCAACCACATGTCTAAATGGAGGCACCTGTTATGATGGATATGGTACCTATACCAATTGTACATGTGCACCAGGCTTCAATGGACCAACCTGCTCCAATGACATCAACTACTGTACCCCAACCACATGTCTAAATGGAGGCACCTGTTATGATGGATATGGTACCTACACCAATTGTACATGTGCACCAGGCTTCAATGGAACAACCTGCTCCAATGACATCAACTACTGTACCCCAACCACATGTCTAAATGGAGGCACCTGTTATGATGGATATGGTGCCTACACCAATTGCACATGTGCACCAGGCTTTAATGGAACAAATTGCTCCAATGACATCAACTACTGTACCCCAACCACATGTCTAAATGGAGGCACCTGTTATGATGGATATGGTACCTATACCAATTGCACATGTGCACCAGGCTTCAATGGACAAAATTGCTCCAATGACATCAACTACTGTACCCCAACCACATGTCTAAATGGAGGCACCTGTTATGATGGATATGGTACCTATACCAATTGCACATGTGCACCAGGCTTCAATGGACAAAATTGCTCCAATGACATCAACTACTGTACCCCAACCACATGTCTAAATGGAGGCACCTGTTATGATGGATATGGTACCTATACCAATTGTACATGTGCACCAGGCTTCAATGGACACAATTGTTCCAATGACATCAACTACTGTACCCCAACCACATGTCTAAATGGAGGCACCTGTTATGATGGATATGGTACCCACACCAATTGCACATGTGCACCAGGCTTCAATGGACAAAATTGCTCCAATGACATCAACTACTGTACCCCAACCACATGTCTAAATGGAGGCACCTGTTATGATGGATATGGTACCCACACCAATTGCACATGTGCACCAGGCTTCAATGGAACAACCTGCTCCAATGAGATCAACTACTGTACCCCAACCACATGTCTAAATGGAGGCACCTGTCATGATGGATATGGTACCTACACCAATTGTACATGTGCACCAGGCTTTAATGGAACAAATTGCTCTAATGACATCAACTACTGTACCCCAACCACATGTCTAAATGGAGGCACCTGTTATGATGGATATGGTACCCACACCAATTGCACATGTGCACCAGGCTTCAATGGAACAACCTGCTCCAATGAGATCAACTACTGTACCCCAACCACATGTCTAAATGGAGGCACCTGTCATGATGGATATGGTACCTACACCAATTGTACATGTGCACCAGGCTTTAATGGAACAAATTGCTCTAATGACATCAACTACTGTACCCCAACCACATGTCTAAATGGAGGCACCTGTTATGATGGATATGGTACCCACACCAATTGCACATGTGCACCAGGCTTCAATGGACAAAATTGCTCCAATGACATCAACTACTGTACCCCAACCACATGTCTAAATGGAGGCACCTGTTATGATGGATATGGTACCCACACCAATTGCACATGTGCACCAGGCTTCAATGGAACAACCTGCTCCAATGAGATCAACTACTGTACCCCAACCACATGTCTAAATGGAGGCACCTGTCATGATGGATATGGTACCTACACCAATTGTACATGTGCACCAGGCTTTAATGGAACAAATTGCTCTAATGACATCAACTACTGTACCCCAACCACATGTCTAAATGGAGGCACCTGTTATGATGGATATGGTACCTATACCAATTGCACATGTGCACCAGGCTTCAATGGACACAATTGTTCCAATGACATCAACTACTGTACCCCAACCACATGTCTAAATGGAGGCACCTGTTATGATGGATATGGTACCCACACCAATTGCACATGTGCACCAGGCTTCAATGGAACAACCTGCTCCAATGAGATCAACTACTGTACCCCAACCACATGTCTAAATGGAGGCACCTGTTATGATGGATATGGTACCTACACCAATTGTACATGTGCCCCAGGCTTCAATGGAACAACCTGCTCCAATGACATCAACTACTGTACCCCAACCACCTGTCTAAATGGAGGCACCTGTTATGATGGATATGGTATCTTCACCAATTGTACATGTGCACCAGACTTCGAAGGACCAACCTGCTCCAATGACAGCAACTACTGTACCCCAACCACATGTCTAAATGGAGGCACCTGTTATGATGGATATGGTGCCTACACCAATTGCACATGTGCACCAGGCTTCAATGGAACAAATTGCTCTAATGACATCAACTACTGTACCCCAACCACTTGTCTAAATGGAAGCATCTGTGTGGAAGATTATGGTATTTCAACTTTCTGTGTATGCAAACCAGGCACAAATGGATCAAGCTGCACTTCTTTAGGTAAGAGCAAATGCTGCAACAGAAGCGATCTAAACCTGGAATACGAATGACTTCTCTATGTGACACAATTTGTACTATTAAAAATGAATGATACCAAGGATTTAATATTTAACGTTGGGTGGATTTTATTTTAAATTAATACAGCCATGCAAATATGAATCGTGTATTGCTTAGATGGAGTGTTATACTTTTATATGCATAGGGGACACACATTTTGCAGTTTCATTAACCTTCCCATTCTCAGCCCCTCTAGCCACTGTGATTGCATCATTACCAACCAATACCCTTTCCTCTCTCTGGAGTGGGCTCTTCATTGGGATCTCACTAGGCCTGACATTACTGATATCAGTATGTCTGGTCCTCAAGACTGTGGCCCGTAAGTGCAGGAAGAAAGGAGTTAACTCTCCTCAACGTCCAACAAGAGATCCACTAGGCCTAAGAAGTAAGGACTCATTCAAAAGTGTCTACTTGCACCCCATGTATGTGCTAAAGGATGGTAGCAAAAATGCAGAGATCCCCAGTCAAGATGCTTCACAAAGCAGTACTAACATTGATGAAGAGGACACCTGTGATGGTGTGGTTATTATCTCATCCAGTGCATCTGTGGAGATAGGATAGTGTACCATTTCATGTACTTATCATATGACTGTTGCAAGGTAGTTAGTCACATGAAGAGAATAAAAATCACATGTTTTTTCAGAGTGCTCTCTAGAGGGCAATTTATAATCACATTACAAGATTTGTGTACACATTTGATCATGTGATAGTAAGAGTTTAGCAGTAGGACTGTGTTTCTATCCAGTTGTATGCACCTTACAAATCAAGATTGAATTTAAATCAAGTTATAACATTATGGTATTATGGCAGCCACATAGCGGTATCCATTATATACAAAGGTTACAAGGCCACTGATTACCTGCATTCCAATCACGTTCCGCTCTCTGCAATAAGAAATGGAATATTGATGATGATGATGGTCTTGTATTTATATGAACTGCCATTGACATCATTGCAATACTTTATCTGTTCTCTGTGTTCAAAAACAGCTGCTTCGTATGTACCGCTTTACTGTAACGCCCATTCCCTACTTTAATAACTGCATGGGCCGGTTGCCGAAAATGTTGCATCGTCTAATTACACAATTAATTAGTTTTCTGTAACTGATAAAGAAATGGGATTGTTCTCATTCTCTCATGTAGTTACAGTTATTTTTGTCGGATTTCTGTGCTACAGCTGCTACAACATTTATTCCATCTTCAACCCCAGTCAATGTAGCTCTAACGCGAACCAGCAGTGTCTAGTTCCGCCTATGAAAATGCGCGGGAACTCGAGGTACAAAGTGCGTTGCCTGCAGGTGTACCTGTTCTTACTCGATATTCATTTCGTTCAGCTTTGGGTGTACACCTCGAATAAATTGGCACCCCGTAACCAGAAGGATATGGATATCCTACTCCGCAAACCGTTGCGTCGTGGCGATAATTTCACCGAGTAAGTGCGTGCATAGTTAAATGGTTGAACCTATACGTATGCTTGATGAAAGTGCTGTGCACACTCATCGCACACAGCATGTTATACACGTAGGCCAACACATACGTGTGCGTATACGTACCATGAATACATCGCAGCGTTACATCAGAGATAGATAGTCTACTATCTATGATTAAACATACCTTCTTTTTTATTTTTTTATTTTTTTATTTTTTAAAAGGCAAATCAATGTGACACTTCTTTCAAAAACTCTTCACAATGGCACGCTCTATGCTCACGTGTACCTGGGACCCAGGGGGAAGCACCCAGTACAACACCAGCAGCATGTAGCAGCTGCCACTGTTCCAATGACACGCTATTCAGTGCCAGAGGTTACGGCTTTCAACCTTCTTTCAGGAGAGAATCAGGTAAGTAGCTATACGTACCATGAATACATCGCAGCGTTACATCAGAGATAGTCTACTATCTATGATTAAACATACCTTTTTTTTTATTTTTATTTTTTAAAAGGCAAATCAATGTGACACTTCCTTCTTTTCTACGCCCCTTACCTTTCCTGATCCCTCTTTCCCATACCATTCCACTTCCCTACCCCTTACACTCTCTCTCCTCCCTTCTCTCCTCCAGCTCCTATTTGATTTCTTAGCCTTTAAGAATGACATCAGCTTCTGGAGGAAAAGACGTAACATGGTGGGTCTCTCAACCAGGGCAGGTATGCCAACATAATGCCTTTTAGTGTGTGCACTTACATACCCACGCACATACCCACGCACATACCCACACACACACAAATTGTGCACACACACATTGTGCGCGCACACACACACACACACACACACACACACACACACACACACACACACACACACACACACACACACACACACACACACACACACACACACACACACACACATACCCTATCTTTCATGGTCAATCATTTATTTCTGGCGACTATGATCGACAGGCCATTTAAAAGGGGGTAAACCCTGGTCTGCCCCCCCCAAAATGTAATACAAAAAACGGGAATGTACCGGTGTATCACGTGCACCTTCAGCTATCAAATCTCCACGACAATGTGGAGTTCAGAAATCAATTCTGATCCGCCTATGACTGTGACCCGATGAAAAAATTAGAGCATCCTCCAATACTAATTATATGAGTGTGCTTTAAAACTTATATATATTTTATTTACCCGGATTACACAAGGAAGCATACATCATATCGCAGTAATCAATTAGCAAGAATAACGAGATATATGTCTCAGTTCTCTGGCATTAGGCGGTGTTTATGGGAATGATACTATATTCATGAATAAAATTAGGTCATTAAAAGTATACCACATCCTGGATAGAGGCGTGGTTTTAAACAATCACTTTTCGTATGGCTGAATCTGAACCACCGTTGGAGGACATCTTTAAAAAGTTCTGCAGCTTTGGCGCCAAGGACTCCCCGTCTTCAATGGACGGGACGAAGTTCGCCAAGTTTTGCAAGGACATGAAGCTGTTAGACAAGAACCTCACAACTGGTCTCGTACCCAGACCCAAATGTACGTAACGATGATCATCGCTTACAGTATGACATCACGTACAGAGGGTCTGGGAATGAAGTGGTTCCATTGCGACGGAATGTTGTGGCACCAATCAAATTGCAGTGATCTGTGACGTAGACATTCCAATGCTTTGGCCATCAGCTAATTGCATGCCAATTGTGAAACCACACCCAAAGGTCCGGCATGATTGAAATGTCAATGTCGGTGTTATAGCTCGTGCATCAAAAAGGCTTGGCTACTCCGCTCTTCGGCCAAACCAGTATAAGGCTATAAAATCATTCCTAGAAGGAAAGGATGTGTTTGTAACCCTACCAACGGAGAGCGGAAAATCCTTGTGCTATACCATCTTTGCTTTTGACGATATGTATAGTCACGTAGGTAGCATTGCCCTGATCATGTCTCCTTTGAAGATTCTAATGAAGGACCAAGTAAGTCCCTTAGTTGCAACTTTGATGGTGATTTGATTTTAACCACATATGGTCTTATTATTACCACATAAGGTGACCCAGCAGCTGTTCTATTCAGCTCAGCTGCTGCTTAGTTATCACACACACACACACACACACACACACACACACACACACACACACACACACACACACACACACACACAGCCTTATCTATCTCACTCATCAATCATCTATGTGCAGTCTATGCATGTGCACATACACTTGGCTTTTCATCATAACTCATAAGCTGAATCTGATACGCGGGGACGCTTGACTCCTCTGCCTTCACCTGATTGCATCGTCTTTGCAGATAGCTTACCAAGCAGGTCCTTCTCTAGCGTAGCGAACGCTTTTTTCTTAGCCTGGTACTTTATGACTGCATCGAAGCACTTCTTGCATACGTAGCCACAACTGAATTCCCCTACTGCTTCCTCTGCACAAATGCCTACAGCTGGCTGACATACCAGTACCGCTATCCCTTCCCTACAAGACGCGTGATTTTGTAGTAGCCGTCGAGATCTATCGTTTGCGACCGAAGTACGGCACACTTTGTAGTAGTCCATAATTGATTTCGAATTAGTGATGTAGTCGGAATTTGTGACGACACAACTATTATGTAACAATGTACATTCCAACAAGAACTAAACCCTCTGTACGTGATGTCATACTGTAAGCGATGATCATCGTTACGTACATTTGGGTCTGGGTACGAGACTACCTCACAACCACAGATGTCGACATGATATTCACCAAAAGGTTCTATCAGGCATGCCCGTAAATTAACCCGTTCTGCCCCTATACCCTACGCGCGTAGCAAGACGGAGCGCAAGATGACTCTCGAGCAGTTCGAAGTTGCACTCGGTTTCCTGGTGGAAAAGAAGTACCCTGGACAACCAGATGGAGTGGAAAAACTCAAAGCACGCATCGCAACGGGGTCGGGTCCCCTTACTCACGGATTTACTGTGAGTTTACTTTGCTTGTAACAATCATGCATATCCAGAAATGGCCCATACATAGGCGGTCATCTTGCTTTTTATTTCAAATTGAATTTTAAACAAGTTTATAATGTACTATAAATTGGTCTGATTATGATATATGTACATCGAAAAATTATTCCATTAACCATTCTATAACTAAAATCAAGACAACAAATTAATTTTTACCGCGCATAATTTATTCATATAAGTATGCCATTGCGTCATCTGCCAAAATTATTTAATAAATATTGGCAATAATTGTCTAATGGTGAATAAATGTGCACAATAAGTTAATTCAGCTGAAGATTAACAAGGCTGCTGGTGATGATCTGAGCCAATAGCAAGCCAGGTACACAGCCAAATTGTTACAGCTTTGGAACATATATGTATACTATAACAAACTGTATCATAACTGTTCAACATCTTGGGTCAGCTATGATAGCAAGAAATATCCTGATACATACATGTTCTTTACATATTGTAACAAATTCTAATACATATACTACAGTTTGTATCATACATGTGAGTACATATATGTATCGTAACTGTTAATATTTCTGTATCAGATGTGGCAATACCATACATGGAATGTGTACAGAACGTGTAAGAGCACGTGACACGTTTTGTGAAAGATGACTCGTAAGTATCTGCGTATGTGCTCGATCTTGAACTATATATATCACTGCTAGTAACAATGCACGCGTGTTAATGAGTTGAAATTCTGCTCACAGCAGGCTTTTATTGTGAGCCTTGTGCTGAAACCTTTCCGTGTAAAAGTCTATACACGCGACATCTGTTTCAATCCCAGCAGATGTATGTAGGTAAGAATCGACAGTTGGGATCCTCTTATCAGCTTGACTTTTGTACAACATTAGGTATATGCCAGTTGAAGTGTTGCACAGTAAACTGCTACAGTATGTACTAAAGGAAATAATGTCAAGGCTGTCAAGAAGGCAAAAAGTGAAATTCTAGCAAGGGTCAAGGGTCAAGGCGTATAACACCTCTGGGTTTAAAAAAAAAATGTATGGAAATGTTTGCCAGCACTCCAAGTCATTCGTTGGTAGAGATTTTAAAGGATGGACGCAGATGGCAATGTTCATTGTCTAACTGAAGGACAGAAGAAAGTATATTATCCAAAGTAAGCAACTTTTGTTGACTTCATGCCAAAATAATCCTTTGTTTCAATCCCAGCAGGGTTTTCAAATAGCTTGCTGTTTATTCTTTTCCACCTCCCTGTACAATGAGAGACTTTGTCATAATTTTGTTGATGACTTAAAGGAGCACATGCCAGCACTGTTAAAGAAACCAAAAATCCAGATAATTCTTCACCTTTGGTGAGTCCATTCGTAATTATGGACCATGCTCTGCTTTCTCTGCTGAACGGTACTGTTATGTGCTGTGCAATTTTTAACAGTTATTTTTGGTGTACTATACATATAGGTTTGAATCTTTCAACTCAATGGTTTGAGGCAACAATATATTTGGTAACAGGCTAGCCCCAATTCGTGACATAACAGTGCGTTTTTCAACCTTACAACACCTGTGCTATATTTGTAATGATGGACTGAAAGGTACAAAAACTGTATGCATTTCTGAATTTTAATTCTTCTTGTATTTTTTCTAGATGTGGAGATGTGTCACAAAGGAGTTGTTTGTTTCACCTTGTATGCAGCATGTAATGTGTGGTATACCTATGATAGAACTGCATCAAGACCGTGCTATATACAAAGTTGGAGCACCTCGAAAGGCATGTTATCGTATTAGTGAAGCATTTCATGATACCATGATATTTTAGGTAACACGACAAAAGTACACTCTATCAACATTGCCACTAAAAACTATTACAGGCAGTCAAACTACTACCAGGGGCGGATCCAGGATTTCAGAAAAGGGGGGGGTTGTTAATTAATAGTGATTAATAAAAGAGGGGCGGGTGCGGGAGGGGTAACCCCGCCCGCCCAGCTAGGGGGCCTGGGGGAGCGCTGTAAGCTTCCCCAGCGGGGTCTGGGGCGGAGCCCCAGACGCCAACGCTTTTTTATTATATCATGCTCAAAACACTACATAAAACTGCGTGCAAAAACGGAAACTGTATATATTTTTCATGAATCAAATAATTCAGAAATTTACATGTACGATTATAAGAATTGCTGGATCTATGTACTACAATCAGATGCTTGAAACAGTTTTCTGGGATGTGCTCGCATGCAGATTTCATCCACAGGTACTCTTTCTTTATAGTGCACGCATGCATGGAAATCAAAGCCAAATGATGTTGCATATGTTTTGATCCTTCTCATTGATTAACTACTTCGGCGATATCTAGCAAGCGCTCTCCATGACCATTTACATGTATACGGTGCCTCGATCTCTCGTAGGATCATTTTCATGTTTAATCATATAGATTGATCAATGCTTACTTTTTAAAGTAAGAAAACTGCATGCATACTTGAGTAAGAGTTTTTATAAATGTCCCGTTTCGTTCTTTAGAGTGCAGTGTGATACTTTAGTTTATTGAGCGATCGTTTTAAATCACGTAGAGTAGATTGTATAACCTTCTGCACTGACAGAAATGCCACAGAAAGCTTGTGTTCAAGACAAGACAAAATCGCGGGTCCGTTAATTACACGAGGCACGTGCACGCCGTTACTTTTTGTTTAGCATCAGTACAGAAGCTATGTTGCTTGTTATTTTATATAAAGAATACAGTTGTAAACCTTGCTTACGCAAGTAAGCACCATGCGCTTACGTAAGAAAGATTGATCAATCTATGGTTAATAACTACATGTGCACGTGCATGATTATTAATAAAAATTAATGTGCAATGCAAGGATCGATTCGGTTAGCCTTTTAGCCTTGCTAGTGTGGAAGCGCCTATAGGAATCTTTCTCTTTTGTTCCGAATTTCCTAGTAGTGAATGTTAATATTTTCATTACGGGTCTGAAAGGGGGGGTTGCAACCCCCCCAACCCCCCCCCCCCCTGGATCCGCCACTGACTACGCTTGGTGCTCTTCAGCTGCATGATTCCCAATTTGACATCAGGCTTGAGGAGCTGACTACCAGTGATACAGTGCAGGAGGTCAATACTGTCATTTTCAAGGATTCAACTGTTGTGAATCTGGGAGAGTTCATCGAACTAGCTATACTGGTGGAGCTGACTTGTTGTATCATCCCTTTAGATGCAGTATGGACTTCTTCTAGCTACTTTCAACACTTCTTCTGACACCACACATTGTCTTGTTCAGGGCTTCCACTGATGGTCAGCCATTGCTCAATGAATAAGACTGTTCCTTGTTGACACAGTTTTCTGCACATCAAGTACCAACGTCTTGAGATCAGTTTCACTGGTGCAAGAGTCATGCAATTTTGGTGTGTGCAAAGACAGACAGGACACTGTGTGCAATGTATTGGTGCATTGTCATGACTGGAACAATCCTTTTTATTGCTACAATGTATTTTGTGTACATTAATATTAAATACAGTGAAATTCAGTTATAAATACGTAGTGGAGAAACATTTCCTTATATGGTTTACATATTTATGATACATACATGAGCTACAGATATGTAAGAACATTATGTCCCAAACTGTAAGTACATAATTATGGGGGGTGAACACTGCCATAATTGACACGCGCGCGTTTTTCGAATTCGGGTCGCGTCATTTCGTTACAGCTCCGTAACAGTTCGTACTTAGGTGGAGCCATCTCGTTACAGCTCCGTAACAGTATGTTGATCAGAACATTGTGTTGCGGTCCCGTTACAGACCTGATACTGTTATTTATCATAATGTGCAATTCATTCTATTGCCACCGTTCCGTACCAGGCCACGCAGGATTTGTTCTGATTTTAAGTATCACCATGCTCAGCTTCCTTTCCTCTCGATCCGTGCGTCTTCGACAGAAGGAACGGTACGTTCGTACTGTCGAAGATGCATGCATTTCTTTCATTATGTTAGCCTGATGAGATCAGCAATTCAGAAAACAGAAGTAGTCAACGAAAGCATTGTGCATGTAGTTTTCAATTGAAAACAACGACTGCTCAACACATTAATGATCTTCCCCCCCCCCCCCCCCCCCAATCAATGAACTTTGATTTTCAGATGATCGAATATAATCGTATTCGATTTAGTAAAATATTGTGGCGATAGTTTACTTAACCGTTTAACGCCGAGAGACACATATCTGCGACAAAGATGTGTTTACCGTTAGCAAAGTCTTCTTCCAGACCCTACACCGATTAGAAGTTATTCACATTCACGGCTTCAGTCTACATTGTTCAAACCCTACCTAACATTCTTCTGCTGGCCTCATTTAGTTGATTTTGGACAACTCTACTGTAGCTAAAGAAAAAATATTTCGGCGTTAATCGGTTAATCGAATATGTTCCTATCGTCTGCATCTAAAGCAAACACCAAGGACATTGTCATTTCTTTAGGCCATTAAAAATAAACGTCGATCAGTTGAAATTCAGAATTAGTAACTCACTCTATTCGGTGAAAGTTCATTTGATAAAACTGCATGTAGTGAACAAGAAAGAATATGAAGCCCCATTCTGTTGCGATGATCCACGTGCAATGCGCGCTGCACAGGTTCGGCGTACTATACCTAAGCAGAATGACGTAATCTCCGTAATTTTATCCCGGTCGACAGTACGGGCGACATGAAATTGCCATGGTTAGTCACAGTAGCTTGTGCGCTATGGAGTATGGCGATGACGGTAAGAGCTTATTCGACGGGAGCGCCGGCAGCAGCCTGTGCGAGGATATATCCCGAGGGACATAACGGCACGTCTCTGAGCCTGTCATCAAGTCCCTTTGTGTTGGACATCTCTCAGCTGTTCAATCAGCTAGGAAACATCTACTACACTCCTGGATACAGCTACACACGTAAGCGAAAATACGAATGGATCGCAGCATAGTAACTCCATAATCTATAGGGACTGACCGTTGCGTGGCAATAATCATATGTCCTGGTGTGATTGCGTATAGGTAGTCTGATGCGTATACAGTTTGCTCAAGCGTGAGCAGCTGAAGTACTTCAGATTAGTGAATAGTGAGTGCACACTGGCGGCAACAGGTATAGGGCAAGCACACTGAATATGTACATGCATGCACTGTTCAGTCAGTATTCACGATCGATACCGATGCTTGAAAAACCCCGCGGCATGAGCGGGACGGCATTGCGTCTGCGCTAAATATGAATGCAATGCATGCATGATTTCTTCTCGATACGTGTAGCTTAAGCTTTGTACTGATGTGTATGCAAGGGGGCGCTCTAGCACAGCAATAAACGCAATGCTAAATTCCCAATTGATTTCCAGCTTACATATCTGGTACAAAATGTCGGACATTATGTACCAGGTATGTACAGTGCTTGTCACAAAGAGAGTAAAAAACCAACTTTTTCAGTTTTTCTACCATATCTCCACAATAGAACATGCTAGAACGATGCAAATTACATTTTTAGAATCAGCATGCATTTCTGAATCATATCATATGAAAAAACTCACATCACGTGATTTGTTTGTGTTTTTATAAAGCAATAAACAGGCTGATCTTTTTATGTGTCTGGAAACCAAACCAAATGCAGTTAAGGCCTCAATTTTTTTTTGACACTATACTCAAGTATTTTCTAACTTGTGGAGACTATGAAAACGCGTACCGTTCTGGGCTAACTATTGAAGAGCAAGTAAAAGTGTATAAGTCACATAGACGTGTTTTTGAAGCATAATGCTAGTTTAGATGTATACATACATGTGCATTTATCACACTCAGATGATAAGATGCCAAGAACGCTTGTCGTAACATATAACGTATCATTATTGCAAGCGGTAGTGACGTATCCTAATAATTAAAATCATTGTTGTAACGTCACGGAGACCATACGATAGAACACCTTTGTCGAATATTTTTTACGCACAGCTTACACATAGAAAACAAAAAAAATGGCATATTAAAACTGCAGACATTTTGCAATATGATTCCTTAACAGTGGACATAGGCGTAGGAACCGGGGGGGGGGGGGGCTGGTGGAGCTTAACTCGAATTTTTACAGCCGTATATAGCCCTTAGTCCCAGCAGACCTCTGAAATACGATGATCAGTAACCGATCTCCATAACCGATGGGGGCGTGTCCTTCAAATAGCTACCAGACACCTAGGTGATGTATTTGCAAAAAAATTTGAGGCCTTCTACGCTGCTTGAAATCCATGTTTGAGACTGCATTTGGTTTGGTTTCCAGACACACTTAAAGATCAGTCTGTTTATTGCTTTATAAAAACACAAACAAGTCACGTGATGTGAGTTTTTTCCCCATATGATATGATTCAGAAATGCATGCTGATTCTAAAAATGTAATTTGCATCGTTCTAGCATGTTCTATTGTGGAGATATTGTAGAAAAATCGAAAAAGTTGGTTTTTTACTCTATTTGACAAGCACTGTAAGTTACATTGATCGAAGAGTTTTTTTTTTTTTTTTTTTTTTTTTTTGCTGTGTGTGATACTGTGTATGGGTACGGGTCAGTCAAACTGTTGCATCCCCCCTTCGAACCAATCTCACCGTTGTGCATCAGTATAAAATGTTGGCTAAGACAAAGCAGATAATTTTATTTGCCTCGACATAGTGCGCTGGGTGGGAAGAATCTGTGAAAGCGCATAGTGCAATGTTAACATTCATGCAACTCTCGAGCTACGGAAGTAATATAGTGAACACACTCACCTTCAAAGCCTTAGAGCGAAACAGCTGATTTATATCATTTTTAATGTATAAGCACATATTCTATACGGGTGCGAGTTAAAGGGTATAACTACGCATTATAGTTAGTCTCGTACCCAGACCCACATCGCAGCTGCGGATGGATTACATCACCGCTACGGCCTCCTGTACAGTTATTGCATAATACTTAATGCAATTACGTACATATCTTCAGCAAGAATGCAATTAGTTGTTAATCGTTTAATTAGAAACGTGTGTCACGGATAACAAGCTAAGTGGCGGATACAGGGGGGGGGGGGGCAAACCAGGCCAATGCCCCCCCTAACTAATAAGGATACGCCTCCTGTCCATTGTAATGAATTTAATTACATGTCATCAGCGCCGCACTGTTGTACGTGTTAAATATCACCCCTGACACGTGGCCTTTTTTC
The DNA here is from genome assembly GCA_013339895.1 of Ephydatia muelleri. Lineage (NCBI taxonomy): Eukaryota > Metazoa > Porifera > Demospongiae > Spongillida > Spongillidae > Ephydatia > Ephydatia muelleri. Next base: position 1,447,508 of record JABACO010000018.1, read on the forward strand.
TATTGTGCTTTTGAGCGTTTAGTTCGTACATTGCGAATTTCAATTGCCGTCAGGAAAGTAGTAGATCTGCGGAGTCCGCCGTCATCAGATCCCATGGCTAAGCGTCAGCTGACTATTGCTGAAGTGTTTGCGGCGAGCAAAAAGTGTATGTGCCAATGAATCATTAATCATACGAGCGAGACTTTACAAAATTCATTTTGTAGCGAAGAAGCAGAGTCCACTCTTGAGTGCCTTCCAGACCCTGATTTGGCAACATTGCCAGAAAGTTTTATAGTGATGATCTGCCTTTTCCACAAGCATTTCATAAAGAGATTGCGCTTTGGAAAACCATGTGGAATAATTCCCCTATTAAACCAAACTCTCTTGTCACAACCATAGCAGACAGAAATGCATCCCTACCATGTTCCCAAATAATTCTTCCAGACCCTTTGAAACATTACACCAATTAGAAGTTATTCACATCCACGGCTTCATTTAATATTGTTGAAACCCTTCTTCCTGCTACCTAACATTCCTCTGTTGCCTCATTCAGTTGATTTTGGACAATTCTACTTTAGTTAAGCAAAAAATATTCCGGCGTTAATCGGTTAAGCTACTGCTATTGACCTGTGTAACATTAAGGAGCTAATTCCCTATTGAGATTTATTAAAAATGTCTATCGCAGCACTATGGGAGAAGACAGTTATTGTATGTGCACAAAGATATTGAACTTAATATTGATGCTATCATTGACAGCTATAGTCGAAAATACCCTCGGAGGATGTTTCTAATTGACCCTATTTGTGAAGTGTGACTGTATTAGGTATCTTTAATCATTTGTATCCGTGAATACATGTTTTATAATTTCCCAAAGTGCAAAAACAAAAACCCAGTGGCGAGATAGGGTTTTGGGGCGGGGATGATGGTGCTTACTGAGCTTTCCCAGACACCCTGGCAAGTTTGGAGGGACACGCCCCCATTCCCATCCCTATATGCCCCCCCTAACACAAAATCCTGTATCCGCCCCTGAAGCTGTGTGGTGCAAATACATTGTTGGAGAAAAAGAGCCGCTCCCTTCTCAGTACAGTATCTTCCCATATTAAGGAAGCAATTACCAGTACGCTAAGCTATATACCTACCTGGTCAGCCGTTAAACTGATAAGTGGAGTGGAGAATCGATACGACTATAACGATGCTTCGCTTTGTGCTATTCCTCGATAGCTCGTCAAACACCCATGGCAGAACGCCGTAACAAAGAGACTTCCCGTACCCATGTTGGTAAGCTTACGAACGTGTCCCGACCACGGACCACGTCTTCGATGGCTCGGAACTGTTCGTCCTTAACTTTGGCATGCCCCCTACGTTCACCCGCCGACTGAATCGCACGTTTTACCTGTACATCATCCATCTCTAGCCTTACCGCCATAACCGATAACTTCGATTGATAACTAGAGTATGCAAATGGTAGATTAGGTAGTGATTGGCATGCGCGATAGCGTAGGTAGTGTTCGGCATCCATGTGTTATTATTTAACAGAGCGTCTCCGTAATTTCAGTCCTAAAATTTTGGGCGCTTGTAGGCAGTTGTAGCGGGTCATAAAATAGGGAGAAGAATAGATAAGCATCCTGTAGTTAATTTGTATTAGATATATCTGTGATAAGCTAAGAACCAATATTTTTTGCGATTCCACTGGAAGAGACGAAGAGCTATCCATTGTCAGAGACGAATGGTTCGGAGGTCTGACGCAATTGGGGTTTAGCGAAAATTGTGCGAACTGTGAAAGAGAAATCGCTTGAAACGCTTGCGTCAGTAATAAAAGCCCACTTGCCTATCACCATTGATGAACTTATTGTCAAACTGAACTATAAAAACCTTTTATTTAGCTCGCAAACTGCTATTTCACGGATGCACAGGGAAAAAAAGCGTCGAATCATTTAGAAATCATTGCGTGATTGAACAGAAAATCACACAAAATCACACGCTTCTATTGATTTTCGTGTGATTTTCTGTTCAATCACGCAATGATTTCTAAATGATTCGACGCTTTTTTTCCCTGTGATGCCGACCGCTTAACTTCGGCAGCCTACTTCTTAGTAGCATTACAATTGTAGGATATCCCAAACATGGGAACCAACTCTGCACTCAATCATGTCTGTTTCAACGGTCTCAGAGTATTATTAATCGCTTCTCCTGATTTTTTGTTTTTGACAACACGCCCAAAATAATTGCACTTTTGGGTCTGACATTACGGAGACGCTCTGTTAAAGGGAACGTAGTTGCTTTAAACTATACTTACTGCGTCCTAAGACAACCCAGAAGGATAGTTTTTAACCTGTTTTGAAATATTGAAATGTCTTCTTTGAGGCTCTGTATTGTGTTGAAAGTGCGTTGCCGAACACTCCCTACTGTCTACCATACCTCACATTACCCTACCTCAAATCTGATTGGTCGCTACAACATTTCGGCGCAACTGGACAGAAATTAGTTGGGCGTAGCCCGACCTTCGCGGATTGGCGAAGGTCGGGCTACGCCCAACTAGACAGAAATGTGTACAGGAGGACACTCGCGTAGCGGTGATGTAATCCATCCGCAGCTGCGGTGTGGGTCTGGGTACGAGACAACATTGTACTTGAAATTTAATGTTGTCCTATACTTTTTACATTGGTGAGGTATATCGTCATTTGTTTCAAACATTCAACTGGATCAACTAGTAGCGTAAGAGAACCCGATTTCAATAGGGTCATAAACCGATAAAGATTAAGTAAAAATAATTTGGCAAGCGGATGCAGCAATGTACTACATTCAGAAATAAGTCGATCTATATTGGAAGGCTCTAGAAGGCCGATTGCCTCAGAGTTGTTTGTTAAATCGAGATGTTCCGTTACATGAAGGTACGATGTCGTGTTTAATATTACAGGTCCTTTTCTTTTACATCCCTTCTCATCAAAAAAAAAAAGGAAAAAAAAGTACATGCGTATACACGTCACTTTAATTGCTGTATGAGGGGTAGGGTGGAGTGGGTGTGAGGATCCACCCCAATTATTATTGGCATCACGTGCTCAATGTATGCACACTGAGGCACGCACATTCAATCATAAATTTTCCATACATGAAATGCATGACCTAGATTGGATGTTTAGTACAGTTCAGTGCATTGCTTGACATAACGTATTGCGTACAGTCATCCTACGTGGAGGCAACTTCAGAGGGTTCCTGCTCCAAGCTAGAAGCTCTGTCAGTGGTACTCCACTAGGGAAATTCTCAGTGGGTGGGGATGGATCACAACAGCTCAGTCAGTGCTCCCCTCCAGAGGTAAGAACAACAAATGAATACAGACAGTCTATTCATGACTATCTGTTGTGTAGAGTGCAGTCACACATACCAGCAACAGTGTGAAGAACAGTGTCTCCTTGACATGGACTGCCCCAGCTTCAGGGAGTGGACCTATTGTCTTCCTGTGAGTGCAGAATGCATGCATGTTGTGTTGTGAGTCAGTCTCTGTGTGTATGCTTATGCATCAATTAATGCACATGCACACATAAAGTACGATTGCTGAAGCTGAATTTGTTAACATTTTTACATGCAGCTATGCAGTTGTGGTTCAGAACTCTGCTGGGGTCAGTACTTTCTATGCTACCCTAAACACTTCTATCATACCAGAAGGTAAATTACATACTGCTAAGATATTGCATAACTGACAGCCTCTCCTATAGGATGTGCTGAACCTCAGTACTTAAATGGGACCACCTGTGTAACTTCCTGTCCATCTCACTACTACGGAAACTACACAACTAGAGTGTGCCTTTCATGTGAGTGCAAGCTTAGAACAAGTCACAGAGATGTTGTCATTTTCTTGTTGTTATTTACATTTCAGTACCAAGTGATTATACAGCCATCTTCAATGCCACCATGTACCATTCAATGTTTCTAAATTCTGCCCCAGCTGGAACAATATTATTCAGCTTCATTCTCTATATTAACCCGAGTGCAGTTCAGTTAGGCACAACAATTCTTCTCATCATTACTAGTAACCCCAGTACAGCAGTTGCATCTGACATTTTTGGATTTGCCTCTCATAATTTTTATGTGTACACCCACACAATTTTAAATGCAAGTGATTATACTGTCATGGATCATGTTTTCTACAAAGCTCAAAGTGCCGCTGTGGCATTATTTACTTTTCACCTGCAGAGTGTGGTGCCTCCATTTTTCATTGTGGGGGCAAACAATGTTGATGTTACAATAATTGGTGAGTCTATCTCATTTCATGTTCATTGAAAGATGAATACTATTTCCTATCTGCCAGATGTATGCCAAGCTAACCCTTGCTACAATGGAGGAACATGTAAATACATTGGAAACTCCACTACAACATGTACATGTGCACCAGGCTTCAATGGACCAACCTGCTCCAATGACATCAACTACTGTACCCAAACCACATGTCTAAATGGAGGCACCTGTTATGATGGATATGGTACCGACACCAATTGTACATGTGCACCAGGCTTCAATGGACCAACCTGCTCCAATGACATCAACTACTGTACTCCAACTTCATGTGTAAATGGAGGCACCTGTTATGATGGATATGGTACCTACACCAATTGTACATGCGTACCAGGCTTCAATGGAACAACTTGCTCCAATGACATCAACTACTGTACCCCAACCACATGTCTAAATGGAGGCACCTGTTATGATGGATATGGTACCTATACCAATTGTACATGTGCACCAGGCTTCGATGGACCAACCTGCTCCAATGACATCAACAACTGTACCCCAACCACCTGTCTAAATGGAGGCACCTGTTATGATGGATATGGTACCTACACCAATTGTACATGCGTACCAGGCTTCAATGGAACAACTTGCTCCAATGACATCAACAACTGTACCCCAACCACCTGTCTAAATGGAGGCACCTGTTATGATGGATATGGTACCTATACCAATTGTACATGTGCACCAGGCTTCGATGGACCAACCTGCTCCAATGACATCAACTACTGTACCCCAATCACATGTCTAAATGGAGGCACCTGTTACGATGGATATGGTACCTATACCAATTGTACATGTGCACCAGGCTTTGATGGACCAACATGCTCCAATGACATCAACTACTGTACCCCAACCACCTGTCTAAATGGAGGCACCTGTTATGATGGATATGGTACCTACACCAATTGTACATGTGCACCAGGCTTCAATGGAACGACTTGCGCCAATGACATCAACTACTGCACCCCAACCACATGTCTAAATGGAGGCACCTGTTATGATGGATATGGTACCTACACCAATTGTACATGAGTACCAGGCTTCAATGGAACAACTTGCTCCAATGACATCAACAACTGTACCCCAACCACCTGTCTAAATGGAGGCACCTGTTATGATGGATATGGTACCTATACCAATTGTACATGTGCACCAGGCTTCGATGGACCAACCTGCTCCAATGACATCAACTACTGTACCCCAACCACATGTCTAAATGGAGGCACCTGTTATGATGGATATGGTACCCACACCAATTGTACATGTGCACCAGGCTTCAATGGACAAAATTGCTCCAATGACATCAACTACTGTACCCCAACCACATGTCTAAATGGAGGCACCTGTTATGATGGATATGGTACCTATACCAATTGTACATGTGCACCAAGCTTCAATGGAACAACCTGCTCCAATGACATCAACTACTGTACCCCAACCACATGTCTAAATGGAGGCACCTGTTATGATGGATATGGTACCTACACCAATTGTACATGTGCACCAGGCTTCAATGGACAAAATTGCTCCAATGACATCAACTACTGTACCCCAACCACATGTCTAAATGGAGGCACCTGTTATGATGGATATGGTACCTATACCAATTGTACATGTGCACCAAGCTTCAATGGAACAACCTGCTCCAATGACATCAACTACTGTACCCCAACCACATGTCTAAATGGAGGCACCTGTTATGATGGATATGGTACCTATACCAATTGTACATGTGCACCAGGCTTCGATGGACCAACCTGCTCCAATGACATCAACTACTGTACCCAAACCACATGTCTAAATGGAGGCACCTGTTATGATGGATATGGTACCTACACCAATTGTACATGCGTACCAGGCTTCAATGGACGTAATTGCTCCAATGACATCAACAACTGTACCCCAACCACATGTCTAAATGGAGGCACCTGTTATGATGGATATGGTACCTATACCAATTGCACATGTGCACCAGGCTTCAATGGACAAAATTGCTCCAATGACATCAACAACTGTACCCCAACCACATGTCTAAATGGAGGCACCTGTTATGATGGATATGGTACCTACACCAATTGTACATGCGCACCAGGCTTCAATGGACGTAATTGCTCCAACGACATCAACAACTGTACCCCAACCACCTGTCTAAATGGAGGCACCTGTTATGATGGATATGGTACCTATACCAATTGTACATGTGCACCAGGCTTCGATGGACTAACCTGCTCCAATGACATCAACTACTGTACCCCAACCACATGTCTAAATGGAGGCACCTGTTATGATGGATATGGTACCCACACCAATTGTACATGTGCACCAGGCTTCAATGGACAAAATTGCTCCAATGACATCAACTACTGTACCCCAACCACATGTCTAAATGGAGGCACCTGTTATGATGGATATGGTACCTATACCAATTGTACATGTGCACCAAGCTTCAATGGAACAACCTGCTCCAATGACATCAACTACTGTACCCCAACCACATGTCTAAATGGAGGCACCTGTTATGATGGATATGGTACCTATACCAATTGCACATGTGCACCAGGCTTCAATGAACCAACCTGCTCCAATGACATCAACTACTGTACCCCAACCACATGTCTAAATGGAGGCACCTGTTATGATGGATATGGTACCTATACCAATTGTACATGTGCACCAGGCTTCGATGGACCAACCTGCTCCAATGACATCAACTACTGTACCCAAACCACATGTCTAAATGGAGGCACCTGCAATGATGGATATGGTACCTACACCAATTGTACATGCGCACCAGGCTTCAATGGACGTAATTGCTCCAACGACATCAACAACTGTACCCCAACCACCTGTCTAAATGGAGGCACCTGTTATGATGGATATGGTACCTACACCAATTGTACATGTGCACCAGGCTTCGATGGACCAACCTGCTCCAATGACATCAACTACTGTACCCCAACCACATGTCTAAATGGAGGCACCTGTTATGATGGATATGGTACCTATACCAATTGTACATGTGCACCAGGCTTCGATGGACCAACCTGCTCCAATGACATCAACTACTGTACCCAAACCACATGTCTAAATGGAGGCACCTGCAATGATGGATATGGTACCTACACCAATTGTACATGCGCACCAGGCTTCAATGGACGTAATTGCTCCAACGACATCAACAACTGTACCCCAACCACCTGTCTAAATGGAGGCACCTGTTATGATGGATATGGTACCTATACCAATTGTACATGTGCACCAGGCTTCGATGGACCAACCTGCTCCAATGACATCAACTACTGTACCCCAACCACATGTCTAAATGGAGGCACCTGTTATGATGGATATGGTACCTATACCAATTGTACATGTGCACCAGGCTTCGATGGACCAACCTGCTCCAATGACATCAACTACTGTACCCAAACCACATGTCTAAATGGAGGCACCTGTTATGATGGATATGGTACCTACACCAATTGTACATGCGTACCAGGCTTCAATGGACGTAATTGCTCCAATGACATCAACAACTGTACCCCAACCACATGTCTAAATGGAGGCACCTGTTATGATGGATATGGTACCTATACCAATTGCACATGTGCACCAGGCTTCAATGGACAAAATTGCTCCAATGACATCAACAACTGTACCCCAACCACATGTCTAAATGGAGGCACCTGTTATGATGGATATGGTACCTACACCAATTGTACATGCGCACCAGGCTTCAATGGACGTAATTGCTCCAACGACATCAACAACTGTACCCCAACCACCTGTCTAAATGGAGGCACCTGTTATGATGGATATGGTACCTATACCAATTGTACATGCGCACCAGGCTTCAATGGACGTAATTGCTCCAACGACATCAACAACTGTACCCCAACCACCTGTCTAAATGGAGGCACCTGTTATGATGGATATGGTACCTATACCAATTGCACATGTGCACCAGGCTTCAATGAACCAACCTGCTCCAATGACATCAACTACTGTACCCCAACCACATGTCTAAATGGAGGCACCTGTTATGATGGATATGGTACCTATACCAATTGTACATGTGCACCAGGCTTCGATGGACCAACCTGCTCCAATGACATCAACTACTGTACCCAAACCACATGTCTAAATGGAGGCACCTGCAATGATGGATATGGTACCTACACCAATTGTACATGCGCACCAGGCTTCAATGGACGTAATTGCTCCAACGACATCAACAACTGTACCCCAACCACCTGTCTAAATGGAGGCACCTGTTATGATGGATATGGTACCTACACCAATTGTACATGTGCACCAGGCTTCGATGGACCAACCTGCTCCAATGACATCAACTACTGTACCCCAACCACATGTCTAAATGGAGGCACCTGTTATGATGGATATGGTACCTATACCAATTGTACATGTGCACCAGGCTTCGATGGACCAACCTGCTCCAATGACATCAACTACTGTACCCAAACCACATGTCTAAATGGAGGCACCTGCAATGATGGATATGGTACCTACACCAATTGTACATGCGCACCAGGCTTCAATGGACGTAATTGCTCCAATGACATCAACAACTGTACCCCAACCACCTGTCTAAATGGAGGCACCTGTTATGATGGATATGGTACCTATACCAATTGTACATGTGCACCAGGCTTCGATGGACCAACCTGCTCCAATGACATCAACTACTGTACCCCAACCACATGTCTAAATGGAGGCACCTGTTATGATGGATATGGTACCCACACCAATTGTACATGTGCACCAGGCTTCAATGGACAAAATTGCTCCAATGACATCAACTACTGTACCCCAACCACATGTCTAAATGGAGGCACCTGTTATGATGGATATGGTACCTATACCAATTGTACATGTGCACCAAGCTTCAATGGAACAACCTGCTCCAATGACATCAACTACTGTACCCCAACCACATGTCTAAATGGAGGCACCTGTTATGATGGATATGGTACCTATACCAATTGCACATGTGCACCAGGCTTCAATGAACCAACCTGCTCCAATGACATCAACTACTGTACCCCAACCACATGTCTGAATGGAGGCACCTGTTATGATGGATATGGTACCTATACCAATTGTACATGTGCACCAGGCTTCGATGGACCAACCTGCTCCAATGACATCAACTACTGTACCCAAACCACATGTCTAAATGGAGGCACCTGCAATGATGGATATGGTACCTACACCAATTGTACATGCGTACCAGGCTTCAATGGACGTAATTGCTCCAATGACATCAACAACTGTACCCCAACCACCTGTCTAAATGGAGGCACATGTTATGATGAATATGGTACCTACACCAATTGTACATGTGCACCAGGCTTCAATGGACAAAATTGCTCCAATGACATCAACTACTGTACCCCAACCACATGTCTAAATGGAGGCACCTGCAATGATGGATATGGTACCTACACCAATTGTACATGTGCACCAGGCTTCAATGGACCAACGTGCTCCAATGACATCAACTACTGTACCCCAACCACCTGTCTAAATGGAGGCACCTGTTATGATGGATATGGTACCTATACCAATTGTACATGTGCACCAGGCTTCGATGGACCAACCTGCTCCAATGACATCAACTACTGTACCCCAACCACCTGTCTAAATGGAGGCACCTGTTATGATGGATATGGTACCTACACGAATTGTACATGCGCACCAGGTTTCAATGGACGTAATTGCTCCAATGACATCAACAACTGTACCCCAACCACCTGTCTAAATGGAGGCACCTGTTATGATGGATATGGTACCTATACCAATTGTACATGTGCACCAGGCTTCGATGGACCAACCTGCTCCAATGACATCAACTACTGTACCCCAACCACATGTCTAAATGGAGGCACCTGTTATGATGGATATGGTATCTACACCAATTGTACATGTGCACCAGGCTTCAATGGAACAACCTGCTCCAATGACATCAACTACTGTACCCCAACCACATGTCTAAATGGAGGCACCTGTTATGATGGATATGGTACTTGTAATAATTGTACATGTGCACTAGGCTTCAATGGACGAAATTGCTCCAATGACATCAACTACTGTACCCCAACCACATGTCTAAATGGAGGCACCTGCAATGATGGATATGGTACCTACACCAATTGTACATGTGCACCAGGCTTCAATGGACAAGATTGCTCCATTGACATCAACAACTGTACCCCAACCACCTGTCTAAATGGAGGCACCTGTTATGATGGATATGGTACCTACACCAATTGTACATGTGCACCAGGCTTCAATGGACCAACCTGCTCCAATGACATCAACTACTGTACCCCAACCACATGTTTAAATGGAGGCACTTGTTATGATGGATATGGTACCTACACCAATTGTACATGTGCACCAGACTTCGAAGGACCAACCTGCTCCAATGACATCAACTACTGTACCCCAACCACATGTCTAAATGGAGGCACCTGTTATGATGGATATGGTACCTACACCATTTGCACATGTGCACCTGGCTTCAATGGACCAACCTGTACCAATGACATCAACAACTGTACCCCAACCACATGTCTAAATGGAGGCACCTGTTATGATGGATATGGTACCTACACCAGTTGTACATGTGCACCAGGCTTCGATGGACCAAAGTGCTCCAATGACATCAACTATTGTACCCCAACCACCTGTCTAAATGGAGGCATCTGTTATGATGGATATGGTACCTACACCATTTGCACATGTGCACCTGGCTTCAATGGACCAACCTGTACCAATGACATCAACAACTGTACCCCAACCACATGTCTAAATGGAGGCACCTGTTATGATGGATATGGTACCCATACCAATTGTACATGTGCACCAGGCTTCAATGGAACAAATTGCTCTAATGACATCAATTACTGTACCCCAACCACCTGTCTAAATGGAAGCATCTGTGTGGAAGATTATGGTATTTCAACTTTCTGTGTATGCAAACCAGGCACAAATGGATCAAGCTGCACTTCTTTAGGTAAGAGCAAATGCTGCAACAGAAGCGATCTGAACCTGGAATACGATTGACTTCTCCATGTGACACAATATGTACTATTAAAAATGAATGTTAATATTTAACGTTGGGTGGATTTTATTTTAAATTAATACAGCCATGCAAATATGAATCGTGTATTGCTTAGATGGAGTGTTATACTTTTATATGCATAGGGGACACACATTTTGCAGTTTCATTAACCTTCCCATTCTCAGCCCCTCTAGCCACTGTGATTGCATCATTACCAACCAATCCCCTTTCCTCTCTCTGGAGTGGGCTCTTCATTGGGATCTCACTAGGCCTGGCACTACTGATATCAATATGTCTGGTCCTCAAGACTGTGACCCGTAAGTGCAGGAAGAAAGGAGTTAACTCCCCTCCACGTCCAACAAGAGATCCACTAGGCCTAAGAAGTAAGGACTCATTCAGAAGTGTCTACTTGCACCGCATGTATGTGCTAAAGGATGGCAGCAACAATGCAGAAGTCCCCAGTCGAGATGCTTCACAAAGGAGTACCAACATCGATGAAGAGGACACAGGTGATGGTGTGGTTATTATCTCATCCAGCACATCAGTGGAGATAGGATAGTGTTGGCATTTCATGTAATTATCGTATGACTGTTACAAGGTAGTCACATGAAGAGAATAAAAATCACATGTTTTTTCAGAGTGCTCTCTAAAGGGCAATTTATAATCACATTACAAGATTTGTGTACACATTTGATCATGTGATAGTAAGAGTTTAGCAGTAGGACTGTGTTTCTATCCAGTTGTATGCACCTTGCAAATCAAGATTGAATTTAAATCAAGTTATAACATTATGGTATTATGGCAGCCACATAGCGGTATCCATTATATACAAAGGTTACAAGGCCACTGATTACCTGCATTCCAATCTGTGGGGATGCAAATGTTCCGCTCTCTGCAAAAAGAAATGGAATATTGATGATGATGATGGTCTTGTATCTGCAGCCTTTATATGAACTACCATTGACATTGACATCATTGCAATACTTTATCTGTTCTCTCTGTGTTCAAAAACAGCTGCTTCGTATGTACCGCTTTACTGTAACGCCCAATCCCTAATTTAATAAATAACTGCGCGGGCCGGTTGCCGAAAATGTTGCATCGTCTAATTACACAATTAATTAGTTTTCTGTAACTGATAAAGAAATGGGATTGTTCTCATTCTCCCATGTAGTTACAGTTATTTTTGTCGGATTTGTGTGCTACAGCTGCTACAACATTTATTCCATCTTCAACCCCAGTCAATGTAGCTCTAACGCGAACCAGCAGTGTCTAGTTCCGGCCTATGAAAATGCGCGGGAACTCGAGGTACGAAGTGCGTTGCCCGCAGGTGTACCTGTTCTTACTCGATATTCATTTCGTTCAGCTTTGGGTGTACACCTCGAATAAATTGGCACCCAGTAACCAGAAGGATATGGATATCCTATTCCGCAAACCGTTGCGTCGTGGCGATAATTTCACCGAGTAAGTGCGTGCATAGTTAAATGGTTGAACCTATACGTATGCTTGATGAAAGTGCTGTGCACACTCATCGCACACAGCATGTTATACACGTAGGCCAACACATACGTGTGCGTATACGTACCATGAATACATCGCAGCGTTACATCAGAGATAGATAGTCTACTATCTATGATTAAACATACCTTCTTTTTTATTTTTTTATTTTTTTATTTTTTAAAAGGCAAATCAATGTGACACTTCTTTCAAAAACTCTTCACAATGGCACGCTCTATGCTCACGTGTACCTGGGACCCAGGGGGAAGCACCCAGTACAACACCAGCAGCATGTAGCAGCTGCCACTGTTCCAATGACACGCTATTCAGTGCCAGAGGTTACGGCTTTCAACCTTCTTTCAGGAGAGAATCAGGTAAGTAGCTAACACAAAGGTCATACGGGATAGCTAGTCTGTATTCTGTGCAGCTGGTCTGTATTCTGGTCTGCATGTAGACGGGAATGCGTGCAGAAGATTTGCTCAATAAGGTTGTTTCGAAGACTCAAACTGCCAAAATGAAAGTGTTTTTAACAATCACATGTACACTTTCCTCTATAGTATACAATCATTGAATTCCCAAATTGACCCCAGGGCAGGAGTTGCGTGTGAAGGCAACGCCTGTGTATGGTGTTTTGTGATATAGCGATAGTTGTGGCCACATCCAGTGGACTTTGTGTATACACATGTGTATGTGTGTGTGTGTGTGTGTGTGTGTGTGTGTGTGTGTTTGTGTGTGTGTGTGTATCAGAGTTTGGGGGTGGCCATATTGCATTGCCTTAAACTCTTATCTAGCACATGCATTGACAGAAATACATAGTTTGTCCACACGACGTTACAATGAATGTGCAAAGTAGCGTCTCTGTTCCAAAATGCTAAGGTCAATCGTAACTACGGTGGTCACATGCACTGTTGGTGGTTACATACATGCATATGTAACACATTTAAGTTCATCCCACAGGATGGCACTGTATCAATGTGCAGCAAAATATTGAGTTGATTCTACAATAGCGTAGCTTTGGCGGGTGTGTGGTAACTTCCAAGATGATTCGGAGGTTCTCCTGTATTCTTTGCCTCTGTTGTACTTACATGTGCTCTGGTTTGAGCAAATCATGACTTTAATGCCTCTTTCTGCTCACCAACCTGATGGTGCTGTAAGAACTCCAGTCATGGACAGCCTTTGACACACTGGATCCCAACCCTCAGCATACATAGCCTCTTAGAGGACTGGAAGTTTGATCGTATGCTTCTCCCTGGAGACCTTTGGAGGTCCATCTTGTAAGCCACTCAGTCCCCCCTCCTTTCCTCTTCTCACAACTCATTCTGCTCCCAAACCCTTCGGTGTTGCCATGGTTCCTTCTCTCTCTGTAGTCTTGTACCAGGCACGTCACAGTACCTCCCAATACTGTATGTGGACCGTATGAAGACCACCACAGCCGACCTCAAGGTGGGGAGGAGGGAGGGAGGGGCTAAAAGGTGGGGGTAGGGGAGACAGGTACATTACCCTTGGTCCTCTTCTGTTCCTGTGCAGTACCCTCTATCCAAGGAGATGCCGTTAGATGTCTCCTACAGTCCGGTTGGCATTGGACAGTTGAGGCTGTGGCTCGTGTTTAGCAATGCAATGAAGCAGATGGAGTCTCTAGGTGTGTGTGTGTGTGTGTGTGTGTGTGTGTGTGTGTGTGTGTGTGTGTGTGTGTGTGTGTGTGTGTGTTGTGTGACCAGTGAAGAGTGGGTGGTGGATGCGTCACCAAGAGCAAGTAACTGCAGGCTATCTTGCTAGGGGGTTTGCCTGATGTAAACTCTTACCTGTTGGATAGTTGTAACAAGGCAGATGGCTGTTCTCTCCAGGATTCACAGATCGCGAGTTTGATGACATCAAAGGCATCTTCTTGGGCAGTCCTTACCTCCTTGGCCTCACTGTATTTGTCTCTACCTTCCATGTGAGTTTTCCGAGGTCACCTTTCATGCTTCGTGTGATGTTCTTTTTGCCTCCTTTCATTCTGTCCTCTCTCCCTCACCCACTTCCCCATTCCATCCTTCCTTCATCACCTCTTTTCTTGTTGCTCTTCTAACGCCCCTTACCTTTCCTGCTCCCTCTTCCCCATGCCATTCCACTTCCCTACCCCTTACACCCTCTCTCCTCCTTATCTCTCCAGCTCCTATTTGATTTCTTAGCCTTTAAGAATGACATCAGCTTCTGGAGGAAAAGACGTAACATGGTGGGTCTCTCAACCAGGGCAGGTATGCCAACATAATGCCTTTTAGTGTGTGCACTTACATACCCACGCACACACACATTGTGCACACAAACACACACACACACACATACACACACACACACACACACACCCTATCTTTCATGGTCAATCATATTTATTTCTTAAGTCCTGTGGCGCTGCTTTAGTCAAGCGGTGATCTTTCTGTACTTGATGGATGAGAAGACAAGTCTCCTGGTTCTAGTCCCTGCGGGTGTGGCTACTGTCATTGAGGTTAATTAGCACATGCCACTGACACACCTTTTACCTGTGTGTTCTGATGTTTTTTTTCTTCTATTCTTCTTCAGTTTTGGAAAGTACGAAAGGCCCTTAAAATTCAGCTACACTGGACTGGTATTATCCCACGAATCAAGGTTAATCACCATGGTGCATCCCCCCCCCCCCCCCCATCTCCATGGTAATGTTTGTGAGCTTTCTTTTTTATTTGAGGATGTGGGAGTCATGAAATAGGAGGGAGATGCTATTTTAAAGTGATCAATGCATGTTGCACCGTGTTTTTTGCACCTGCATTAAAAACAGTATGAGACAGTTGGAGGAAATGGGATTTCACTGACCACAAAACCTAAACCTGTACCTAGATCTTGGGTCGACCACCATACTGTACCACCTTTAAACTTGCACACACAGCACACATCCTTCTCCCCTCATTCACTCACCCTCTCTCCTTCTCTGCCATCCTGCGTCTTCAGCTGGGCGACATCCTCAAGGTTGAGCAGGAGACGGAGCAGTATGACTCACAAGCCATGAGGTATCTCTCATACGCACTCTACCCTCTTGTGCTGATTGGAGCGGTGTACTCTCTCTTCTACTCCTCCTACAAGAGGTGAGAGCAGCCATAACTGCCGATCTCATAGTGATAGTATTGGGACACCCGTGTGATTCTCACATGTGACCCGGGAGAGAGGGAGGTGTTAGTTGGAAACTGGTTATTGATTTCAATTAATAACTGGCTATTGATTTCAATTGATTTACCTCAATGGTGACTTACTCTTCTGCTGATGTTGGGAAATATAGAGTTGCCGTTAGATCACTTACATGTAGGAGGGGGATTTGATCTTTTAAATCCATTTTCAATTCCTCTATTAATCTTTTATTAGTAAAGCAGTGGTGTGGGGTGATCCATCATGGGATACACATCATGTCTTAACTATTGTCTCACATGCAGCTGGTACTCATTTATCATTCATACGCTGGTGAACGGTAGGAGATGAGGAACTACTGTCAACTGACTGAAGTGATTCTTTTTCTGTTTTGTGTAGGTGTGTATGCATTCGGGTTTATCTTCATGCTTCCACAACTTTTCGTCAACTACAAGGTAATGAGTATTATGTGAATGTATTGACCATCAGATTCTCTCTGTTGTTCAATCTGCTTACCACATCTCCCAAAGATGAAGTCAGTGGCTCACCTTCCTTGGAGGGCCTTCATGTACAAAGTGAGCATTTTGGTTGATTTATTTATCTATTTATTTTTTGGGGGGGAGTTTAGCTTTGTGACTTCCTTCCCTTCCTTTGTATACAGGCTTTCAACACTTTCATTGATGATGTTTTTGCGTTCATGATCGTCATGCCAACGTCCCACCGCATCGCTGTGTTCCGGGATGATTTGGTGTTCTTGGTATACCTGTACCAGAGATGGTGAGTGTTGGGATGGGTGGGGTGGGTGGGGGGGGGGGGGGGGATAATAGCATATATGAAAACACTCCCAACTAAAATTGATAACTTCTGGGATCACTATAGTGTAGTCTCTCTCAGTATTTGAAATACTCAGGTTACTATTTACAGTGTCAACCTGCACTTTCATGTTTCATCTGTATGAAGGACAAGGCTTCAAGTTTGAATAATTTACTGTGCATACAAAATTGTAGTATTAACCGATAAAAATATGGGATCGTTTCCGCGAAAAGGGACCTAGCACATGTTTTTTCTAGATGTCAAATTTTTGTTATTGATATTTTAGATTTCTGAAATGCCCTCTACACAGTGATTCTTACGTACTGAGAATCGGAGTATTTGTTATGGAGTTGTAAGGCTCTGAATTTTTAATTAGCCATATGCTGATTTGGGTTGGGTGTGTGTCCCAGTTGTTGCGGAGTCCTATGGGGCGTGGGGTTTGACGGCTAGGGATTTCTTTTCCAAACTTGGGTCCCGTTTGGCTACATCATTGGGGAAGTCAAAGTCAGTGGTCACCCATGAGCTGTACGGGAGGATGAGCATGAATCTTGTCAGGGCCAATGCCACCACTATCCTGTCCAGGTCCGTACCTCCTCTGAGCTTCAGTAGGCTAGCAACTTGTTTTTGTGTGTATCATGTGTCTGTGTCATGCATTTATGTTTGTACTTATCATGTATGTATTATTGTAATAATTATAATTATTATTACATAAAAAAAAAAACAAAAAAAAACAAAAAAAAAAAAAAAATTAGCCAAACATTTCAATGCCAAGTGTTGCATTTTTATTGCGCGTACTTAACATTTTATAATGTATGCACTAGGTCCCTTTTCGCGGAAACAATCCCATATGCTGAAATCAAGTCTTTATTTAAGTTTGGGATCTGCATTTTAACAAAACAAAGAAAATGAAATTCTGATGCATAACTGATCCATGTAAAACTACCTTTAGGCCATATATCACGACATTCAATCTGCTCATGTTTTACTATGGTGGCATAAATACCCTTCTACATTTTCTCCTCTCCTCCCCCTCTCTCTCCCTCCCTCTCTCACACTCACACAAACACACACACACACACTCTCTCTCAAAAAGTTGCTATGAAAGTCATTTTATTTTACAATGTGAGATAATACCTAAAAGGTACAACATTAAGAGTTGAATGTTAGCCTTTCGTTTTCTTTCTTTCATCAGTAGTAGTATATTACCAAATAACCAATGTGAATGCAACCTATCTTTGTAAGTACATACAATTTTAAAAGCACAAAAAAACTATTTAATGATACCACATGGCCTTTAAATAGAAATCTTGCTTACTGAACTTCTGTTTTATAGAAACAAAATTAAATTGCATGGTTATTTGGGTTTATGCTGTAATTAGGGTAGTACGCATAGAACATGGGTAGAGTAGAATTGTTTGACATACTGAACTTTCTGTACAGGTTGTATCCTGTTGACAAGACACGAGTAAATGAGTTTGGGGAGTCCTTCGAAGAAGACAAGAAATCATTGGAAAACAAGAAGGAGAACTAGTTATCAAATTCTAGGGTGTTTGGTTAATTTTAATGTTTTGTGATTTACAATCATTCACATTACAACCATGAAACAAACACGAACAAAGAGTCATAAAACTAGAGCCCAGAGCATGCTGGGTGTACTTCAGATTGCATATGCATATGAAGTGAGCAGTAGAACCACGTAGGTTGTCGTGGCTGGACAGGGGACCAATATGGAGTGGAATAATTAAGTTCTGTCCAGACACAACAGAATGGTGTTGATGCATTTAATTTCATTTCAGTGCTTTATTTTTGGTACATTCACAATGGCTCACAAGGTGTAGATTTAGCCGCCCTAATATCGTGCAGTATTATTATGGCGCGTTATTTATGATTATTAAAATGATATAACATAAATTACAAGCAGCAAAACAATATAAACAGAAGAATACCCATCAGTTATCCACAATAGCTAGGACCCCCAAAGATAATCTGGTCACAGATAGTGTGGATAATAATAATACTAAAGACTGTTACCATTCAATGGGGCTGTATTAGGCAGCCATTGCTGACTTGCAGTCTAGTTTGCATTCATACAATAAAAACAATACATAGCGAAGATGAAATCTTAGTTAATAATAAACAACATAAGACCAGCTGATGTTCTTATTTCCAAATGGTCACTTGGCAAGCCTGCTGCTGTTGACCTAACAATCACATCACCCCTAAACTCTACCATTGTATCAGAAGCGGGAGTGAAGGCTGGGTCAGCAGCTCAGGCAGCTGGATGCAGGAAAGATCCGACCAATGACAAAAAGTGCTCTGAACTCGGCTGGTCATGTGTAGCTGCTGAGAGTATGGCTGTTGGGGTGCTGAAGCCAGAAACACTCTAGCATGTCTTGCCTCTTGCCTGCACTGCTCAAAGTCCTGTGCCACGACAGTTCTCTATGGCAGGCTCAGTCTCACTCTTGTGTGGTCCAATGCAAGAGCCCATTTGTGTCAACAAGGGGTTGCCATTGGACTAACTGTCTATAATGAACTATCTTAAAGTGCTAGTTTATGTCAGTTGTAATAATAACATACAACAATAAAAACATAAGCAATGCTCAAACAAACAACTCCTCATCTACACTGTCCAACTTTATTGTCTCCAAAACAGAAAATGCATTGCCTCATTGGATGGCACTGACAGCAGATGCAACAAGGAGGTTTTCACCTGACACCTGCCTTAAAAAGGATGGCCCAAGTCTTTAAGGAATTCGGTCCAAAAAGCCCAGCTGCCACCGGAGGGAAAAAGTGGCAGGAGTCAAGCAGGGTGTTGTACTTTCACTGCTTATTGACTTCTGCCTGTTGAGCAACTGCTCTAGCTTGCTGTGCTGCAATTGCAGCGTGTGATGGAGCAAATGTATTTGGGCAGGTATTATCAAGCATATGCACTATTGTATTACAAAATGATACAAGTCCAACTACATTAAACTAATCATAATCTATATAGGCCAAACATGGGCCAGTTTTTCCCACGACAGCTGCAGTATTGCCGGGTGCAATAAAGACGTGCATGGGATATACATGTCCTGCGGATTGATGCAACCAATGACAACCACGTTCTCTTGGGAATACTGCACCAAGAGTCTCAAAGGCTAAAGGGATAACTTGGACTAATGGGCCTATTTAAGCTGCTTGTGTTGCTTTGCCTCAGATGCTACAGCTCTAGGACTGGAAGGCACAATGGGCACGTAGGAATGGGCTAAAGTGTCACAGCATGTGTCATCCCAGATGAGCAGCTTTTCACTCTCCCGTGGAACAAATGTATAATGCCATCAGGGTTTTTTACCATCAGATCTGAACCCATCAGAGGAAGGTGAGCTAGAACTTTTGCTGAGACAAAGGACCTACATATGATTTTATTCAAAGATGCATGGTGAAAATATCGACCCTCACTTTGGTGTAGGTATCATGGCAAAGGGAGTGCCCAATTGAAGTTCGAAAGCTATACAAAGTGTATCATTATCCATTTTAAGACCAACAGATGTCAAAGGAAAAGCATGCAACCAAGCCAGATACACTCGGGATATTTTGTCAAAGATGGTGGTGGTGGTAGTGTGTGTGTGTGGGGGGGCAAATATTCCGTGCATGACCGCTAACAGGCATGTGTATCGAGCGTGATATAAGTAGTTTCCCTTAGTTGAGCCACGCCCACTAGCTTTCTCAGATCTAGATCTACCTAGTTCGTCACGTTCTCCCCTACAAAACAACGTGACAATCACATTTAGGAGGGGAGTTATACGTTCGCCTTGCATGCTATTTACAATTGGTCTCCATCCATGTATGTCATTTATAATATGCATATATAGGTAGTGCTAATGCTAGAGTAGAAACAATTTCGACATGGGGCGACAGTGGTTACTAGCGTGTATGCTACTCAGTATGGCGATGGCGGTTAGAGCTTATTCGTCGGGAGCGCCGGCAGCAGCCTGTGCGAGGATATATCCCGAGGGACATAGCGGCACGTCTCTGAGCCTGTCATCAAGTCCCTTTGTGTTGGACATCTCTCAGCTGTACAATCAGCTAGGAAACATCTACTACACTCCTGGATACAGCTACACACGTAAGGCCTGCACGGCGTTGGCTACGAGCCACATTTGAAGTAGTAGTCACGAGTATTGGCAACTCTTGCCAATATAGATACGTGCACTGGTTTTAATTTTTGTTTTTCGGTGGCGCGTGCTTGAGTTCTTCACTAGACCTATAGGCATTGTCGTACCTTCACTTCAACCGTAAATACGTACTTTTGATGATTAATCGATCAGCAATTCAGGAATCGTTTCGGCGAAAAGGAAAAAAAAATATTCTAGAAGTCTGAAACGTCCTCTACATGCATGGTGCTTCTTACGCACTGAGAATCAGAGTATCTGTCATGGAGTTGTAAGGCGCTGAAATTTTAATTAGCCATACATTTCAACGCTATTGCGAGTAGGCCCTTTTCGCGGAAACGATCTATGCAGGCATATAGCGTCATGCACAGTTTAGTTATATATGAACTTAAACCTATTGGCAGTAGGATACTGTAGGTCGACCTAATATACCATTGAGGCTGCTCTATCATTGTTTATTTATATAATTATCTATATATTTAAATGCAGTGAACCTGGGCGGGGGGAACTTCAGAGGGTTCCTGATCCAAGCTAGAAGCTCTGTCAGTGGTACTCCACTAGGGAAATTCTCAGTGGGTGGAGATGGATCACAGCGGCTCAGTCAGTGCTCCCCTCCAGAGGTAAGAACAACAAATGAATACAGACAGTCTATTCATGACTATCTGTTGTGTAGAGTGCAGTCACACATACCAGCAACAGTGTGAAGAACAGTGTCTCCTTGACATGGACTGCCCCAGCTGCAAAGAGTGGACCTATTGTCTTCATGTGAGTGCTCTTGCATGTGCCATAGTGTGCACGTATATGCATGCATATGAGTAGATTAAAGAATGTGTATGTATGTGTGTGTATGCATGCGTGCATTTGTGTGCATGTGTGTGCGTGCATGTGTGCGTGTGTGTGTGTGCGTGCGTGCATGGCATATGTGACGCAGCACCACATTCCTATGGAGTTCCGTCAGCGATTGCAGGCGGTCCCTGGAGACTATTATAAGTGACGTCACGCAATTTGTATCAATTGAGTAAAGGTAATTAGTGTTACTTGTTTAGGTGTCGGAGGATCGAGCATTATACTCAGCACAGCGATCTTTTTGGATTGGAAATTTCACGTTAGTGTTCGCACCTATTTTAAGCTTCTAACGTTAGAAACATTGATTTCCAACAAGTAGTTTTGGTCCCTCAGATCGTTTTTCCTTCCTCTGTACGTTACGTGCTGACAAAGTTTAATCGCGAAAAGCATTTGATTTTGTGGAAATGTGTAGACGGATCCGAAAATATCAAGACAGCAGCAGCAGCACCAGGTACCTTTTGCATCCAAACCATTGAGCGCATCTAGTCTTGTACCCAGGCCCCGTCATGACGTATTTTGGGTCTGGGTACGAGACTGGAGCGGAATGGGTAGGCTATAGATTTCTTCTATCTCTATAGTTGCAGCACCCCTATTTCAGGACCTCGTAATCGTCAGGTCACATGTGTACGATTGAGTGGCAACTGAATTCCTTAATAACGTGTAGAAAGAATAGCTATTATCACCATTGCTCAATGCTTCTTTATCTAAGTCTAAGGAACAATCTTAAAGGCTGCGCGTCTCTGTGAGAGCTATCTCTCTGTCACAGATTCTTGTGTTTTCATATGCAACATATGCTTTTAGTTTCATATAAACACATGAACTGAGAATGTTCATGCATATATGCCTTGTTTCTTTTTTAATTTTTGCACAAAGTGATAACTATGGCAGTTCTACTGAGTACAGGTAGTTTAGTGTGTATGTGTGTGTGCTCAGTTCTCTCTTGTCAAGTTATACTTGCATTATTTATTATCATTAGTAGTACGTGTACAGGTGCATTAATTTTATATCAATACCAGAACAAAAAGTAATTATAATTGTGTTACTTGATATTCTTGTTAGGTATCCTGAACAGAACTGCTTTTTATATGCCAATATGTAGTTTTGTATGTATATGATTAGATTATTGGTGGGAGGGTCGTCTTTGTAGTATTAATTAAAGGCATCTGCTGTGTGGGATAAGCATTGACCCAATCCTCAGCTATGCAGTTGTGGTTCAGAACTCTGCTGGGGTCAGTACTTTCTATGCTACCCTAAACACTTCTATCATACCAGAAGGTAAACAGCTGACTGCTAAGATATTGCATAACTGACAGCCTCTCCTATAGGATGTGTTGAACCTCAGTACTTAAATGGGACCACCTGTGTAACTTCCTGTCCATCTTACTACTACGGAAACTACACAACTAGATTGTGTGTTCCATGTGAGTATACTACAATTGCAAGAAAATCATTGTCATCATCTTATGAAAAATTTCTCCAAATTTGCAGTGTTATCAAGCAGTGATTATGTGGCAGCCTTCAATGCCACCTCCTATGATGTAAAATTTCTCAATACTACTCCAGCTAATACCACCGTATTTGGTTTCACTCTTTATTTCAACCCAACATTGCCAATAGGGACACCAGTAGTTATTAGCATATCTGGAAATGTTGGTCCAACAGGACTAGCAGCTGACTACTTTGGATTTACCACCTTATACTATGGATCCACCTACACCTACTCCTTCCCATATTTTCTTAACAGTCCAAGTGACTACATTCTAACTGATCAGATTTATTACATACCTCGACCATCTGTTTCAACATTCCAATTTAATCTTCAAGTAATTCCTTACATTGATTATACCAATGTTGGTGTTACAATAATTGGTGAGTGTTCTAACGTATCAAGCTTAGTGTAGTGAATGACTATGTTTCATCTACCCAGATATATGCCAAGCTAACCCTTGCTACAATGGAGGAACATGTGTGTACACTGGAGGCTCCAATACAACATGTAGATGTGCACCAGGCTTCAAGGGACCAACCTGCTCCAATGACATCAACTACTGTACCCCAACCACCTGTCGAAATGGAGGCACCTGTTATGATGGATATGGTACCTACACAAATTGTACATGTGCACGAGGCTTCAATGGAACAACCTGCTCCAATGACATCATTTACTGTAACCCAACCACATGTCTAAATGGAGGCACCTGTTATGATGGATATGGCACCTACACCATTTGCGCATGTGCAACGGGCTTCAATGGACGAAATTGCTCCAATGAAATCAAGTACTGTACCCCAACCAAATGTCGAAACGGAGGTACATGTGTTGAAGGATATGGTCGAAGTACTAGTTGTAGTTGTGCTGTGGGGTTCTCTGGGAGTAATTGTAACACTGAACTTCCGTTCTGTACCTCAACTACATGTCTAAATGGAGGCACCTGTTATGATGGATTTGGTGAAGGAGATGGTCCACTTACTAGCTGTAGTTGTGCTCCGGGCTTCACTGGAAACAATTGTAGCACTGATCTTTCATTCTGTACCCCAACTACTTGTCTCAATGGAGGCGATTGTGTTGAAGGTTATGGTACTTCAGTATCATGTATTTGTCCACAAAGTGCTGTTGGAGCAGGTTGTGGTAAGCTATATATTGTGAGGAAGTTAATTTGCAATTGTATAAGCAAATCCTTCGAATCTTGTAAAATGTTGGGTGCCATAAAAAGGTCACCTCAGACTGGTCTAATGAAAAACCCTATCTGGGTGTTGAGAAAAGTGGCCCCTTCTTGCAAAATCTGGTCCCCTGTATGGCTAACCTCTCTCTACAACCTAATGCTATAGTTATAAGCCCATTGAGATGAGCATTAGCTACTCATAACCTGTGGCCTGCAGCACTCAAACATGAAGTTGGTTACCCTGGAACATTTCTTTCCTTACAACACAAAGGGGCCACATCTACATAAAGGGGCAGCAGTGTTTCAAGGTTGTAGAAAACTGTGTTCCAGATTTGCATATAAACACTCAAAAACTATGTGTGCAGTAAACTATGCATGTATTAACTTTCTTCTAACTATTGCAGCTGGTATAGATATATAGTTAGTATAATTGGGACAGTTTCCGCGAAAATTGCCCCACGGTTATAATGTTATAAAAATGCATCGCGTTTGAATCGCTATAACTTGCTAACGGATAACGCTATCGACTTCCTATTTTCAACAATTCATAGTGAAATGGTGTAGTATGATAGGTTGAAAATAGGAAGTCGATAGTCTTATCCGTTGGGAAGTTATAGCGATTGAAACGCGATGCATTTTTATAACATTTTAACCGTGGGGCAATTTTCGCGGAAACTGTCCCAGTTAATTTTTGCTGAGTGTCTATTTATGTAAAAGTATGTATAATTGTTATATTGCCTAAAATACAATAGTTATGTAAATTATGGTTTCGTGTCCAGTTAGTGCTAATTGCATTATTGTACAGATCATGTTCTCTTTTTACTATGCTTTTTGATAGAAATACATTGTGAAATGGCACCCAGAATTTCTGTACAACCTGAAAGTGTGTCGACCTATTTGAATTCTCAAGTTACTCTGAATTGTCAGGTGCTTGGGTGTCCTAGTCCTCATATCACTTGGTTCAGAGACAGTGTGGCTGTTTCTGATGGGCCATATCTTGTGATCCCAATGCTGGCACCATCCGATAGAGGCTTTTATATGTGCACGGCTGTCAATAAGCATGGGTCTGTATCATCTAATGAAGCAAGACTTTCAGTGAAAGGTTTGGGTATATGCATTGCTGATACGTTTGTGTCATCACCACCTTTATATTTCTAAGGTCTATATCAGTATTCTGCACATCTTGAATTAAATGTATCAGCAACACAGGAAATTGCTGACAAGGTACAAGTAGCATGGGGGTATAAACATTTAATATTTCTCATGCATGTTGCATGCACACAAACATGTAACAACTTAATGGGAAATAGGTACTGCCATGCTATAATGGAAGTGCATGGCACTTTCCTGAAATGCATGGGGAATTTTGCTTCAATGATCTAACTTAAGCTCCGTGCCAAACTGTTACGTAATGTATAGAGACTGGGTACAAATGTGATTAATCTATGACTTTAAGCATGACAACGTATATCACAAATGTGTTCTAAAATGCTTCTAGCTGAGCAATCATCTTGCGGGAAGATTTGTTCTCAATAACAGTGGGAATATAATCTTTTCTAACATAAGGTAAGCATAGCACTCTCTGTGGTGTGTGAACATTTCAAAAGCATGTGACATCTTAAATTAAGTTGTGCAACTTAATATGTATCCTTACTGATGCATTGTACTTTTCTGAATGCAATGTTTTTGTAGTTATTGTAACTATTGTTTCGGTTGTGAACACAGTTCCACAAAATAGGCGCAGTTTAAAACAGGGTGCAAAATTGTGCACACACACAGCAATCTTAACTTTATGGGAATATTTAGTAAAGGGCATAGAAAATGTGTTAGATGCTTGATACAAAACCACACCATGGATTCAATCCTTCATAGGACCAGCTATCATGGGTCGGCTGTATTGCCATGTACAAGATGCACAATAGACTTGTTTGGCTGGTTCGGCAGGGGACATTGTCAGATCAGATTATGACGCAGTAGTATTTAGGATTTCTATACAACCTTTGATGAGTTAGATACTATGCTATGATGATCTTCGCCTTGGACGTCAATTTGGTGATTAATTTGTAGTGTAGAATGTGGGCTGACAACCTCATAGCAGTATGCTGTTGGATAGGAAAAAATGATGTCAAGTGCATTACAAGTTATCAAGTGAAGAAGAATATTCCATTATTAGCCCTCTCGGTAGTGTGCTAAGCTTGTTGTAAAATTGTTGCATTGAAATCTAAAGTGCATTGAAAGCTTCTAAATAATGTGACTATGCCTATCATATGTGCAATTCAAACTCATAATTCTTTTTCTTTCTTAGTTATTCAGGCTACACAATAGATGCTCTCATTACAGTGGCTGCAAATGATTCTTTTGACTTCAATTTTGTCATCAATGAGTTATATAACCTTCTATTGGTCTTGAAATATTTACAAACTACCAACACCAGCATCCAAAGATTTGGTAAGATGGAAAGAAATAGAATTCTATTTGTTCTATAACTGCTTTGATCAATGAATAGATGGCTGTCCTCTTGATAGCACCTGTACTAACAAGTATTTGTGGCCAGAGTCTGAAATTGGTACCACTTATTCGCCATATTCTTGCATCCAACGTCGTTGTGGAGGTACTTATTCCAGTGGAGGGCACTGGGAACCAGTTGTAGCCACATGCTCCACCGACTATGTGTTGTGTGCTTTGAGTGAATTAGAGTACCTTCTTTCTGATGCCCTTAATAGCACTGAGGTTTGTGTTACCAGGAAAATGCATATGCATTTGCTCACATTTTCACTCTCTGTTAAAATGCAGGTTGGTAATCAGCTTTTGGCAAGCATAGATAACTTGCTAAATACAAATCATGACACAATATATCAGAACCAAGGTGCTGCAAGGTAATGTTATAGTATGACTTGTATTTCATGCATCTTGTATTATAGTGGCACAAACCATCGACCATCAATTTCTATCATCTCACTGTCAAACTATTGTGAAACAGTGCCCAGTTGTTATGAAATCCACCAATGCTCTTTTGGCAAATAAGCTGATTTGTTCCAGTTGCATACATTCTCTGTTGATAAGAGGTTGACATAAAAAAATCATGTTAAAAGATACACACAATTTCTATCAATAGGACATTTTATTTGTCTGCATAAAAGATACGTAATATGTTATGTACACCAGGGCTGTGTGGTCAAACTTATTGCAACACATGCATTTTGGAAGTTAAGCTGATTTGTTCCAGTTCTCTAAGCTTGTAAGATTTTTAGCTCAATTCTGTTTTCAATCATCCTCAAACGTTCATGGCGTGGGTATGGCATGGCAATTGAATTGTTTTTTAACATCAGACAATCTATGATTACAAGTAGATTGTTTGGGGGTGGGGGGGGGGGGGGGGGGGGGGGGGGGTTGTACGCCCAATGCTTCATGTTTGAAAACCTCATTTTATTTCTTATTTGAATATGAGTGAAAACCCATTATTAACATTAATCTAGCCTGATAGCACCTATAGACTGACGACTGACTAGGTCGCTCCAATGCTCAGATATTTGGCCCCCCCCCTCCCCCCCCCCCCCCCCTCCCCCCCCCCTCGGCACCAAAGGTGCAGTGTCACCTCGATACCTAACATATTGCCAATGCAATTGGTACATACATATCTTTACAAGCAGTTATTTATTCCCTTAGTCCTCTAGAGAACGTTACATGTGCTTGTCATGATTATCATATTTCCTTTTTGTTGCATTCAAGTTTGTTATATGTCATGAATATTTATTTAACCAGGTTGTTCAATATTCTAAACTACTACTCCAATAATGCCATAATTAATCAGACCAGAGAGTATGTGGGGGAAAAATTTGCTATCAAGTTGGAAGACATCAATGTTTCAAGTGGCTGCTTTGCTGCAAGGAACTTCAGTGTCAACTTAGGTTCAGTTGATATGGCAGTTATGTCGAATACAACGATAAAACAAAATTCTATTGGTTCAAGTGATACAGAAAACACGACTGCTTCCGTTCACATCCTCCCTCTGTACTCCAACAATTGTAGCAAAACCGAATCATCTGTCTACAGATTGATATTTTACACATTTCTTCAGAACACACTTTTCCCATCCCCAGAACAGGACAAGAAGGGGTTCAAACTTGGATCTATTATTATAAGTATTGGAGGAAGTGCTGCAAATTTTGCTGAGAAATTGGATTTCTCATTCCAAGTAGTTAAGGTGAAGGGGTCAGCCATCTACTGTGTAGCTGTATATGGGAAGAGATACTATCATTTTAGGTATTGTGTATTTGTTTTCTAGGGTGCTACCGATGCTCAACCTGTGCAGTGGGTTCCAACTTACAAAAATGACTCATACCAAGTTGGAATGTGGTCAACTAATGACATCAAGCTGATAAGCAAAGAGAACAATGCAATCATTACTGAAACAGAATTAAAAAACCTTGGTCAAAAGGCAGCAGTTTACCAGGCGAATTTTGGAATACTTTTAGTAAGTCCTTGTTAGTGAATGAAAAGTTGATATGTGCAACACATTTTCTCTTTAACCCCTTTCTATGCTATGTGTTTGATATGTAGGACCTCAATCCTGGAGGTGTGGACTGTCCTGCTGCTGACATACTCTCGGTTATTGGCACCATCACCTCCATTGTTTCTTTGCTCTTCTTTGTTGCAACCTACCTATCGTCCAGGTGAGTAATGTAATGAACACGTGCAGGCACAACATTAAAAAGAGTGCATACCTTGAGAACACAAAAACATGTCATCTTTTCTCAGACCTCTGCGTCGATCTGAACATGGTCAAGTGCTCATTAATATGTCCTGTGCACTGCTATGCCTGTACATAACATTTTTGGTTGCTGCTAATGTGCAGAGTGTCCCTGTGCTGTGTGGTATCAGTGCAGCTTTGGTCCACTACTTCATGCTGGTGTACTTCATGTGGACTGCAGCTGAAGCAGTCTTTCTATACATCAAGTTAGTGAAGATATTGGGACACAAAATCAATCACTTTTCTTTTAAATGTGGACTTATCTCATGGAGTAAGTGTTATACCTGAGTTTTATATCAAATCATACATAACCCTGCATCCCCATCTTTCAGTGGTTCCTCTTGGTATTGTAATCGTTTCAGCTGGAGCTGGCTACCGTTATTACTACAATTCAAATTAGTATGTTGAATTACGAAGTCTTTCATAAAACACATTATATTTAATGAGTCTGTGAAAGACTTGATTGATAGCCCTGGTGTTGGGGCTAGGATGGGGATTCGGTCTTGCGGCGAGTAGCCACAACATCAATGCCTTGGCATGCACCTTTCAGTTTCTATTCAGCGTCTTCGTGAGCTGCCAGGGGTTCCTCCTTTTGTTCTTCCATGGAATAAGAAACAAAGATGCCAAAAGGTTTGGCGGTCATGGATTGGCCTCCGCAGCAAGTCATATCCTGTCACCGTGAACGTGACGGGAGAGGGAAAAATTCAAAGCAATGACCAGATCATGGTCATGCGAGACACTCCTTCTAATGATGATTCGTCAGTACCTCTGGATGTTAGCAACACTGAAAAGCTTGCAGCAACTGACCAAAGTGTTAACGATGAACCATCATCACTTGACAGTAGTCCTCTTGTCGATGAAGAGTCCGCTACAATTGCAGCAGAAGAGAAGGTCGCACCAAAGAAGACTTTCACCAGTTTTATGTCACTGTCATTGCTGAGAAAGAATGCAACTGGAGGGTTTCCTTCATTTCGAAGTGACAGCCGATTGCAATGCGCTAAACTAGCAGAGTTAGATGAAGATTATACACCTCTTTGACACAAAAGCGACTTGAACCAGTGCAAGCATTAGTCTTTCCAAGGAAAATGAAGCCATATTAGTATTAATGGTTTCTAGTTATGTGTTACGCAGATACATGTATGTACATGATAAGAAGAAAATTAAATTTTAAAGCAATAATAATTTAAAATGTATATACATAGGCAGTCGTGTTGCATTTATAGAATTGCGTTCTTCTAGTCCTGTGATGATATGTTTTGAATGGTGTTTCTGTTTGGCATTAGTACCAGGCTTACTAATTATTCTTTGGACGCGTGCCCAGCCCCTAGTCTGGCACTCTTGAATTCAAGGCTTTCCCACCATTCAGCTACGTGAGAACAGTCATTGAAGGGCAGAATGAAGCCATTTCTTCTCTTGAAGGACGAAATGAAACCATCTGTGATTTGGAGGACGGTTTGAGTGAAGCAACGTCGGCTATCACTACCCTGACCGAGTCACATGAAAAGGAAGTAGATCTGCAAGCTTGGATTGCTAGGGAGAAGCAGAGATCAAAGCGTTTCTGGAAGTTTCGGTGTGAAATGTGTGGCATAACATTATGTTGACTGATAATTAATGTGTTGTGCATTGTTATGTATTGCGCATGCGCCCGGATGGGGGCTATTATTGGAGATACACTCTTACATGGTGGCAGCGGTGCACTGACACCCAACGTTGGACATGGCCGAAATCCGTCTACAACCCCCAGACAAGTTCAATTTCAAAAACCCCAAAAAACTGTTTCCAGGCAGTATCTGAGACTTCAATGGCTGAGCAGAGCACAAAACACTGCCTCACATCTTCATCAAAGGACAAAGATGAAATCTTAGTTAATAATAAACAACATAAGACAGCTGATGTTCTTATTTCCAAATGGTCACTTGGCAAGCCTGCTGCTGTTGACCTAACAATCACATCACCCCTAAACTCTACCATTGTATCAGAAGTGGGAGTGAAGGCTGGGTCAGCAGCTCAGGCAGCTGGATGCAGGAAAGATCCAACCAATGACACAAAGTGCTCTGAACTCGGCTGGTCACGTGTAGCTGCTGAGAGTATGGCTGTTGGGGTGCTGAAGCCAGAGACACTCCAGCATGTCTTGCCTCTCGCCTGCACTGCTCAAAGTCCTGTGCCACGATGCTCTCTATGGCAGGCTCAGTCTCACTCTTGTGCGGTCCAGTGCAAGAGCCCATTTGTGTCGACAAGGGGTTGCCATTGGATGAACTATCTATAATGAGCTATCTTAAAGTGCTAGTTTATGTCAGTTGTAATAATAACATACAACAATAAAAACATAAGCAATGCTCAAACAAACAACTCCTCATCTACACTGTCCAACTTTATTGTCTCCAAAACAGAAAATGCATTGCCTCATTGGATGGCACTGACAGCAGATGCAACAAGGAGGTTTTCACCTGACACCTGCCTTAAAAAGGATGGCCCAAGTCTTTAAGGAATTCGGTCCAAAAAGCCCAGCTGCCACCGGAGGGAAAAAGTGGCAGGAGTCAAGCAGGGTGTTGTACTTTCACTGCTTATTGACTTCTGCCTGTTAAGCAACTGCTCTAGCTTGCTGTGCTGCAATTGCAGAGTGTGATGGAGCAAATGTATTTGGGCAGGTATTATCAAGCATATGCACTATTGTATTACAAAATGATACAAGTCCAACTACATTAAACTAATCATAATCTATATAGGCCAAACATGGGCCAGTTTTTCCCATGACAGCTGCAGTATTGCCGGGTGCAATAAAGACGTGCATGGGATATACATGTCCTGCGGATTGATGCAACCAATGACAACCACGTTCTCTTGGGAATACTGCACCAAGAGTCTCAAAGGCTAAAGGGATAACTTGGACTAATGGGCCTATTTAAGCTGCTTGTGTTGCTTTGCCTCAGATGCTACAGCTCTAGGACCGGAAGGCGCAATGGGCAGGTAGGAATGGGCTAAAGTGTCACAGCATGTGTCATCCCAGATGAGCAGCTTTTCACTCTCCCGTGGAACAAATGTATAATGCCATCAGGGTTTTTTACCATCAGATCTGAACCCATCAGAGGAAGGTGAGCTAGAACTTTTGCTGAGACAAAGGACCTACATATGATTTTATTCAAAGATGCATGGTGAAAATATCGACCCTCACTTTGGTGGGCATATAGGTATCATGGCAAAGGGAGTGCCCAATTGAAGTTCGAAAGCTATACAAAGTGTATCATTATCCATTTTAAGACCAACAGATGTCAAAGGAAAAGCATGCAACCAAGCCAGATACACTCGGGATATTTTGTCAAAGATGGTGGTGGTGGTAGTGTGTGTGTGTGTGTGTGTGGGGGGGGGGGGGGGGGGGGGGGGCAAATATTCCGTGCATGACCGCTAACAGGCATGTGTATCGAGCGTGATATAAGTAGTTTCCCTTAGTTGAGCCACGCCCACTAGCTTTCTCAGATCTAGATATACCTAGTTCGTCACGTTCTCCCCTACAAAACAACGTGACAATCACATTTAGGAGGGGAGTAATACGTTCGCCTTGCATGCTATTTACAATTGGTCTCCATCCATGTATGTCATTTATAATATGCATATATAGGTAGTGCTAATGCTAGAGTAGAAACAATTTCGACATGGGGCGACAGTGGTTACTAGCGTGTATGCTACTCAGTATGGCGATGGCGGTTAGAGCTTATTCGTCGGGAGCGCCGGCAGCAGCCTGTGCGAGGATATATCCCGAGGGACATAGCGGCACGTCTCTGAGCCTGTCATCAAGTCCCTTTGTGTTGGACATCTCTCAGCTGTACAATCAGCTAGGAAACATCTACTACACTCCTGGATACAGCTACACACGTAAGGCCTGCACGGCGTTGGCTACGAGCCACATTTGAAGTAGTAGTCACGAGTATTGGCAACTCTTGCCAATATAGATGGTTTTAATTTTTGTTTTTCGGTGGCGCGTGCTTGAGTTCTTCACTAGACCTATAGGCATTGTCGTACCTTCACTTCAACCGTAAAAGCGTACTTTTGATGATTAATCGATCAGCAATTCAGGAATCGTTTCGGCGAAAAGGACATGTTAAAAAAAATCTATATTCTAGAAGTCTGAAACGTCCTCTACATGCGTGGTGCTTCTTACGCACTGAGAATCAGAGTATCTGTCATGGAGTTGTAAGGCGCTGAAATTTTAATTAGCAATACATTTCAACGCTTTTGCGAGTAGGCCCTTTTCGCGGAAACGATCTATGCAGGCATATAGCGTCATGCACAGTTTAGTTATATATGAACTTAAACCTATTGGCAGTAGGATACTGTAGGTCGACCTAATATACCATTGAGGCTGCTCTATCATTGTTTATTTATATAATTATCTATATATTTAAATGCAGTGAACCTGGGCGGGGGGAACTTCAGAGGGTTCCTGATCCAAGCTAGAAGCTCTGTCAGTGGTACTCCACTAGGGAAGTTCTCAGTGGCTGGGGATGGATCACAGCGGCTCAGTCAGTGCTCCCCTCCAGAGGTAAGAACAACAAATGAATACAGACAGTCTATTCATGACTATCTGTTGTGTAGAGTGCAGTCACACATACCAGCAACAGTGTGAAGAACAGTGTCTCCTTGACATGGACTGCCCCTGCTGCAGGGAGTGGACCTATTGTCTTCATGTGAGTGCTCTTGCATGTGCCATAGTGTGCACGTATATGCATGCATATGAGTAGATTAAAGAATGTGTATGTATGTGTGTGTATGCATGCGTGCATTTGTGTGCATGTGTGTGCGTGCATGTGTGCGTGTGTGTGCGTGCGTGCGTGCATGGCATATGTGACGCAGCACCACATTCCTATGGAGTTCCGTCAGCGATTGCAGGCGGTCCCTGGAGACTATTATAAGTGACGTCACGCAATTTGTATCAATTGAGTAAAGGTAATTAGTGTTACTTGTTTAGGTGTCGGAGGATCGAGCATATCAAACATTATCTTCAGCACAGCGATCTTTTTGGATTGGAAATTTCACGTTAGTGTTCGCACCTATTTTAAGCTTCTAACGTTAGAAACACTGATTTCCAACAAGTAGTTTTGGTCCCTCAGTTCGTTTTTCTTTCCTCTGTACGTTACGTGCTGACAAAGTTTAATCGCGAAAAGCATTTGATTTTGTGGAAAAGTGTAGACGGATCCGAAAACATCAAGACAGCAGCAGCAGCACCAGGTACCTTTTGCATCTAAACCATTGAGCGCAGGCCCCGTCATGACGTATTTTGGGTCGGGGTACGAGACTGGAGCAGAATGGGTAGGCTATAGATTTCTTCTATCTCTATAGTTGCAGCACCCCTATTTCAGGACCTCGTAATCGTCAGGTCACATGTGTACGATTGAGTGGCAACTGAATTCCTAAATAACGTGTAGAAAGAATAGCTATTATCACCATTGCTCAATGCTTCTTTATCTAGGTCTAAGGAACAATCTTAAAAAGGCTGCGCGTCTCTGTGAGAGCTATCTCTCTGTCACAGATTCTTGTGTTTTCATATGCAACACGTGCTTTTAATTTAATATAAACACATGTACTGAGAATGTTCATGCATGTATACCTTTATTTTAAAATTTTTGCACAAAGTGATAACTATGGCAGTTCTACTGAGTACAGGTAGTTTAGTGTGTATGTGTGTGTGCTCAGTTCTCTCTTGTCAAGCTATACTTGTATTATTTATTATTTGTATTATTAGTACGTGTACAGGTGCATTAATTTTATATCAATACCAGGACGAAAAAAAAGAATAATTTGTGTTACTTAATATTCTTGTTAGGTATCTTGAACAGAACTGCTTTTTATGTAGTTTTGTATGTATATGATTAGATTATTGGTGGGAGGGTCGTCTTTGAAGTATTAATTAAAGGCATCTGCTGTGTGGGATAAGCATTGACCCAATCCTCAGCTATGCAGTTGTGGTTCAGAACTCTGCTGGGGTCAGTACTTTCTATGCTACCCTAAACACCTCTATTATACCAGAAGGTAAACTACATACTGCTAAGATATTGCATAACTGACAGCCTCTCCTATAGGATGTGCTGAACCTCAGTACTTAAATGGGACCACCTGTGTAACTTCCTGTCCATCTTACTACTACGGAAACTACACAACTAGATTGTGTGTTCCATGTGAGTATACAATTGCAGGAAAATCATTGTCACCATCTGATGAAACATTTCTCCAAATGTGCAGTGTTATCAAGCAGTGGTTATATGGCAGCCTTCAATGCCACCTTCTATGACGTAAAATTTCTCAATACTACTCCAGCTAATACCATTGTATTTGGTTTCACTCTTTATTTCAACCCATCATTGCCAGTGGGAACGCATGTGGTAATTAGCATAGCTGGAAATGTTGGTCCAACAGGACTAGCATCTGACTACTTTGGATTTACCACCTTGTACTATGGATCTATCTTTACCTACTCCTTTCCATATTTTCTTAACAGTCTAAGTGACTACATTCTAACTGATCAGATTTATTACATACCTAAACCTTCTGTTTCATTATTCCAATTTAATCTTCGAGCACTTCCTTACATTGATTATACCAATGTTGGTGGTACAATAATTGGTGAGTGTTCTAACGTATCAAGCTTAGTGTAGTGAATGACTGCATTCAATCCATCCAGATATATGCCAAGCTAACCCTTGCTACAATGGAGGGACATGTGTGTACACTGGAGGCTCCACTACAACATGTACATGTGCACCAGGCTTCAATGGACCAACCTGCTCCAATGACATCAACTACTGTACCCCAACCACCTGTCTACATGGAGGCACCTGTTATGATGGATATGGTACCTACACCAATTGTACATGTGCACCAGGCTTCAATGGACCAACCTGCTCCAATGACATCAACTACTGTACTCCAACCACATGTCTAAATGGAGGCACCTGTTATAATGGATATGGTACCTACACCAATTGTACATGCGCACCAGGCTTCAATGGACCAACCTGCTCCAATGACATCAACTACTGTACCCCAACCACCTGTCTACATGGAGGCACCTGTTATGATGGATATGGTACCCACACCAATTGTACATGTACATCAGGCTTCAATGGACCAACCTGCTCCGATGACATCACCTACTGTACTCCAACCACCTGTCTAAATGGAGGCACCTGTTATGATGGATATGGTACCTACACCAATTGTACATGTGCACCAGGCTTCAATGGACCAACCTGCTCCGATGACATCAACTACTGTACTCCAACCACCTGTCTAAATGGAGGCACCTGTTATGATGGACATGGTACCTACACCAATTGTACATGCGCACCAGGCTTCAATGGACCAACCTGCTCCAATGACATCAACTACTGTACCCCAACCACCTGTCTAAATGGAGGCACCTGTTATGATGGACATGGTACCTACACCAATTGTACATGTGCACCAGGCTTCTATGGATCAACCTGCTCCAACGACATCAACAACTGTACCCCAAACACTTGTCTAAATGGAGGCACCTGTGTTGAAGGATTGGGTCCACTTATAAGCTGTAGTTGTGCTGTTGGCTTTGCTGGTAGTAATTGTAACACTGATCTTCCATTCTGTACCCCAACCACTTGTCTAAATGGAGGCACCTGTGTTGAAGGATTGGGTCCACTTACAAGCTGTAGTTGTGCTGTGGGCTTCGCTGGTAGTAATTGTAACACTGATCTTCCATTCTGTACCCCAACCACTTGTCTAAATGGAGGCACGTGTGTTGAAGGATTGGGTCCACTTACAAGCTGTAGTTGTGCTGTGGGCTTTTCTGGTAGTAATTGTACCACTGATCTTCCATTCTGTACCTCAACCACTTGTCTAAATGGAGGCACCTGTGTTGAAGGATTAGGTCCACTTATAAGCTGTAGTTGTGCTGTTGGCTTTGCTGGTAGTAATTGTAACACTGATCTTCCATTCTGTACCCCAACCACTTGTCTAAATGGAGGCACCTGTGTTGAAGGATTGGGTCCACTTACAAGCTGTAGTTGTGCTGTGGGCTTCGCTGGTAGTAATTGTAACACTGATCTTCCATTCTGTACCCCAACCACTTGTCTAAATGGAGGCACCTGTGTTGAAGGATTGGGTCCACTTATAAGCTGTAGTTGTGCTGTTGGCTTTGCTGGTAGTAATTGTAACACTGATCTTCCATTCTGTACCCCAACCACTTGTCTAAATGGAGGCACCTGTGTTGAAGGATTGGGTCCACTTACAAGCTGTAGTTGTGCTGTGGGCTTCGCTGGTAGTAATTGTAACACTGATCTTTCATTCTGTACCCCAACCACTTGTCTAAATGGAGGCACCTGTGTTGAAGGATTGGGTCCACTTATAAGCTGTAGTTGTGCTGTTGGCTTTGCTGGTAGTAATTGTAACACTGATCTTCCATTCTGTACCCCAACCACTTGTCTAAATGGAGGCACCTGTGTTGAAGGATTGGGTCCACTTACAAGCTGTAGTTGTGCTGTGGGCTTCGCTGGTAGTAATTGTAACACTGATCTTCCATTCTGTACCCCAACCACTTGTCTAAATGGAGGCACCTGTGTTGAAGGATTGGGTCCACTTACAAGCTGTAGTTGTGCTGTGGGCTTCGCTGGTAGTAATTGTAACACTGATCTTCCATTCTGTACCCCAACCACTTGTCTAAATGGAGGCACCTGTGTTGAAGGATTGGGTCCACTTACAAGCTGTAGTTGTGCTGTGGGCTTCGCTGGTAGTAATTGTACCACTGATCTTCCATTCTGTACCCCAACCACTTGTCTAAATGGAGGCACCTGTGTTGAAGGATTGGGTCCACTTATAAGCTGTAGTTGTGCTGTTGGCTTTGCTGGTAGTAATTGTAACACTGATCTTCCATTCTGTACCCCAACCACTTGTCTAAATGGAGGCACCTGTGTTGAAGGATTGGGTCCACTTATAAGCTGTAGTTGTGCTGTTGGCTTTGCTGGTAGTAATTGTAACACTGATCTTCCATTCTGTACCCCAACCACTTGTCTACATGGAGGCACCTGTGTTGAAGGATTGGGTCCACTTACAAGCTGTAGTTGTGCCGTGGGCTTTTCTGGTAGTAATTGTACCACTGATCTTCCATTCTGTACCTCAACCACTTGTCTAAATGGAGGCACCTGTGTTGAAGGATTGGGTCCACTTATAAGCTGTAGTTGTGCTGTTGGCTTTGCTGGTAGTAATTGTAACACTGATCTTTCATTCTGTACCCCAACCACTTGTCTAAATGGAGGCACCTGTGTTGAAGGATTGGGTCCACTTACAAGCTGTAATTGTGCTGTGGGCTTCTCTGGGAGTAATTGTACCACTGAACTTCCATTCTGCACCTCAACTACATGTCTAAATGGAGGCATCTGTTATAATGGATTTAGTGAAGGAGACGGTCCACTTACTAGTTGTAGTTGTGCTGCGGGCTTCACTGGAAACAATTGTAGCATTGATCTTTCATTCTGTACCCCAACTACCTGTCTAAATGGAGGCGATTGTGTTGAAGGTTATGGTACTTCAGTATCATGTATTTGTCCACAAGGTGCTGTTGGAGCAGGTTGTGGTAAGCTATACATTGTGAGGAAGTGAATTTGCAATTGTATAAGCATCCTTCGAATCTTGTAAAATGTTGGGTGCCATAAAAAAGGCCAACTCAGACCAGTTCTAATGAAAAATCTTATCTGGATGTTGAGAAAAGTGGCCCCTTCTTGCAAAATCTGGTCCCCTGTATAGCTAACCACGCTCTACAACCTAACGCTATAGTTATAAGCCCATTGAGATGAGCATTAGCTACTCATAACCTGTGGCCTGCAACACTCAAACATGAGGTCAGTCACCCTGGAACATTTCTTTCCTTACAACACAAAGGGGCCAAAGTCTACACAAAGGGACAGCAGTGTTTCAAGGTTGTAGAAAACTGGGTTCCAGATTTGCATATAAACACTCAAAAGCTATGTGTGCAGTAAAGTCTGCATGTATTAATTTTCTTCTAACAATTGCAGCTGGTATAGATATATAGTTAGTATAATTAAATTCTTAATTTTTGCTGAGTGTCTATTTATGTAAAAGTATATATTGCCTAAAATACAATAGTTATGTAAATTATGGTCTCATGTGCGGTTAGTAGCTATATCAGCTAATTGCATTATAATACAGATCATGTTCTCTTTTTGCTATGCTTTTTGATAGAAATACATTGTGAAATGGCACCCAGAATTTCTGTACAACCTGAAAGTGTGTCGACCTATTTGAATTCTCAAGTTACTCTGAATTGTCAGGTGCTTGGGTGTCCTAGTCCTCATATCACTTGGTTCAGAGACAGTGTCGCTGTTTCCAATGGGCCATATCTTGTGATCCCAATGCTGGCACCGTCCCATAGAGGTTTCTATATGTGCACGGCTGTCAATAAGCATGGGTCTGTATCATCTAATGAAGCAAGACTTTCAGTGAAAGGTTTGGGCATATGCATTGCTATTATATTTGTGTCACCAACATCTTTATATTTCTAAGGTCTATATCAGTATTCTGCACATCTTGAATTAAATGTATCAGCAACACAGGAAATTGCTGACAAGGTACAAGTAGCATGGGGGTATAAACATTTAATGTTTCTCCCCTGCACCGATATCAAAAGAATTACAATAAAGGTACCGAGAGCCTGGAGCAGTTCCCTTAAAATTAACCCTAACATGCCTCTCCCTTTGGTTAGAAATTAGTGTTTTAAAATGACTAATTTAGCAAGCTAGTGTAGTGTATTCAAGTGTGTGAGCCATTCATATGAAATGTGGGAGGAGGGGGAGGGAGGAGGGGGAGGGAGGAGGGGGAGGAGGAGGGGGAGAGAGGAGGAGGAGGGAGGAGGGGAGGAGGGGGAGGGAGGAGGGGGAGGGAGGAGGGGGAGGGAGGAGGGGGAGGGAGGAGGGGGAGGGAGGAGGGGGAGGGAGGAGGGGGAGGGAGGAGGGGGAGGGAGGAAGGGAGGAGGGGGAGGGAGGAGGGGAGGGGAAGGGAGGAGGGGGAGGAGCTAGGGTATAGGACTCAGTAAACAAACATTTTTATCAATTTGCCAATTTGCTGTTTACATATAATACAGGCATTGTTGATTTTTCTGTCATTACTGACAGACACTATTTTGCAAATTGTAATTGCTGTTACCTCTCAATGCAACATATCATACGTTGCATGCACACAAATATGTAACAACTTAATGGGAAATAGGTACTGACCATGCTATAATGGAGATGCATGGCACTTTCCTGAATTGCATGGGGAATTTTGCTTCAATGCTCTAACTTAAGCTCTGTGCCAAACTGTTATGTAATGTATAGAGACTGGGTACAAGTGTGATTAATCTATTTGTTACAGTGATGACTTTAAGCATGACAACTTATATCACAAATGTGTTCTAAAATGTTCTAGCTGAGCAATCATCTTGCGGGAAGATTTGTTCTCAATAACAGTGGGCGTATAATCTTTTCTAACATAAGGTAAGCATAACACTTCTGTGGTGTGTGAACATTTCAAAAGCATGTAACATCTTAAATTAAGTTGTGCAACTTAATATGTATCCTTACTGTTGCATTGTACTTTTCTGAATGCAATGTTATTGTAACTATTGTTTTGGTTGTGAACACAGTTCCACAAAATAGGCGCAGTTTAAAACAGGGTGCAAAATTGTGCACACACACATCAAACTTAACTTATGGGAATATTTAGTAAAGGGCATAGAAAATGTGTTAGATGCTTGATACAAAACCACACCATGGATTCAATCCTTCATAGGACCAGCTATCATGGGTCGGCTGTATTGCCATGTACAAGATGCACAATAGACTTGTTTGGCTGGTTCGGCAGGGGACATTGTCAGATCAGGTTATGACGCAGCAGTATTTAGGATTTCTATACGACCTTTGATGAGTTAGATACTATGCTATGATGATCTTCGCCTTGGACGTCAATTTGGTGATTAATTTGTAGTGTAGAATGTGAGGCTGACAACCTCATAGCAGTATGCTGTTGGATAGGAAAAAATGATGTCAAGTGCATTACAAGTTATCAAGTGAAGAAGAATATTCCATTATTAGCCCTCTCGGTAGTGTGCTAAGCTTGTTGTAAAATTGTTGCATTGAAATCTAAAGTGCATTGAAAGCTTCTAAATAATGTGACTATGCCTATCATATGTGCAATTCAAACTCATAATTCTTTTTCTTTCTTAGTTATTCAGGCTACACAATAGATGCTCTCATTACAGTGGCTGCAAATGATTCTTTTGACTTCAATTTTGTCATCAATGAGTTATATAACCTTCTATTGGTCTTGGAATATTTACAAACTACCAACACCAGCATCCAAAGATTTGGTAAGATGGAAAGAAATAGAATTCTATTTGTTCTATAACTGCTTTGATCAATGAATAGATGGCTGTCCTCTTGATAGCACCTGTGCTAACAAGTATTTGTGGCCAGAGTCTGAAATTGGCACCACTTATTCGCCATATTCTTGCATCCAACGTCGTTGTGGAGGTACTTATTCCAGTGGAGGGCACTGGGAACCAGTTGTAGCCACATGCCCCACCGACTATGTGTTGTGTGCTTTGAGTGAATTAGAATACCTTCTTTCTGATGCACTTAATAGCACTGAGGTTTGTGGTTACCAGGAAAATGCATATGCAATTGCTCACATTTTCACTCTCTGTTAAAATGCAGGTTGGTAATCAGCTTTTGGCAAGCATAGATAACTTGCTAAATACAAATCATGACACAATATATCAGAACCAAGGTGCTGCAAGGTAATGTTATATCTTTGAACATTAGATTTTTTAATGTCAACCTCTTATCAACAGAGAATGTATGCAACTGGAACAAATCAGCTAAATTATCAAATGAGCATTGGTGGATTTCATAACACACTGGGCACTTTTTCACAATAGTTTGAAAATGAGATGATAGAAATTGATGGTTGATGGTTTGTGCCACATTAATACAAGATGCATGAAATACAAGTTTCATACTACACACAATTTCTATAAATAGGACATTTTATTTGTCTGCATAGAAGATACTTAATATGTTATATACACCAGGGCTGTGTGGTCAAACACATGCATTTTGGTAGTTAAGCTGATTTGTTCCAGTTCTCTAAGCTTGTATTATTTGTAGCTCAATTCTGTTTTCAATCACCCTCAAACGTTCATGGCATGGCAATTGAATTGTGTTAAAGTTTTTTTAGCATCAGACAATCTATGATTACAAGTAGATTGTTTGGGGGGGGGGGGGGGGTTTGTACGCCCAATGCTTCATGTTTGAAAACCTCATTTTATTTCTTATTTGAATATGCGTGAAAACCAATTATTATCATTAATCTAGCCTGATAACACCTATCGACTGACTAGGTCAGTCCAAAAGCTCAGATATTTGGCCCCCCCCCCCCCCCCCCCCCCCCTCTGGCACCAAAGGTGCTGTGTCACCTCAATACCTAACATATTGCCAATGCAATTGGTACATACATATCTTTACAAGCAGTTATTTAATCCCTTAGTCCTCTAGAGAACGTTACATGTGCTTGTCATGATTATCATATTTTCTTTTTGTTGCATTCAAGTTTGTTATAAATCCTCAGCACTGCTTTGTGTACGTGTGACAATGGACACCTCAATTAAAAGATGTCATGAATATTTATTTAACCAGGTTGTTCAATATTCTGAACTACTACTCCAATAATGCCATAATTAATCAGACCAGAGAGTATGTGGGGGAAAAATTTGCTATCAAGTTGGAAGACGTCAATGTTTCAAGTGGCTGCTTTGCTGCAAGGAACTTCAGTGTCAACTTAGGTTCAGTTGATATGGCAGTTATGTTGAATACAACGATAAAACAAAATTCTATTGGTTCAAGTGATACAGAAAACACGACTGCTTCCATTCACATCCTCCCTCTGTACTCTAACAATTGCAGCAAAACCGAATCATCTGTCCATAGATTGACATTTTACACATTTCTTCAGAACACACTTTTCCCATCCCCAGAACAGGACAAGAAGGGCTTCAAACTTGGATCTATTATTATCAGTATAGGAGGAAGTGCTGCGTATTTTGCTGAGAAATTGGATTTCTCATTCCAAGTAGTTAAGGTGAAGGGGTCAGCCATCTACTGTGAAGCTGTATATGGGAAGAGATACTATAATTTTAGGTATTGTGCATTTGTTTTCTAGGGTGCTACCAATGCTCAACCTGTGCAGTGGGTTCCAACTTACAAAAATGACTCATACCAAGTTGGAATGTGGTCAACTAATGACATCAAGCTGATAAGCAAAGAGAACAATGCAATCATTACTGAAACAGAATTAAAAAACCTTGGTCAAAAGGCAGCAGTTTACCAAGCTAATTTTGGAATACTTTTAGTAAGTCCGATTATTTTGTTAGTAAATGAAAAGTTGATATGTGCGACACATTTTCTCTTTAACCCCT
This sequence comes from Ephydatia muelleri, assembly GCA_013339895.1. Classification (NCBI taxonomy): domain Eukaryota; kingdom Metazoa; phylum Porifera; class Demospongiae; order Spongillida; family Spongillidae; genus Ephydatia; species Ephydatia muelleri. The sequence continues at coordinate 1,491,198 of JABACO010000018.1, forward strand.
TTTTATGCTATGTGTTCAATATGTAGGACCTCAATCCTGGAGGTGTGGACTGTCCTGCTGCTGGCATACTCTCGGTTATTGGCACCATCACCTCCATTGTTTCTTTGCTCTTCTTTGTTGCAACCTACCTATCGTCTAGGTGAGTAATGAATTGAACACGTGCAGGCACAACATTAAAAAGAGTGCATACCTTGAGAACACAAAAACATGTCATCTTTTCTCAGACCTCTGCGTCGATCTGAACATGGTCAAGTGCTCATTAATATGTCCTGTGCATTGCTATTCCTGTACATAACATTTTTGGTTGCTGCTAATGTGCAGAGTGTCCCTGTGCTGTGTGGTATCAGTGCAGCTTTGGTCCACTACTTCATGCTGGTTTACTTCATGTGGACTGCAGCTGAAGCAGTCTTTCTATACATCAAGTTAGTGAAGATATTGGGACACAAAATCAATCACTTTTCTTTTAAATGTGGACTTATCTCATGGCGTAAGTGTTATACCAGAATTTTATATCAAATCATACCTAACCCTGCATCCCCACCTTTCAGTGGTTCCTCTTGGTATTGTAATCATTTCAGCTGGAGCTGGCTACCGTTATTACTACAATTCGAATTAGTATGTTGAATTACGAAGTCTTTCATGAAAGACTTTATATTCAATGAGTCAGTGAAAGACTTGATTGAATGATATAATCGTCTAGCGATATTTATTTTGTTCTCATTCCTTTGTAGCTGTCGTGCTAGTGGACTTCCCTTCTACCTTGGATTTATTGTCCCTTTCCTTGCTATCTATGTCTTCAATTGGGTCATGTTCATCATAGTAATGGCTTCTCTCTGTAGAAACTCAGCCAAGTTGACAAGTGTAACAACATCGAACGCCACAGGTGGTAATAGCCACAAGTTACGCCATGTTCTGATTGCGGCTGGATTAGCCCTGGTGTTGGGGCTAGGATGGGGATTCGGTCTCGCGGCGAGTAGCCACAACATCAATGCCTTGGCATGCACCTTTCAGTTTCTATTCAGCGTCTTCGTGAGCTGCCAGGGGTTCCTCCTTTTGTTCTTCCATGGAATAAGAAACAAAGATGCCAAAAAGGTTTGGCGGTCATGGATTGGCCTCCGCAGCAAGTCATATCCTGTCACCATGAACGTGACGGGAGAGGGAAAAATTCAAAGCAATGACCAGATCATGGTCATTCGAAACACTTCTTCTAATGATGATTCGTCAGTACCTCTGGATGTTAGCAACCCTGAAAAGCCTGCAGCAACTGACCAAAGTGAACTATCATCATCACTTGACAGTAGTCCTCTTGTCGATGAAGAGTCCGCTACAATTGCAGCAGAAGAGAAGGTCGCACCAAAGAAGACTTTCAGCAGTTTTATGTCACTGTCATTGCTGAGAAAGAATGCAACTGGAGGGTTTCCTTCATTTCGAAGTGACAGCCGGTTGCAATTTGCTAAACTAGCAGAGTTAGATGAAGATGATACAACTCTTTGACACTAAAGCGACTTGAAAAATCAGTGCAAGCATTAGTCTTTCCAAGGAAAAATGATGCCATATTGGTTTCTAGTTATGTGTAGTATATGCAGATACATGCATTTACATGACAAGAAGAAAATTAAATTTTAAAGCAATAATAATTTAATATGTATGTACATAGGCAGTCGTGTGCGTTTATAGAATTGCGTTCTTCTAGTCCTGTGATGATATGTTTTGAATGGTGTTTCTGTTTGGCATTGGTACCAGGCTTACTAATTATTCTTTGGACGTGCCCAGCCCCTAGTCTGGTACCCTTGAATTCAAGGCTTTCCGACCATTTCTTTTCTTGAAGGATGAAATGAAACCATCTGTGATTCGGAGGACGGTCTGAGTGGAGCAATGTCGGCTATCACTACCCTGACCGAGTCACATGAAAAGGAAGTAGATCTACAAGCAGAAATTGCTAGGGAGAAGCAGAGATTAAAGCGCTGCTGGAAGAATGATGTTGGCACATGAGGAGTTACTTGAAAAGAAAAATGATGAGATAGCACTTCTAAAGGCGGAACTGAATGCTGAACACCACAAAGCCTTCAAAATCTGCATCTTTGTCAGTGAGTAGTTCTAGGTCTAGTAGGAGCACAAGCAGAGAAGTGAAGGACAATGAACAAGAGAAATGTCAAGTGGACCATGGTCGCAGGTGTGAGGGAGAGGAAAGGCACCACCTACAGGTGAACAACCAGATATCCTTTGGGAAGACTGGCTATTTACTTTCAAGAGAGTGTCCCACATGGAATGGTTGGTCTGAGTCAGAAAAGCTATTTCAACTAGCAGGCCACTTTGAGAGGGAAGCCCCTGCAAGAATGGACTCTTCTTGGCATGAATGCTACCAAGAATTTTGGAACACCCTTGGCTATACTGCAAAATAGACTTAATCCTGCTCTTGTAGCTCAGGACTTCTGCCACTTAGCACAACAGCATGGTGAAACAGTGACTAACTTCATACATTGCTTGGAGAGTGTCTTCAGGAGAGCGTCTGGAAGAGAGAAATTCTCTGTGGAGAAGAGAGATGCCCTATCATATGGTAAACTGCAAGAAGGTCTCAAGTATGACCCATTGAAATCCCCAGCTGTGTCAGAAGCCCACACTTATCAGGAGTTGTGCATCTCAGCCAGAAGTGAGGAGTGACGTCAGAGTGATCTACTGAACAGGCAGCAATATCAACAGCAGAGCTCTACCAAACCATTGAGAAAGTCAGATGATAAGGATGATCATCAGGGTGGAAGAGGTGCCAGTTTAAACAGTAAACAGCAGTCCCAGGGAACTAAACCCAATTCACAGAGTGAGGAAGCAGGAAAATCAAGGCATTGCTGTAATTGTGACAGAGCTGGTCACTTTGCTAAGGACTGCAAGCTTCCTAAATGAGAAAGTGTTGGGCCTACCAACAAACCATTGAAAACCAAGATGGTCAAGAGTGGAGATCTAGACGATGCATTGAGTTATATGTAGTCAGACTCTGACGAGTCATTATATGTTAAGGTGGTACATATCACAGACCAAGGGAGAGAGCCCAAGTGTGTACCCTGCTTTGGCATAGTGGACAGTGGAGCTGATATTAGTATCATGGGTAGCAAACTGTTCAAGCAAGTCACAGCTGTGGCTAGATTGCATAAGAGAGACTTCCAACGACCTGACAAAACTCCACGTGGCTATGATAGGAAACCATTCCATATTGACAGCAAGGTGAACCTTGATATCTGTTTTCAAGATAAGGTGATGAATACCCCTGTGTATGTAAAAATGGATGCTCCAGAACAGTTGCTACTTTTGGAAGGTGTGTGTAGGCAACTTGGAGTTATATCTTACCATCCAGAGGTGCATCCCCATGAAAGAGCAGAAAAAGATGCACAAGAATAGATAATGTACTGTGCCTACAGTTAGAGTGCAACTCATCCAGGATGTGCGAATTTTACCTTACCAGAGTAGTAGGGTTAAGGTCAAATTGGATGGTGGCAACGGATTCCAAAGAATACACCCTTGCTGCTCAAAGCTGATAGCATATTGTGGGATGAACTGAACATGCAGTTAGTGAATGCTGTAGTCCAACCTGCAGATGATGGCAATGCATTAGTTACACTGGACGAATCCTTCAGATGATGGAGTCTGGGAGACAGATCAGTGTAGCGCTCTAGCATAGTCTGTGGAGGTGGTTGCACACATGAAGAAAATTGCAATGGAAGTAGCAGTGAGTCTTTTTGTCTTGGGAGTGTGGTTGGAATTTTTACAAGTCCTGACAATGAATTGCGAAAACAGAAGCTAACAGAGTATTTTGTGTCGGAATTCTCTGATAGCTTTTTTTCCGCAGAGGAGCAGGACAGTCTGTTATCAGTGGTTGGAGACTATCATGATGTTTTTTCTCTGAATGGGCAGAGGGGAAAGGCAGATCTAGTTGAAATGGATATCAATACTGGCGAAGCTACTCCAACCAGACAGGCAGTTTGACGACTACCATTTGCAGTGCGGCAAGAGGTTGCATGGCAATTGAAAGAGATGCGAGACAATAATGTGATTCAGCCATAAAACAGTCCATGAGCTAGTCCAATAGTACTTGCTCACAAGAAGGATGGCACACTATGGATGTAGGAAGCTTCACTCCGTCACCAAGCGAACAAGTTTCCATGACCTATTGGATCAGTTAGGAAAGTCTAAATAATTTTCTGCCCTCGACCTGGCTGCAGGCTTTTGGCAGATCAGAATGAACAACTCATTGAAAGAGAAAACTAGCTTTTGGCACCCAGAATGGATTGTTGAATTTCAGGTCAGTAATGCCCTGTGGGTTGACAAATGCCCCGGCAGTTTTTCAGAAGTTCATGCAGAGGGTGATCAGTGATCTAAACCCACCTGAAGGTCCAGACTTCATGGGAGTCTATGTGGATGATTTGCTAATATCTTCATGCTCATTCGAAGAACATCTTGACCACTTGAGCAGAGTCACGAGCAGATTACGGAGTGCTAATCTGAAGTTAAAACTGACCAAGTGTCAGTTTGTAAGACCCAGAGTGGAGAACCTAGGTCATGTGATCTTGTCTGCAGGACTGAGCCCTAACCAAAAACAAGTGGCCGCCATCAGCAACTAACCTCAGCCA